>JBBBDQ010002396.1:140000-575000 GCA_037127315.1 Ascarosepion bandense | reverse complement strand
TATATATAAGTTTGGGAGATTAACCGATTACGCTCCCATGTTTTCGACATTTTAGGTTTCGTCAGGCAATCTGTGACACAATTCTTTAATTGTCTAATTTGAAATTAATTTAAACTTGACGTCAAACTGTTTAGTATATATATATATATATATATATATATATATATATATATATATATAGTTTAATACTTAGTTTTTGGTTCTAATAGGGTTAGACCAGTAAAAAATGTTCTATACAATTATATTGTAGAACGTTTGAAAATTTATCATTTTTAAACGAGTTATTTCGCTACCTTGGTTTCAACCATGAGTGGTTTCTTCAAGCGATTTTTAATAACTGATTTTACCTTTTACCTAAAAACGGTAAAAGGTAAAATCAGTTATTAAAAATCGCCTTGAAGAAACCACTCATGGTTGAAACCAAGGTAGCGAAATAACTCGTTTAAAAATGAAATGTATATATATATATATATATATATATATATATATATATATATATATATATACGATGTTCACACTCCTTAAACAGCGCTGGCTAGTCCATGTCCACCGCATGCCAGATGCCAAACGGTAGTATTCCAAAAGATCTTCTACATGGAGAGCCTCTATAAGAAGACCCACTGGCTACAACTGCGGTATCGTGACATCATGAAACACGATATGAAAGATGTGTGCATCAACACGGAGTCATGGAAGAGCGTAGCACTTAACAGGTTCGAATGGAGAGGAACCCTGGCGTAACAACTTAAATCAAGGGAGGAGCAAATAACACAAGACACATGGAGAGGCGGGTTCGCAGGAAGCAAAATGACATCTCCGACAGACCAGAAAAAATATAAATGCAACATTTGCAACAAAGACTGTCACTCCCGCATCGTTTTCTACAGTCACAGACGCCGATGCTCCAGTTAAGCAGACAACTAGGATGCTACACATGGTCCACCATGACCGAGGGAGTCCTACTATATATATATATATATATATATATATATATATATAGTGTATCGAGGCAGCAGATAATTTTCTATACATATACTGTTAAATATAAGAGACAATAAATGTCTGTTATGTTTCATAATGAGCCGATCTAAACATCGTATTTTGGCTTTAATTTCAGTTGAAAATAAAGACAAAAATTCTAATTTGCAAACTGCGTTTGCTATTTTTGGTAACTGTTACCGTTACTTAGCGGAGTATATTTCGAGACATGATCGCCGAAGCGTGTATCACGTATGGCACTTAACTGACTGACTCACTGACTGACTATACTCAACCTTTTCTCTCACTACCACCACCACCCCCTGTAACGCTCCCCTATGGTACTAGTAGCATTTACGACTTGCTTGGGGTGAAAGAATTTTTTTTTAAATCTATGGGACAATAGCGTAGTCAATTAAGGCGTTGTTTTGTGACTCGTGAGTTCAATTCCGAGGCCGGCAGGGTGTAGAGGAAACACAAAGAATAACTGAGCAGTAGTAAAAATAAGGACTAAACATGTGAAGGGCAACAAGAACAAAGTAACCTCCCTAGATTTTACTTCGGAATTGCCTGTAGGTTACGCTGATCGGAATACACCTGATGAAGGCAAGATGGCACAAAGGCCGAAACGTATTAATAACAAAACAAAGGAAGTTGATATAGTTCGTATGTAAATAGTGTAAATAATAACTTCTCATTCCAGAAATTCAAACGTAAATGTTAGTTGGCTTATTTTTCTGGCAAATCAACCTCGGCAGGTCATTTATCGCCAACTAAACTTTATTTATTTATTGCTGGTAATACCTTTATCTTTCAACAATTTATTGTTGTTTTTTTATGTAAGTTTTGTGTCTATTAATAATTTTTCTTTTCAAGTATCAAGATTCATTGGGATTTGATTTTAAGGGCAGGGTCCCCAAGGCTTACCTTGTTATTTAACCCATAACTGGAGGGAAGAGACAGTTTAATAACGTTCCCAAGGGTACCAGTGCTTAAGTTAATGCAGGGTATTCAATTGGAATTCGAACTCTGCTCACCGATTTCTCTTTCCGAGCTGATATCCACTGCACCACAACGCACATCAGTCACTATACCCAAGCGGTCACCCATCTAAGTACTGACCAGGCTCAACTTTACTTAACCTCGGTGATCGAGCGAGAACCGATGTATTCAACGTGATAGGCCGTAAGCCAAACGTAAGTGTAATTTGAAGCTCCAAATTTTTTTATTCATAATTTCAGTAAACGTCCAAAATTGTTGATTTTCTCTTGATTATCTCTTGTATGTTTACTTTACATATAACTTTATGACTAGACCAAACTTATCATATTTCTACTTTTCCTATAATAACCTAAGTGTTTGTCATAAGTACATCCAACGATACGCTTAAAAATGAGCAAACACGATGCGCAAAACTTAATAAAAATAAATTCATATCATCAAAATATTAAGTTAAAAAAAGTATCAAATGCAGTATTTACATTATTGTCCTCATCCTTGTTGCCATTTGTACGACGTTTCGGTCGTTGTGCGCTCCGGCCTTCTTCAGATGCTAGGAATTTCGAACCGAACACTTTATTACAATTACAAGAGTATACAAACTTTATTCCTTGCCTAGTAGTGCCTCTTTTGGTAGTCATAAATTATCTCGCTCTAACCCTGTAAGTTGCTTGTTCACTACTACTGTAGCCTGGTATTGAACTCACAACTCGTTGGGTCTAGTCACAAGAACTAACCAACGTCTATATCCACTGGGCCATGTATCCTTAAGGACACATAGCCCAGTGGATATAAACGAAATTCCTAGCACCTGAAGAATGCCGGAGCTCACAACGGCCGAAACGTCGTTCAAATGGCAACAAAGCCGAGGACTATGCTCCGAACAATGTAAATACTGTAAATACTACATCTCTAAAATATAGACAAGTAACCTACTGCGGGATAATCTTCTGCCCAGTCAGTCATGTCTCTTTCGAGACATGATCGCCCAAGCGTGTTTCACGTATGGCACTTAACTGACTGACTAAATTTCAAATGATTTTGTTATGTAACAAGTATTATTTTAAATCCTTTTAGAACCTTCAAAATTTTCATTAAAGATTTTGTTTTCTGATGTTAACGTCGGACACTAAATTGTACTGGACATTTGAGAGTGTTTTCAATGAGAATTCATTGATTTAAAAATTCTTGTAAAAATCGTATAATTCAAAGATTTTAAAGAAACTGCCTGAATTTATTCACAAATAAGTTAAATTATTTCTGAAACGTTTAATTTATGGAAAACTTTAACGATTTTTTTTACATCTGTTCCCGCTTCCAATTACGAAATTTAGATAAATTCATTTTTGTAGCGCCTAATGTTCATTTTAATTAAGAGGACAGTTCCTCGGAGAATTTAAATCGTCAAACATTTTCGATAAGCAGAATACTCATAACATAAAAAATACAGTAAAGACATTATGTAATTGAAAATCTTCTAATTGCTCTTATGAATAAAATATCTTATCGACACTAATGCTTTACGAAAGAATTTGTGCGATGAATAATTTTTCTACCAATTGCTTTCATTTTTTAATTTTAATTGGAATAGTTTTTATAATTTAAATTACTTTTTAAATTCAGCATTAATTTGTAGCAGTCAAGTAATACTATTATTTAGTAAAAACTATATTTATTAATCGTAAATGGTAAAATTCGCTACAATTCCATGGACACCAATAATTTATAAATAATTTTGAATGTTATTTGTGTGTATACATATGCAGATTTTTGCAAATACGGAAAAATTAACGAAAAGTTTTGTTTTTTTTTTGTTTTATTTTATCCGGATAATACTCCAGTCCTTAATTCTTTGTGTTCGCACTGAAGGTTATAATCGTGCTATACCGGTTGATAATCGACTTAATGCAACCAAAATGTTAGAAACTTGGTAATCTTCCACTGTAAGCTGACTCCTTAGTATTCGGCTAACTGCCGACTAATATCAACTGCCTTAGTACTTCTACTGAACTCTAATAGAACTCTAAAAACTCTCTAGAACTTCTAAGAACTCATTTTAACTTCCCAAGAACTTCTCGAGTTAACGTCCTGTTAACTCTTATTAATATAGGAGGGAGAGTCCATTATCTGAGGAATAGTTGTGTTTCACCATAACACTTGGTGATAATTGGTTCTCTGAGTTACTTAGGCTTTAAAATTGATGATTAGCCTTACTATTTTCCTGATTTGACTATCATCTGTTTCCCAACACTTGGCTGAAGATTTTTAGGAAGCCATTATACCCGGAAATAAACAATGCAGCTATTAAAAAGAACAGTCGTAATTAATGCATGCACGATTTCTTCATATTCAGCCTCTGAACATTTCAGCCTAACCTCGTATTTTATTGATATCTTTTTTAAACAGCTGGTTAGATTTTGAGTTTGAATATAAAAATGTTGCTTCTTGGATCTTTTATAAAATATAAATATATATTACTCCTTTAGATTTTACATAACATATTGTATTTTGACACCTTTTTTTCTGTTACTACCTGATAAGTCAAAGCTTCAACGGGTATAGTGAGAGACAATCAGCTAAAATTTATTCAAGTATCGAAAGACAGCTGCTGCTACAGGTGCAACCCTTTTTCCACCCCGGTATATATATAAATATATATATATATATATATATATATGTGTGTGTGTGTGTGTGTGTGTGTGTGTGTGTGTGTGTGTGGTTTAATACAACGGAGTGAGAGAAATTGACATTAGTGGTATTGTTAGTTGTGTTTTATTGTAATCCGTAATTGTAAATGTGAGTTTACGTAAAAAAATATATTTTTAATACTATTATGTACTTGTAAAATCCGGAGAATAGAGAAATTGGCTGATAATTGGGAAAAAAGACAAATATATAATTTCTTCTTTTTCGTATACGAAACGAATTTTTTTTTTTATTCAAGAAGAAGTTTGAAAAATGGCCGTAGTCATAACAAAATGTCAGGATTTCCTTGATGAGGTCAGGTAAGATTAAATCCTCAAAACTTATTCCTGGGAACAGATTCTAAAATCGAAAAACAGATGATGTAATTGAAAGAAAGAAGACAGAAAGACATTACGTCATGTGATCTGTTGATATTTCATTCGTCGAGCCATGGCTCTCGGTAAATCGTGTGGGAGGAAAATAATCTCATTGGTCAAAGCTTTGAGTCGCGAAGATCCCCCGAGAGAATTGTGTACAGCTATAAAAATCCGAACTCAGTGCGAAAAATAAGAGTTGGATGGGTATTCTTTGAAATTGCAGTTGAAATGTAACTACTGATGGGGAAAGAGTTCCCAATTTGGGAGCCACGACCCAGATGCTGGTCGCCTACCACAGAACTTATGACTGAAGATGTAAAGAAACGGAGAAAAGCCTGCCGCCGATTAAATTAAAGAGTTAATGTTGAATAATACGCCTCCGATAAGAACCCTGAAAGAACTTTATTGTTTTAAAATTTATTTGAAAATTGAAAACTCTGATATTTTTAATGAAACTTAGAAGGAAGTTATTTTTATTTGAAGTTTGAAAGCTCTGATATTTTTAAACGAATCCTCTCTCCGTTGTAAATTTGAATTTCGACAACTGTATTTTCTGCTTTTGTAATTAATTATTTTTTTTATAAAGACTTTCTTTCGTAACTCATCCAGGCGTCTTCGAACTTATTCATTTATTTATTTTTTTTTTTTTTTGGTGCCGTAATTATTTTATTTTATCACAAGTGAACGCAAGTGTCCGGTCTGAATATGGTCAAAATACGGCTACCGGGTTTTCACAACGTCACTTTTTGAGATTAAAAGGACACAGGGTGGGCAGTGAGTTCGTTGTTGTAATAGACATCTTGAGGACCAGCTACTGTGACGAAAGCATCGTCGTAACTGGTGCCGTTTTGACATCATCATCGCAGCAGGCTCTGTTCCCGAACCAGCGAACGGACCAGCCGGACAGAAGAGTGTCACACAGGGACTTGGCTTATTAAAATAATGGCACATGTTAGTTTTGGAGTTTATAATAAGGATATTTTGTAGCTACACAATTGTTTCAGTGCAATTTCTACTACCTCAACAGACGATATACCCTGATGAGGTGATAGAAATAGCACTGAAACACAACGGCTTTTATGTAGCGAAAACTATTCTTATTATAAACTCCAATAATAAAAATATTACGACAAATATATATATATATATATATAAGATTTCAAATAAAATATTATAAGTGTATACTCATATTCGAAACAGACGTCCCATTTTTATATTTACTTTAATCCCCCTTGTCTATAATTCTGAGATGAGGTAGTATTTACAGTATTTACATTATTCGGACTATTGTTCTTATCTTTGTTGCCATTTATACGGCGTTTCGGCCGTTGTACACTCCGGCCTTCTTCAGGTGCTAGGAATGTCGAACCGAACACTTTATTACAATCTCTAGGTTATATGATCGCCATTCGTTGCATAGAGCCCCTTCAGGTAGTCATGAATTATCTCCCTCTAACCATCTAAGTTACTTATTCACCACTGCTGTAGCCTGGTATTGAACTCACAACTCGTTGGGTTAAGTCACAGGAACTAACCAACGTCTATATCCACTGGGCCATGTATCCTTAAGGAACTAACGAACGTCTATATCCACTGGGTGATGAAGAAGACCGGAGCGTACAACAGTAGAAACGTCGTATGGCAACAAAGATGAGGACAATAGTCCAAATAATGTAAATACTGTAACTTTAATTACGTCTATCGGCTTATGCATTCGAAAAAAAGACAGTAAGCAAGTTTCGAATCTGCAGTTCGACAGACCATATATACACTGTTTAATATATAAACTTATTTATAAATGGAACTGTGTCTGTGTGTGTGTGTCCGTTACCTATAGATTCCGAAACAGCTGAACAGATTTTCTTGAAATTTTACACAGTTGTACTATAAGCGTCTGCGAGTGTTCTTAGCTAGGTTTTGTGTCGAGGTCCCCCGGATAAATATCGAAAATCGATCATCGAAAAAATCAGGTTATAGAAGGAGTGGTCCGATTTTAATCAAATTTGATACACTCATAGACAAAGACAGAAGAAACGATATTCAGAAGTTTCAAGGTTGCAGTTCTTACAATAGTGCAAAAAAATCGATAATATATATATATGTAAAAGACAAGATATTTGTGTGTGTGTCTGTTTATCTGCCTGCATGTCTATATATTTTTTCAGCCCTTTTATTTTAGTTTTTGCTTCGGGTTTGGCTATAAGTAGGTATAATTGTAGTTCTTAGTCTCAGAAGACTTATTTAGCCTTCAAAATTCGGTTTACGACGAAAAAATCTTATTTGATATCGATACCGGGAAACCAAAATTTGACTTACATCCATTCATTTTTCTTTCAGTCTACGGTTTCGCTTTAACTGGAAACTACTATTGCTTTTTAGTCTTTCGTGCCAACATCCAAAGAGTCTGAGCTCCATGACCATGGATTAGTTTTAAAGCTTTCATTACACCCGAGCAACGCCGGGCTATACTTCTAATGTTAATATATATGCTGAATTATATGTCAAGGAAAGCTAAGACAAAGTGTGTGTTGATATATATCTAGAACTATATGGTAAGTGAGAAATAGAGAAAGATGCGGAAAGAAAAAAAAGAGAATCGCCCCTTATGCTGGAATGCTATTCTCACTCCATGAACATAGATTTCCTTTTTGTAGCAAATCAGTTGCAATGCCAGCCTTTAAAATATGCTAATGGACAGCCATACATGTCCGCGGCTCGCATACTTATGCGTTTTCGGATCGATGTAAATATCTCAAGTTTGTACCTGTCTCATCGGGTGCTTGTCTCATATTCCCAAGGGACGAGAAAGAGATTACCTCTGTTAAGATTCCTGAAAATGTCAATCACTCTTCGACGAAATCGAAACAAAGACAGAACGCGACATAAATAAACTCCATTCTTTTTCCATCTCAGCCAATAAAGAAATAGATTTTTAAAAGTGGATACAATAAACCATGGAAACAGTTACTGCTTTGTCTGCAAGTCGATTTTGCTATCTATTTGACCAAAGTGCCAGTTGTAGTTAAGATTAATCTGAGTTATTCCTGTGAAGACAACTGAAAATTCCATCTCGACTTGTACATATTCAAAGAGATAGGCAGTGAAGATAATTCATTCTAATTCTTTTCGCCGAGCTTTCTGTCATGTATAAATCACAGAGACCTGTTATAAACGGGCTTTCAGCACAAAACTAATATCCTAATGTGCTGTTATTTCAGTCCGTTTCAGTTATGGGTGGCTACTTGCAATTTAAAGCAGAGGAATGTAAGACGAATTACAATAGTAAAAAGCACGAAGGGAAAAGTGATTCTTTGTTTGCTTTTGTTTTTTTCGTTCCAAAAAAAAAAAGAAATAGGGTGAAATAAATAAAAAATTGCTAGGATTAAGGAATCGTGTTCGAATTCCAATCGAGTTCCTTGCATTCACGTACAGGCATACGGTAAATTCTGATTTGTTCCCCGAAGGCCTTTACCCATTCAAATCTTTCCAAAACGTCCTTATTTCCGTGCAAATGTAAATACTGAACTCAAATCGATAACTGTTTATTGACGAAACCTACCTTTTTTCAAGTTTACAACCAGAAAAATATCGAACTTCTTGTCGCTGTAACCCCGCTTCAAAAATGTTATTCACTGCAAAATTTCATCACGCGTAGTTTGCCGATTTTTTGACCAATTCACTTCCTTTTCGCAATTACTACGCGGAAATTGAGTTCCGAACTCAAACAAATCGCAAAGTAAGTAAACAGACCGAAATAAGTATCCTACGCATCAAGTCATTCAGCGGTGAATCAGATATAAGAACGGTGGTAAGAGATGAGATATAGTCTAATTTATTTCTGGTCGATAACAGGAAAAACGTTATGTTTCTACAATAAACAATTATCGATTTGAGTTCAGCATATACATTTGCACGTAATTAAGGAAGTTTAGGAAAAATTTAACGAGGTAAAGGCCTTCGGGGAACAAAACAAAGATTTACCATGCATACATCCTTGGAAAATATACGAATCCATCTCTTCTCGATGTAATCAGGGGTAAATAGCAGGACAGAGTATGTCCTACATGGTTTACGGTCACATCACGTTAAAACAACAGTTCTATTCCGGATTCTGTTTTTCCAGACAAATTTGGTTTTAAAAATGTAAAACGTGCTCTTTTGAACATTTTTTTCTCAATCGTTATCTTCTGTCTTAATTCTCATTCTTTTTTAACAACCCTGCCCCGTAAAAAACAGTTTGTTACAGAAACAGTAACAAAAAGTTAATGCCCTATGCATCATCTGGGTGTGATGGATAAATGATCATGCTGATGAATGTCGAGAAGGTCACGGTTGATGTATTTTTCTAAGCATGACCTGTGTAATTTTTATTGCAATGACTAATGGTTTACCAAGCTTTGGTCCAGTAAGTTTTGTCATGGAAGAATTTTCTAAAGTGCACACTGGCTTACGCTTATCTTTTCTAACCACCGTGGCATACGGTGTTTTATCAGAATGCGTAGCGGTGAACCACGATGCATGGAAAGGTAGATTAATATTGTTTTTTTCCCTAGAACGTATAGACTGCCATCGTCAGAATTAGATCTCTATTATTCAGTTTTATTATACCGGCTGGTAAGTTTTTTTTTTATCTAAATGAACATAATATAGAATTTCTATATTTGTCCCTAAAATTAAAATATCAAATTGATTTTATATATTTTATTCAGTTATTCAACCTTGTGCAATGATCAGTTGTCGCATTCAGGAAGCTCATCGATACTTTGCGAGTAAATTTGTGGTGAACGGTATTTCTACAAATTCTTGCATGCGATTTTTATTAGATAATTTTTTTCCTGTCAAACCTTGTGCAACCTTTTGCAACAATGGAGAAAGGTAATAACCGTTTGTAGCAAGGTTAGCGGTAAATATTCGTGATTCTACAGAACAATCAAATCTACTTCCAGTTTTTTTTTTTTATATATATTATCCTTGCGTTTACTTCGAGGAAACTTTTTTTCTACTGAATTCGGGGTGTTTGTCGACTAAAAGTATGGACACGTTACAGCTAGTGGTCGTATTAATATGAATTTAGTGTCTCATTGTTTTAAGAACTCTAAATGAATAATTCTCCAACAATCCACCTGTAACACTATTTAGCATGGCCGGAATGGAAGAAATTGTATTAGTTTTTATTATTAATTCTTACAGATCAAACAAAAGAAATTGTATTAGTTTTTATTATTAATTATTAGAGATCAAACAGAAGAAAATGTATTAGTTTGTTTTATTAATTATTAAAGATCAAACGGAAGAAATTATATTAATTGCATTATTAATTTTTATAGATCGAAAAGAACTAGAAATATTTATTCTGTTCCAATATGAACAGAGGAAAAAAAGGAAGATTGCAAACGAGTTGAAAATAAATATGAATTGAGAGATTATGGGTGTATTTGTTTTACTCAGAATCAACCAGCCAGGCCAGACAAGGTCGTCGGATCGGGCGGCCATTAATGACAAACGGAAACAGCATGACTAAGAGAGGTTCAATTGTTATTCTCAGCGACACAGCTGATATCTAACTAGCACACTCCACCCACGTCTATTGAACAGGTGAAGAGGCTCATCCCTTGTTCCCTGTTTAGGATGTGGTTTCCGGCTTTCTCTTTTTCATTCTTTTTACCCTTACGTAGCCCCCTGCGCATCAGTGGCGTTATCACCTTGCTTGGGGTGATATGATTAAAAAAAAAAAAAATAAAAAAAAAAGAAGTAATAAGTGAAAAATGAAAATTTTATTGTTTTTAGATTTTTCTAACAAATTCGTGCAGAATATAACCAAACAATGGAAAGCCCAAAACACATCTGTGGAATGTCAGAAAAGGGTTGTCAGAGAAGGGAATTTTGCGTATTCAGGCACCTTTGACAGGCGCAAGGGTTAAATTGGTTTGTGATGAGAAATTACTAAATTGAGATTTCCCTAAGAAAAGAATTTGAGGGGTAAAGACCCTGCTGATAGCAGGTGATATTTCTGAATTCGTTTATGTTTTAAACCCTTTGAAGGCATCGGTGATAATGGCTTTTAACAACGTTTTTTATACTTCGAATTGTCACTCTGATGTACTTGCCAAGTACCCGATTGAGTTGTTAGAAAACATTCGATACTTGGCAAATTCATCGCTTCGTAATGTATTTGGCGGCTACCAGCTTGCGTTCTTCGATTCCTCGTCGCCACAGTGTTGTATCCTTCGGAAAGATACAATGAATTGTGCACCCAAGTCGTAAACTACCAAATACGGACGTTGTAGAGCCAACTGGATTATTCTACAAGAAAGTGTCACTGAGAGATTAGTCTACTGCAATATACATTACCATATTTAACCTCACTAATCAGAGCTATTACTCTTATATAACAGACGGACTCATCCATCCTACTGTACCAAAAGGCTAGCAGGATATTTCACTATAACAATTTGCGTTTATTCTGTCGTCGATTGAAACAAAATAGTTTAATAGGTTTCTCGTTTTCACGTTCTGGTCTTAAATAATCATAAGGGTGATAAACTTGAAGCTTTAGGGAGATGGTTAATGTTTATTAATTCGGCTTTGTGTCATATATAACCAAACTCTATAGAACTTACAGATTTATTCGTAATTATTATCAGAATTACTGGAAGGCTGTCAGCAGGTTGGCATCAGGAGGTTGGTTGTAAATTGGAGTGTGTGGATTTGTGTGGAAGAGTGGAAGAATAAAAATATACATTTTGCAGGTGGAAATAGAAATTTATTAATAGAAAAGATAACATAAGTTGTAGAAGTTAATGTCCAATGAGGAAGTTAAGGATATCAAGAGTGTAGAAATGTTCGTAGTTGGAAAGCGTTCATGCGTACGTATGTATGTATGTATGAGCGTTTGTTTGGTAGGAATGTCTTTGAATGGGGAAGAAGTTGAAAAGGAATTAGCAGACGAGAAAGGAGGAGAAAGAAGACAATGTGCGACGCGACCTTACGTCCGGGTCGTCGTTGAAGTTTCTCCTGTTACATTTTTGTGTGTCGTCTTGCTGCTCCCATATGACTTTGAATGACGCTGACCGGAGTCTTTTATAGTTGTTTAGATTTTTCGCACTAAATCGCTGAAAGATGTTGGTCTTGCAAAACGTTTCCATTGATCAGAAAATAAATTTAACATATAATCGCAAAATCCGGTTTCAACTTTTTCTTTAAGCACGTGGTCAATCATTTTTTTTTGTTCGGCAAAACCAGGATTTCATACGTCATTGTGAATTTTTGAAGAAGAAAGTTGCTTTTAATTCTTAATTTCTTTTCCACCACAGATTCTCTCAGATGTTTTTACTTATTATATCCTAGAAATCTAAACTGTTGTTTGCTGGTTATAAGTAGAAATTTCCTTGATCCTGTTTTCCCTAAAAGGTCAAAGTACGTTCATATGTTTTTTTTTTCCATGGAACTCATAAAGTTTAGCGTTAGAATAACATCTCTGTCGCTTTATACCTATTCTTTATCTCTGAAGAAATTATCTACGACTTAAAGCCAATTTGAATATTAGATACATCACAGCAGTTCAGTATATTTTTCTTTGTTTCAAGAATATTTTCCTGTGTCTAAATACTTTAAAGGATACTGAGGATAAGTTGGACGGAACACGCAAACAACAACGAGGTTTTGAAGAGGACGGACACAAAAATGAAACTGATCAGGTACAAAAAAATTTAATTACCTGGGAAGCGTTATAACAGAAGACAGAAAGTGCGACACAGAGATCCGAATGCGAATATGGCGAAGGAAGCATTCCAGAAGTTGAGTAAGGTATTAAGAAACAGGACAATTTCGCTAGAAACAAAGAAGAGAATAATGGATTGCTATGTGTTGTCAGTTCTTCAATATGGCAGTTAATGCTGAACAATATCATCAAAGATGAATTAAAAACTTGAAGCAACTGAAATGTGGTTCTACAGACGGATGCTGCGAATATCATGGATCGAGCATGTGAGCAATGATGAGGTTTTGGAAAGGATGGCAACGAAAAGGAACTTAATACTGATTATCTGGAAGAGACAGCTGAAGTTCGTGGGATATGCAATGCGGAAAGAGGGTTTGGAGAACCTGATGCTAACAGGTCAGATAGAGGGAAAAAGAGGCAGGAGAAAACAGCGTATAGCATATTTGAAGGACCTGATCGGGTGAATGACAGGACGAGGGTTGCGTGGTGTAACAGGAGAAAGCACGCTAAGAGCCACCATGGATAAGGAGACGTGGAAAGCCATGATCGCCTACGTCCTGAAAGGACAGAGCACATATAAGAAGAAGAATGAGGAAAGAGGACTTAGAGAACCTGATGTTCACAGGACGATTAGAAGAAAAGAGAGACAAGGGAAAGCAACACATGAGGTACTTGATAGACTTGAGCAGATGAATGGAGGAGCAGGGATTAAGTAGGATAACAGGAGAAGGTGTATTAAGAGCGACAAAAGATATGGCGACGTGGAAGGCCATGATCGCCTACATTCTGAAGGGAGACGGTACATAGAAGAAGTTTATGAAAAGCTACTTTCGCTATTCTGATGCAACTTCAGATCTCTGTGCCATATTTTCTGTTGTCTGTTAGTAGACTAACCAGATACTTAAATGTCTATAGCTGTTCAAATTTGACGTTCTCGGAACCGGTTGATTCGACAAGGTCATCGTTACACACCCCTTAGCGGATTCCGACCTTTGTAGCCATAGCTATATATATTGACCAAGACCCCCTTCTAGTATGTGATAGCGCCCGATTATCCACACTTTTGACGTTCTCGGCACCGGTTGATTCGACAGGCCATCGTTACACACTCTATCGGATTCCGACTTTCGTGGCCATAGCTATCTATATTGACCGAGACCCCTTCGGGTATGTCATGGCATCGGATTATCCACACTTTTGACGTTCTCGGCACCGGTTGATTCGACAGGTCATCGTTACACACTTTTTAGCAAATTCCAACTTTCGTGGCCATAGCTATCTATATTGACCGAGACCCCTTTGGGTATGTCATGGCTTCGGATTATCCACTGTTTTGGTTCATCCCACAGCGCTAGTTCTGCTAACCAAAAGTGACTATCATTACATAATCATCTGCGTAAGCTAGAATTATATCTTCCTATAATACATACTGGATAATTTCACTAGAAACAAGGAAAAAAGTGCTGGATTGCTATGTGATGTCAATTCTTCAATACGGCAGTGAATGTTGGACAATATCATCGAAAATGAGGACAAAACTTGAAGCAGTGGAAATGAGGTCCTACAGAAGGATGCTGCGGATATCGTGGACTGAGCATGCAAGCAACGATGAGGTGTTGGAAAGAATGGCAACAAAAAGGAAATCAATACTGAGCATCAGGAAGAGACGAGTGAAGTTCCTGGGGCATGCAATAAGGAAGGAGAGCTTGGAGAACCTGATACTGGCTGGCCAGATATAAATAAAAAGTGACAGAGGAAGGCAGCGGATAACATATTTGCAGGGCCTGATCAGGTGGATGACGGAACGGGGCTTGCGAGGTGTAAGAGGAGCAAACATACTAAGAACCACAAGGGATAGGGAGACGTGGAGAACCATGATCGCCTACGTCCTGAAGGGACAGGGCACATAGAAGAAGATAATACATACTGGTTTGTCTTTTTCTCTTAGGATTGCCTCTATGTATAGATTAAGTAAACCCGGTGGATTTTTTTGTTTTCCATTTCTTAGTATTTACTAAAATCATAAACGATCACCACTGTTTGAATAGCATGAAATTATTTTTCGCTAACGCTCATCGTTCCCAATGGGGTATAGGACATTGACAAGGGTATCGATGATGCTTCTATAACTTGTCTCGTAAATCTCTTTATCCTCGGTCAGTTAAGTTTCATAAGTGATACACGCTTGGGTGATCATGTCTCCTTCGATCCATGACTAACTAGATAAGAGAATTTTCCCACAGCAGCTTGTCATTTCTTTCTGTGATAGACTGGTTGCCAGCCAAGGCTATAGAATAAAATCTTTTCTGCTATTTAACCCATATCTGGACGAAGACATAGATTGATACCTTTCTCAATGGTATTTAAGCGTGTGTAAACGAAACAAATTCAACTGGAATTCGAACTCGGCTCTCCAATTTCTCAGTCCGCGTCGATATCTACCGCACCACAAAGTACATCTATACAAATATTTCTCAATGCCGGATAATTATCATAAATTGCTTAAGCAACTCATGAGATGTCTTGATAGATAGACAGACATACTACAATGTCCGATGGAAATAATCTGGTTATTACGTACCGAGGAAGAAATATGTTTTTTAGTGTTTATTTAAGGTAATTTTCGCCATATACAAGGCCCGGTGACCACTTAAGGTAAAGGGTTGCATTATGTTGGAGTTTGTATGGACAGAAGAGGAACGTAACGATTAAAGCTATACTTGAAGAGATAAAAATTGTAGTGACCGGAAAAATATTCTCTCGGTAGTTGGTTACTGAATTTTTATCTTATGAACAACTATAAATATTCATTTAGGTTGCACATAAAAGTTCATTTGTCGTGATTCTTACTCCATTAGACGTAAGAAATGGAATTAATCCATATACAAAAATGGCTCATTGTGTACCTTAGAGTGTATTTCAATAGTGTAAGGAGTTGAAATATTTACTGGATATAAGAACGCATTTGTCTAAAATAGTTATTTTAAGAGAAATATTTTATAAATTTCAACTGAAAGTAGCACTAGAAATGGATTCTGAATGTTTCCTTGTAAGAAGGCAGCTTATATAACCATTACCAATAAAAAGCCTTAATTTTAATAATGATGATTCATTAGTGATAAAAAACCAGAAATAATGAAACATCAATTGTAAAACATTTTTAGACTTTGAATAATTTGATGACGTTTTAGGATTTGATGTGGTCAAGAAATTAAAATGTCTCTACCACAAATAATGCTAAAATTTTCATAACAGGGGTGTTAAGCACGCTTTTTTTACAAAAATATCGGCACTTAGAACAGAATTTATTTCGAGTGATTGAAATCTCGTAAAAATTAAAAGACGAATTTTAACAGTTCAAAGATCTCTTCAGCTTTGTTAACCCTCTAGGGCCATTCGTATCATATTTGATACAGTATTTCCCTATAAGGAAACATTTGGTATTTCCCTATAAGGAAACATTTGGTATTCATTGACTGAGCAGTCAGTACTGCTTTCATTTGAAATTTATAAAATATTTCTCTTAAAAAATTTTTCAGGAAAATATTTCTTTCAAGGCTTGTTTTCATACTGTATCAAATATGATACGAATGGCCCTAGAGGGTTAAAATCAAGTTGGTAAAGAATAAGTTGATTAAAAGTATGTTGGATTTTACAAACGCTAGTGTGTCATCGTGTAAAACTGCTACATTGATTTTATGCTAGTCGCAGAAATATTTATCAATAGAGACACCAGCGTTGTATCAACAGATTAACTGAATGTTAAATCATTTTATTCAGGTTTCCTTTTACTTGCTTTATTTTCGTGGGTTACATAGTAATCATCGGTTATTGCAGAAGCGAAGAAAGAGGGGATAGAACAGGCGTCTTAAGGTTATCTAGCAACCCATCTTCTCCTAGCTGGAAAAAAAAAACGGCCACTAGAAATTTGGGAAGGAAAGGCTGGGACAAGTACCAGAGCTTTTGACTTGTCTACTGTCACAACGTGCTGCTAGCTTTCGACATTTCATCATTTTTTTGTCTTATCAAACGTAGACTAAGACAACGTATCACTGTCAGGAGTCGATGCCCATAGAGTTCAACCTCCCACTCCACTCAGTGCGCGTCGTCAGAGTTCTGATTAGTATTCTGAATAGAATCAATCCTACATATTCTTTAACAATTTACATTCCCAGGCCTTCTTAATGCGTTTACCGTTGAAATTTTGAATCGAACCCTTTATTCAATCCAATTAAGGTTTTCGTTCCACATTTCAAGCTTTTAAAGCTAAAAATAAAGTCTTAAAAGTTAATGTATGTATTAAAATGTCATATCTGAACGGAGAAGAAATTTCTGTCTGTCGATCTAAACTCATTTATAAAATGAAATTTGTGTGTGTATGTGCGTGTGTATCTGTGTGTATGTCCGTTACCTATAGACTCCGAAACGGCTGAACCGATTTTCTTGAAAATTTGCACAATTGTACAATAAGCGTCTGCGAGTGTTCTTAGGTAGATATTGTATCGAGATACCCCCGATAAATATCGATAATCGATAATTGAAAAAATAGGGTTATAGAAGGAGTGGTCCGATTTTAATCAAATTTGATACACTCATAGAAAAAGACATAAGAAACGATATTCAGAAGTTTCAAGGTTGCAGTTCTTACAATAGTGAAGAAAATCGATAATATATATATATAAAAGGCAAGATGTTTGTGTGTGTGTCTGTTTATCTGCCTGTATGTTTGTATTTTTTCAGCCCTTTTATTTTAGTTTTTGCTTCGGGTTTGGCTCTAAGTAGGTATAATTGTAGTTCTTAGTCTCAGCCATGATACCATTTACTCAGAGGACCTATTTAGCCTTCAAAATTCAGTTTACGACGAAAAAAACTTATTTGATATCGATACCAGGAAACCAAAATTTGACTTACATCCATTCATTTTTCTTTCAGTCTACGGTTTCGTTTTAACTGGAAATTACTATTGCTTTTTAGTCTTTCGTGCCAACGTCCAAAGAGTCTGAGCTCCAGGTCCATGGCTTAGTTTGAAAGCTTTCATTACACCCGAGCAACGCCGGGCTATACTGCTAGTTTTACCATAAATTTGAAGAGAAACTCTCAGTGGGACTTACAGTAACAGACATGTCTCAGACTTTAAATGCTACTTTAGCTGATATCACTGATAAGCAAACTGATGCTGTTGTTGTAACAAACTGCTTTTTACGGGGCAGGGTTGTTAGTCCTGCACCCAACCCCCAAACCTGGAGGACCGGTAGACCATTCTTGGTCCTTACGTTTACAGCACCTGGTATTCCCAAATGGTCACCCATTTAAGTAATGACCAGGCTCGATGTTGCTTAACTTCGGTGATCGGGCGGGAACCGGTGTATTCAACACTATTTAGCCGTAAACAAACAAGCCTTACCAACCCACAATTGGTTAATCGTGGTAGATACAAATACGCCCATGAAGACATGGTCAATAAAGGTCATCTTCAACAGGAGTAAGAAGAGGATTAAGAAGGATTTAGATTTGGATTTGGATTTGGATTGGAAATAAAGAACGAATAGAAATAACGGAATAATATTGAAGATGAGAAGTAAGGAAAACTGGTATAGGAATATTAGATAAAACCCTATCATGCGGATTATAAAAGGTCAGATGCAATTAGAAAATTTAAAATGATAAGCAATGCAGAAAACAGTAGCTATGTGTTTCAAATGCCTTGCGCCAAACATGGCCACATTCATCACATTTGAAAGAATCAGAATGTTGAAGAAAGATAAAAGGGTTTCATTTGTATTAATACGTGTAAATTTATCTAACAAAAATGATATCAATTTTGTTGTTTTGAAATAATATTTATGTTTGAAAGTTCTGCATGACATTTTCTTAATGTGTCTTTAAGATTTCAATTTTCTTAAGGTCAAATAAAATGGAATTGTGAAGAAAAGACAAGTCCATTTTTTATAGTGAGTGTGTACAATTCAAGTAGATGAACGAAGGATGTCTTTCTTCCCCTTCCTATTTTGTTACCGACAAGTAAATATGGAAAAGAGAAAATTAATAAGTGCAGTATGAAAGAGAGCGTGAGAGGGTAAGAGAATGCCAGTCGTCTGGATTGGCGTCAGTCAGACGACTTATAGCTCTATGTGATGTTCTTTCTTTCTTTTTTGACACGTACATGAGGAAGAAGGAGAAAGTGAGTTCGTAAGAAACGAGATGCCTAGATAAGACCTCTTGTTGACGGCTTGTCACTCTCTGAAAAGGAAAGAAAAAATTACGCGTATGTATGTGTTTGTGAAAAACGGAATCGGATCAACTTTAAAGATTTTTACCCCAACACCTGATTGGTTAATCAATGAGAGATTTTATTTATTTTGTTTTCGACAACGTCTACACATGGTTAAATTTAGTAAAACCAACTGTCTTATGAAAACAGATTTTTTGCGTGTATGAATGAATAAACGTATATGCTTCTTTATTAGCTCAAGAAAAGGTATAGGTATGTTTAAGCTCGGACATTCTGTGCAATGAAATTTTAGGAAATCCGATACAGGCACACAAAGTCATAGCTATTTAAATATTGCCCGTACAAGGTAACGTGTGAAAACGACCTGAACTTTGTAATTTTTGTTGAGCTGTTCTTATTTGAACTTCTGTTCTCATTTCTGATGCCATATTTTTTAATCCTTGTATCATCCATTTTGTTATCTTTAATTCATTCCACAGGGGTTAAGCACCATACATTTTCACTGATATGTGATTTGCCATGCATGATTTCAGTGTCTCCACCCGAACAATAGAAACTACTTACTTCCTAGACATGCTGTCAATGAAAATGATTGAATATTTTTGGCGAGTTTTTCTTTTTCTTATCGTCAATTCAAGCTGTGATATCACCGATTAAAATGTCGAGAAACTAAATATTTTAGAGGAACATTTGGATTTCACATAAAACAGAAAAACCATGTCACCTGAATTCTTTTCGCGTACCTGTGCTACAGTACTGGAGCGATACAGCAGGCTGATCTACTTGCAGAAGTCGGGTTTGAATCCGGCGGCCTTTAGAACAGCAGCCAGATATCGATGGTCGACCCTATCATATGCCTTGGATTGATCTAAATCGATCAGCAAGGCCTGCTCATTGTCTTTTGCACCCTCTATGATAGTGCGGATCAGATGAGGGCTGCTCTGAGTTGTTCGGCTCTTTACAGCACAGCTCTGCTCAGTTCTCAACAGAATCTCGACAACTGACTGCAAACGCTCCGTCAGGATCTTCGCCAAAGTCTTTAACTTTGTGTTTAGCAGAATTATAAGCCTGTAATCATCTAAATCCCCCCAACATCCAACAACCCCTGCCGGAACCAGTTGTTGAATACCACCGTCAAAATTGGCACAAAGATGTACAACAATCTCAAGTAAAATACAAAGAGTAGACCATCATTCTATACTTATAATATTTAGATTTTTTTAACAGTTGTCACGGTGTTTCGGCTGTTGTACGCTTCGACCTTCTTCAGATGATTAGAATTTCGAACCCAACTATTTATTTCGTCCGCATGGGTAGATTGTTCTACTGCAATAAATAAATAATCGAGGCCGATATGACGCTAAGCCCAAATCAACCAACCAGAATCTGGCATCTCATCTACCCTCTGAACGAGCTCGAACAGATCAATGTTGGAGTGGAGAATAAATGGCATTCATAAAACCAAACTCGTAATGCTCATTCATCTACAAACAGATCCTGAAATATCGCCTCTAATGATAAACGCTTGCTTTTTCAAGGTATGGTGGGATTGATTTGAACGCCTATTGGAATCTAAATTAGCTCCAGAGCTCAAGTAGAACATGTATATTCAATCCATCCATCAAGGTGATGGATGTCACTCTACTGACAATTGTTGTGCCAAGAGTCAAACCAGATGAAAAGAAAACGGCGTAGTGCAGTCATATCTAGGTTCGAACTGCTCAGACCTCACTTGCCATTCTTGACAGAGTTTAAAAGCGTCGAGATGAATTTGTGGGTACAAAGTATTGTCAACCCTACAACCCCTTTGCCACGGACGACACACCAAGAGATTCACACTTTTCTATCGTTAAATCCATGGTAAATGTTCTGACAAGTTATGCTCCTTAGTTCCGACCTTCACCATGACACGTACGCCGGAACTAATGATCCTCATTCCCATTATACGCCACAAATAAGAAGTAAGTTTTACTCAGAGAGCTTATTCCTCAGTCACGTTCCATACATGATACACGCTTGGGCGATCATGTCTCGAAATAGACATGACTGATTGGGCAGAAAATTATCCTGCAGTAGGTTGCCATTACTTTCTGCGGTAGACTGGTTGCCAACCAAGGCTACAGAACCCAATCTGTCCTATTATTTGACTCATAGATAGAGGTAGAAGAGATGTACTATATTATTAAATAGTAATTAGTGGGGGATCAGTTTATTACTTAATAGCAATATAGAACTGATTACCAACTTTATGCCCAATAAAAGCCTTAATCATGTTTTCAACTATTATATTCAGTCCGCCAGATAAGTGCCATACGTGATACACGCTTGGGCGATCATGTCTCGAAAGTGACATGACTGACTGGGCAGAGAATTATCCCGCAGTAGGTTGACATTGCTTTCTGCGGTGGGCTGGTTGATAACCAAGGCAATAGAACCCAACCTGTCTTGTTATCTAACCCATAATTGGAGGGAAGAGACGGAATAATACTTTTCCCAAGGGTATTTGCGCGTAAGTTAATGCAATGAATTTAACTGGAATGCGAACTCGGCTCCCCGATTTCTCGTTCTGAGTCGATATCCACTGCACCAAAATGCGCATCCACACGTCTATTTTATTGAACTAACTTTTGAGGTGATGCTATAACACTTAAAATGTCTCAACTAAACGAAGTATCTGAAGACCATTACGTGGTTGCGATAATTTCATACCTTCGTCCGTTGTTGATGTTCCAGCCCTGGTAAAACCCGTGATTTGGAATTCCGAGGTTCAAGAGAAACAGGAAGCTTGCAGGAAACAGGAAATAATAAATTTAAGATTTTCATTCATCTTTCTATTTTTGCCATTTAGCCAGATTGTGTACTGCGTCGCAAACGACAACAGGATAATAATAATAATAAAATTAGTCTTAACCGACAAAGGTGATAAATGTCACGGAAATCTTTGAAGGGACATGTTTTTAGATTATTAAAGTCAACAGAAAATTTAGATAGATAGATAGATAGATAGATAGATAAGGAACAGAATGAGATAGATAGATAGATAGATAGATAGATAGATAGATAGATAGATAGATAGATAGATAGATATGAAGGGTCTGAGATAGATAGATAGATAGATAGATAGATAGATAGATAGATAGATAGATAGATAGATAGATAGATAGATTTTAACCTAATAGTTGTAAATTAAGATACTGTGTCTATCTTAAATTTCGCAAACGGCAACAGGATGATAATAATAATAAAATTAGTCTAAACCAACAAATATGGGAGAATCTGTAATGTGATCGATCCCGACTTGGCAGCTACGATACACTCGCTTTCTCACCGACACAGTGTTGATTCCTTGTGTCTCTTCTACAAATACTTTCACGGCTTCTGCTCCGATGAACTTAACTCACTGGTGCCCTCTATATACGAATTTCCTCGAGCAACAAGATTAGCTACTAGGTCCCACCCTTTTACTGTGAAACCAATAAACGCAAATTCTACTCCATCAGCTTCTTTTCTCGCACTTCCCGCCTGTGGAATTCTCTTCCGCATACTTGCTTTCCAGACAGTTACAATATCCAAGAATTTAAATGTAAAATCAATCGTCATCTCCTGTCTCACTAACTTACATCCTTTCTCTCATGCTTTTCTACATCCACCCCACTCTCATCAGTTCTCTCTTCCCTCTCCTACTTTCTTCCTGACACCCCCTGAAACCTCTCACTCCTCATAACATTCCTCCTCGTCCAACCCACTCTCATCAGTAATCTCTTCCCTCTCCTACTCTCTTCCTGGCACCCCCTATAACCTCTCACTCCTCAACATTCCTCCTATGTAACCACCTGCACAACAGTGGCAGTAAAATGCCTTGCTTTGGGCGACACGATTATAAAAGAAATGTCTCGGGTATCTTTGAAGGGACCTGTTTTTAGATTATTAAAGTCAACAGAAAATTTAGATAGATAGATAGATAGATAGATAGATAGATAGATAGATAGATAGATAGATAGATATGAAGGGTCTGGGATAGATAGATAGATAGATAGATAGATAGATAGATAGATAGATAGATAGATATGAATCTAGATAGATAGATAGATAGATAGATAGATAGATAGATAGATAGATAGATAGATAGATAGATAGATAGATAGATAGAGGGTAGATAGATAGATAGATAGATAGATAGATAGATAGAAGGGTCGAGATAGATAGATAGATAGATAGATAGATAGATAGATAGATAGATAGATAGATAGATAGATATGAAGGGTCTGGGATAGATAGATAGATAGATAGATAGATAGATAGATAGATAGATAGATAGAATAGGGATAGATAGGGATAGATAGAATAGATAGATAGATAGATAGATAGATAGATAGATAGATAGATATAGAAGGGTCTGGGATAAATAGATAGATAGATAGATAGATAGATAGATAGATAGATAGATAGATAGATAGATAGAAGGGTCTGGGATAGATAGATAGATAGATAGATAGATAGATAGATAGATAGATAGATAGATAGATATGAAGGGTCTGGGATAGATAGATAGATAGATAGATAGATAGATAGATAGATAGATATGAAGGGTCTGGGATAGATAGATAGATAGATAGATAGATAGATAGATAGATAGATAGATAGATAGATAGATATGAAGGGTCTGGGATAGATAGATAGATAGATAGATAGATAGATAGATAGATAGATAGATAGATAGATAGATATGAATATGGGTCTGGGATAGATAGATAGATAGATAGATAGATAGATAGATAGATAGATAGATAGATAGAAGGGTCTGGGATAGATAGATAGATAGATAGATAGATAGATAGATAGATAGATAGATAGATAGATAGATAGATTTTAACTTAATAGGTGCAAATTATGATACTGTGCCTATCTTAAATTTCAGAATCTGTTACCTTGATTCCATCTAGGATGAAACTCGAATTTATTGCAACAGGCTACATGACAAACATCTGATAGCAAGTAAAAAAAGAAACAATTGCAAAGACAGTAATCGTTCGCCAAAACAAAACCGACATCAGCTTAGCGATTAGCAAAAGATGATTATTAAAATGAGAATTAACTTGACTACTTTTTGCTACTAGATAATAAACAGTAAATTCATATTATAAATAAAAATATTTTCGTGAAAAAAATAGTGCATTCAGAAAATGTAATGGCGTATGTCAATCTAGGGGAGGGAATTCAGTATTTGGCATGTGAAATGTACGAAAAATATTGGGAAAAAAAGCAAAAATAACGTAAACATTTTATTTTTTTCTACTGAATCAAACTAAAATCTAACCAGTTTGTGCCAGTCATGAGGCTAATCATCCCTGAAAGTTTTTTCTGAATCCATTTAGCGGGTCTTAAGATATATTGACCACGGACAGACAAACTGACAAACACGACCGAAAACAATAACGTCTGCTTAAGGCGGAGGTAATAATGCCTTTCATATTTATTTTGTGTTGGTCCGGGTAGAGGTTCAAATAATGGCATGTACGAAATGTTTTTTCTTTTTTTGTGTGTGTGAATAACCTGCCTTGTGCTTCAACAACGACTTTGGCATTGTAGCAGATAGGAAAATTAAGAATTAAAATCAACCTTCTTCTTTCCTTTTACAAAAATTCACAATGACCTGTGAAATCCTGGTTTTTCCCAAATAGAAAAAGGACTGACCATGTGCTTCAAGAAAATGTCGAAACCGGATTTCGCAAGTAGATGTTAAATGGATTTGATGACCAATAGGAGCGACTTGCAAGACCAAAAGGGACTTCGCGGTCCAGTGTGAAAATCTAAAATTACTATGAAAGGCTCCTCTCGGCGTCGGCCAGAGAGTCTGGGGTGGAAGCAGCAGAGACGACAAGCTAAAATGTAACGGGAGAAGCTTCAAGTGACCCTGGCATTTGTCCTCATTCTCCTTCTTTCTCGTATTCTGATTCATTTTATTTCTTCTTCTCCATCTAAAGACATTCATAACGAACAAATGCTAAAACATACATACGTACGTACGCGAAGACGCTTTTTAACAAATTACTACTACGAACATTTTCTTAATTTCTTGATACCCTCAACTTTCTCGCTGAACACGAACTCTACCCTTAACTTCTTAATAATGTTTCTAATTGCACATTAACTCCTACAACTTATGTTATTCATTTATTTTAATAAATTTCTATTTTCACATACAAAATGTATATTTTTATTCTTCCACTCTTCCACAAATACACACATTTTAACCTGCCTGCAACCAACCTTCTGGTCATAAATCTTATGATAATTCTAGATAAAACATGTAAGTTGTAGGGAGTTTGATTATGCATGACAGGAGGCCGAATAAATAAACATTAACCAGCTTCCTATATATTCAGCATACCTCGGAAAATGCGTAGCATTATTTCTTCGCTTTTACTGATGTTTACCACGATGAGAGATTGTTGCCAACATCTACAAACGTCATAAATTAGGCTAATATTCATCTCGGCCAGAGTTGTCTACTCATTGTCAGTATCGGCATTTGTAATCAAAATTTTTACAGAGGGTCGAACATCCAGTATATAAGAAAATTTTTCTCAGCCTGCAGCTAGGCTCAGGAACGATTGGTGTTGACACGTTTTTCTGATAAGTACTTGTTTCAATATTCGTCGCATTTTTTCAGGCTTGTTTATTTGTTCACACAGGATCACGTTTTACAATTCGTGTCTTTTACTTAGACGCCAGTTTTTAAAAATACCAATTGGAGACTCTTTCCAATCACCAAATTTAGTCTCAGTCCCGAATATTTATCAATTTCTTCGAAAAGGAATCAATACGTCCTTAGTTATATTTAGCATTTCCTCTTTGTCATGAGATTTCTGTGACTTTCGTATTATTTTCGATTTACTTACTTGTAGTTTCTCAAACACGTCTATTTGAATTCCCAGACACCCACTGCTTCTTTTTCTATATCTTTCTATATTTCAAACTTATATCTCAACCGTATTTCTTCTTCTTCTTCTTCTTCTTCTTCTTCTTCTTCTTCTTCTTCTACTTCTTCTTCTTCTTCTTCTTCTTCCAATATTTTAGACTGTGTCATGTGATTTGCGCGACTTTCGTATTATATATATGATTTCTTGCAATTTCTCATATATGTTGGTTTTAACTTCCAAACCTCTCTCCTTGTTGTTCTTTTCTTTCTTCCTTTTCTTTTTTATTGTTAGATTTTGTTTTCTGCTTTCTTCTTCTTTTCTTCTTCTTCTTCGTCTTTTTTTCTTCTTTTTCTTTTTCTATCTTACCATATTTTATTATAATTTTCAAACTAAATTTTTTGTTATTAATATATTTATGTTTTTACCCGCAACCATTCTACATCTTCTTCTTTTTCTTCATCTTCTTCTTTGTCCTTTTTTCTTCTTCTTTTTGTTCTTCGTTTTCTCTATCTGATTATATCTTATTATTAGTTTCTATTCTTTTTTCTACTATGTCCTCTCTTTCTTTTTCTATTTTTTGCTAGATTTTTATTATTAATTTTGATCACACTTCTTAATTTTCTCTTTATTACTATATTTTATTATTACGCCCAACCATTTTTTTTTCTTCTTCTTCTTCTTCTTCTTCTTCGTCTTCTTCTTCTTCTTCTTCTTCTTCTTCTTCTTCTTCTTCATCCTTTTCTATTTTGTCCTTTCTTATTGTTGTTGTTGTTGTTGTTGTTCTTCTTCTTCTTCTTCTTCTTCTTCTTTATCCTTTTCTATTTTGTCCTTTCTTATTGTTGTTGTTGTTGTTGTTCTTCTTCTTCTTCTTCTTTATCCTTTTCTATTTTGTCCTTTCTTATTGTTGTTGTTGTTCTTCTTCTTCTTCTTCTTCTTCTTCTTTATCCTTTTCTATTTTGTCCTTTCTTATTGTTGTTGTTGTTCTTCTTCTTCTTCTTCTTCTTTATCCTTTTCTATTTTGTCCTTTCTTATTGTTGTTGTTGTTGTTGTTCTTCTTCTTCTTCTTCTTCTTCTTCTTTATCCTTTTCTATTTTGTCCTTTCTTATTGTTGTTGTTGTTGTTGCTTCTTCTTCTTCTTCTTCTTTATCCTTTTCTATTTTGTCCTTTCTTATTGTTGTTGTTGTTGTTGTTGTTCTTCTTCTTCTTCTTCTTCTTTATCCTTTTCTATTTTGTCCTTTCTTATTGTTGTTGTTGTTGTTGTTGTTGTTCTTCTTCTTCTTCTTCTTTATCCTTTTCTATTTTGTCCTTTCTTATTGTTGTTGTTGTTGTTGTTCTTCTTCTTCTTCTTCTTCTTCTTCTTTATCCTTTTCTATTTTGTCCTTTCTTATTGTTGTTGTTGTTGTTGTTCTTCTTCTTCTTCTTCTTCTTCTTTATCCTTTTCTATTTTGTCCTTTCTTATTGTTGTTGTTGTTGTTGTTGTTCTTCTTCTTCTTCTTCTTCTTTATCCTTTTCTATTTTGTCCTTTCTTATTGTTGTTGCTGTTGTTCTTCTTCTTCTTCTTTGTTATCTTATTATAATCTTTTTATTGACTTCATCCTTAGTACTTCTCCTTTATCTTACCATATTTTTAATAGTCTCAACGTATATCATTTCTCCCTCTTCACCTTACTTTCTTTTTTTCCTTCAACTCTTTACCTTTCCCTTTACATCCTTCTTTTTCTTCTATTCAATTCTAAAAATATCAAATGTCTTTCACTGTGAAGCAAGAGAAACTAATTCTCCCAACTTTAGTAGTCGTTTTAACACATTTCTCGATTCCTCTTATCTTTACAATGACACACTTTTCAATATTACTTCATTCTTCTCAACATTCAATATTTTCTCCATATCCCAAACAAAAATGAATTCTTTTTAACTTTTAATTTTTTTAGTCTTCTATTTTCAATGAAAACTGTATTCAATGGCTCTTGCTAGGATTTATTTAATAGATACTTTCCTTAATATTCCTGCTCGCACAATACTCACCTATTTTTAATATGGCCGCGTGCATCGTTTAAATTATTTCTTGTAGCTTAATATCATTAGTGCTCCATTGTTATTGACGATCTATTAACATACATGTTTCAGTATTTGTAGTTTTGTCTTTTTTTATGACTAATAATAATCTTTCGTTATCGAAGGAATCCACTGTCATTATTCATTTTTGACACGTCTTTCTTTCATTTTATTTGCCGTGTATTTACACCTTTTAGTAATGTTCTTAAGTTGTAAATGACTTATCTATAGAAAAGGCGTTGAAATCCGAAATAAAGATAGTGTTCAGGAAGTCATGCGTGCCAAGTTTTTATAATAACTGTAGTGTATTGTCAACATCAATTGTCATGTCTGCTTGGATACACGCTTATTTCTAATATAGCTAGAATATATATATATATATATATATATATATATATATATATATATATATATATGTTCTAAACATATACTGTTAAATATAAAAGAGACAATGAATGTCTATTATGCTTAATCATGACCCGTTCTAAACATCGCATTTTGGCTTTAATTTAAGGTGAAAATAAAGACAAAAATTGTTCAAAATTTGTATATTTTTTTATTATGCTGGTTCTTAACTTTCGGCTCCCATAAGCCATCTTATAATACGATACTGCTAACATTTAACATGGATTAATGAATTATGCATTTCTATTCACTGTTTAAATTCCCAAAAGATAAGCACCGTCATTTTTAGGCAACGCATGAGAAAACCTTCTTCGAAGTTTACACAGTTCTTTATTATTTGTGTAATCAATCAACTAAGAAAAAAATTGCAAAACTTGGAAAATTAATTCCATATAAATTTTTGGAAAACAAACAGCCGTCTGTTTTTCAGAATTTGTATTTGTATTCTTGATAAACACAGAAACACTATTTTTGGTATACGGCAAAAATAATATTATATAATATTGCATATGGAAATCTGTAAAATTTTCGCTCCGTTGTAAGGAATTCGACGACTGTTATATTCTATTTCTGTTTGCTGTTTCTTTTTATATAGACTTTTCCACAACTTATCCAGGCATCATCGAATTTTCTTTTTTCATTTTTTTTTTTTTTTTTGGCGCCGTTTTTTTTTTATTGACCCAAGTGTACACGCATCCGGCCTGATTCGACGTGGTAAAGATACAGCTAGCAAGATTTCAACGTGTCTTTCTTGGGATCAACATTCACAGCGTGGGCAAAGAGGAACACTGTTGTAATAGACGACTTGAAGACCAGCTACTGTGTCGAAGCCATAACAACAAGCGACCTGAGAGCGTCGTGACACAGCCGTCAGTTTTCAGAATTTGTATTTGTATTCTTGATAGACACGGAAAGATTTATCGTTAGGCAAGATATTCAATGACGAAGAAAAATTCATTTTTACAATAATGAACAACAAACAATGAAAACTCAAGCTTAGAACGGCGAAGACCTTCGCTATCGAAACTATTTTGAAAATGTTAATCTTTGAAATCTAATTAGAAAATGTTGTTCTATTTTAGTTCAAAAGAAATCTCTTCGAGGTTAGAAGTAACAAGATGGAAACGTGTAACACTGTAAGTATGATTTATGCACACGTTAAACGGATATTGACGGACTCTGGATTGGAACCCAGTAATAGACATTTGGAAAATATTTAAGAGGGGCTGAGAGGGAGAGGAGGAGGAAGAAAATAAACGCTGAGGTAGTCGAGAGAAATAGAAATGCGAAACACAGGACATGTATGGGACATGAACTGATCCGATAATAATTTTATAAAAAACAGATGGATTGCTAGGGGAGAGAATTCTGTTTCTTTCTTCTTTGCATGCATGTTATTCTCTCCCTTTCTCTCTCGGAGAAATAAGGGAAACTATTGAACAGAAGTTAAAATGTTATCTGTAAATTTCTGAAAATGACCACCCACGAAGGAGGTAATTGTAATTAACGCTAACAGGTGAATGTATAAAATCAACAAAGTAGAGCCGGCATGATGGGAATTGTGCGCAGTTGAGCTGAACCAGACAAACGAAGTTGACGTTATTTATATTGAAATGATTTTAAAAAAACACAACGGATTTGAAAATCAGCAGAAGAGAAACGAAGTTGTCGGCAGAGATACGTCAGACAAGGAACCCGTGAAGTGAAAGACGTGGAAAAATCCTCTCTCTCTCTCTCTCTCTCTCTCTCTCTCTCTTCCATGCGCTAGTGGCATGAACACCTGCTTATAGGCAGAGAAGTAAGACGACTGTATTACTTCTAATAACAACAACAGACAGAGCAGTAGTGGTTTGTGGGCTCTGAGAAAATCTATCTATCTATCTATCTATCTATCTATCTCACTGTTCATATCTATCTATCTATCTATCTATCTATCTATCTATCTATCTATCTATCTAACTATCTCACTGTTCATATCTATCTATCTATCTATCTATCTATCTATCTATCTATCTCACTGTTCATATCTATCTATCTATCTATCTATCTATCTATCTATCTCACTGTTCATATCTATCTATCTATCTATCTATCTATCTCACTGTTCATATCTATCTATCTATCTATCTATCTATCTATCTATCTCACTGTTCATATCTATCTATCTATCTATCTATCTATCTCACTGTTCATATCTATCTATCTATCTATCTATCTATCTATCTATCTCACTGTTCATATCTATCTATCTATCTATCTATCTATCTATCTATCTCACTGTTCATATCTATCTATCTATCTATCTATCTATCTATCTATCTATCTCACTGTTCATATCTATCTATCTATCTATCTATCTATCTATCTATCTCACTGTTCATATCTATCTATCTATCTATCTATCTATCTCACTGTTCATATCTATCTATCTATCTATCTATCTATCTATCTATCTACTGTTCATATCTATCTATCTATCTATCTATCTATCTCACTGTTCATATCTATCTATCTATCTATCTCACTGTTCATATCTGTCTATCTATCTATCTATCTATCTATCTATCTATCTATCTATCTATCTCACTGTTCATATCTATCTATCTATCTATCTATCTATCTATCTATCTATCTATCTCACTGTTCATATCTATCTATCTATCTATCTATCTATTATTCGATGTACAGAGAATTACAATACACTTGTTGTGGACTGGACAACGTGGTTACCATTTGTTGTAGCTCGAATGTCGCGGTAGAAATTCTAAAAGTGGAGTCACCATATTAAAGTAGTTGTCCAATCCACTACATTTATAAATAAAATAACTGAAGAACAATGCAACAGGAATAATAACAATAAACTAAGCTATCACCCGGTTCAAACTCTACACACGTCTATTGAACAGAAGACTCATCCCTTGTTCCCTGTTTAGAATGTGGTTTCCCGCTTTCTCTTTTCCAATCTTTTCACTCTTATGTAGCCCCCCTGCCCATCAGTGGCGTTACTGCCTTGCTCAGGGTGATATGATTAAAAAAAAAAAAACAGTTACAGGATTGATTAATTTGTGCATGCAAGAGTATCGTGGAAAAAGTTCTCTGTTGAATGTTGAAGAAAATGTTTCAATGTTCATATTGGAAAAGTTGCTGAAATAAGGAAATATTATGTTTGTAGTACTAATTAGTAGTTGAATATAATTATACATGGAGTGATGTATGCTTATAAGAGAGAGAGAAACATTTTTGGTGTAGCTAATTGTTGAAGGTAATTAGCGCAGTGAGTTGGAAAGGAAATAACGGCAATCGGATTGTTAGCTCCGAAAAGCAGGATCCAACTGGTCTAAGTACGTGAACATCAGCTTATATATTTCTGTAAAAGCGCAGGAAAAAAGACGTTTCACGTGCGGTACTAAAGTAAAAGTATGTACGTGCATGTGTGTGTACGTGCGTACATGGTGATATGTATATGAGTATGTACATGCATGTAGAAATGATTCTACACACTCATTAGTCCACAAAGACTGGCCTTCATTTCTGCCTTTTTTTTCTGTGTTCTTGCCTGTTTTCTCTTATTTCTGCATATGTGCGCCCAACCATCTCTTGACTTCAGTTGTTGAGAAGACAGTACGAAGATTCAACCGTCCGTTTTTCGCAGAGCTGTAATTTCCTCTGAGATCAGAACTAACAACGTGGCAGGGGTGGTGAAAGATTTTCGACTGATCATTTGACATCTTCGATCACCTGGGGCAGAACGGAAGCGAACAGATGCCGACTCAGTTGCGAGTAACTTACGGCCAGTTAGCGCACGCAACGTAATTTTGAGACCGAGAAGGGTTTGGGTGTCATAAACGTGTCAGTTCGAAAAGGGCAATGTAATAATGTCCATATCAATACTAGCAGAATAGGAAGATTCTCTTACCCTATGACAAAAGATATTTTCTGTTATGTAATGTGAGCAACAATTTGAATTCCAAGTTTTGGAAACAACATATCAAGTATTTTCAGCACTCGATCTGTAAGCCAAAGGCGTGACTTTTAAGCTCCAATATAATCTTTATTATATATATATATATATATATATATATATATATATATATATAAGAAACATTAAGGCAGACACATTCTTTCATGGTAAATCGGTTGTATAGGCCTATTTCAGGAGAACCATCATCAGCTTCCGTCTTTATTGTACAAAGGATTTTACACGAACGAGATTCACAAAAACCTAAAAAAAACGAATAAAATTAACGGTTGCTCCCTTAAAAGAGAAAATTTAAGAAAAAGTGCATCAGTTCGGCGAACACACACACATATGCATACATAAGCATATATATACGCAACATATAATCAGAAAACACGCGTAGAGGCGGATGTCAACAAAAGTAGGAAGTTACATTCAGCCTGACAGTTGGATTGCAGACCCGTAGATTTGAAACGTAAAGAAAGTGGGTTAGGTGAGAGAGAGAGAGAGAGAGAGAGAGAGAGAGAGAGAGAGAGAGACTAAATACTAAATACAATCTTTAAAAAACATCTTGAATAATAATAATAATAGATAAAAATTATAAAAATATAATAATAATAACTAATAAAACAAAATTTCTCTAAGACGTTAATAATAATTATAATAATAATATTAATAATACTCATTCTATCAAAAACGAAGAAAAATAATCTTAAAAAATGTACATATAAATATAATAATCATAAAAATAAACAACAAAAATAAAATTATTTTGCTATAAAATGATAGTAACAGCACATTTTCAAAAATAAACACCTTTTAAATTAAATTAATGTAAATTAATTTACATTAATTCAAACCACAATCAGGGTTTATCTAGGCTATTTTATATTTATTTTTGTGTCTTTATTTAAATATTAATTCATTCCGCTGATTAAGGAGTTCCTTTGGATTATTATATTTTATAATCATCAATTTTTCCTCCAGGCATAAATTGCACCTGTCCCTGAAATTGTTGGGAGTGTTCGCATATTTAACAATCCACCATTTGACCATTGGGGTAAATCCTCCATCTTTAATATTCCAGTTTTGTTTAAACAGGGCAGTTTTGATTTTTCAAGGAGGCGTTAGAAAAAGAGTGTCTGTGGTAGTACAGTCTCTGTTTCCAACTACCTGCAGATATCCCTATATAAACTCTTTTATTGCGCGGGTACTCCACTGGACAAATAGTGGCTTCATAGACAGCTTTTTCGGAATTACACCTGCCATCAACGAGACAATTAGTTGTATTGATGCAATTACAGGAAGGTTTGTCTTTCAAAGGTTTTCTATAGAAGTCTCTATGTAATTTATTATTGTGTGAATTAATTATGTTTTGCATGTTGTTAGTGGTAGAATAACTAATTTTAAGAGTTTTTTTATTGGATAATTTACTTAAGGGGTGGTGTTAGTGGAAGTGTTTGCTAACTAAATTTAAAAAGTATTTACCTATGCTTACATTGGACAACTTGCAGAAAGGAGGGTTGAACCATATTATTTTTCTTTCTCTAACTTTACTTTTGTTTCTAGTTTTGTCTTTCAATTTTTCTTGGTATAATATTACATCTTTAAAATTACTTTTCTTAAGGGCTTCATTGTATATTGTTTTATTCTCATCAAGTATTTCCTTATTAGAAGATAATTTATTAATTCTAATTTTGACTATTTCGGGTATTTGTTTTATGATAGGTTTAGGATTAATAGAGTCAACATTAATATAGAAATGGGATTGCTTACTTTTTTGATACGGTTTAAATGTCTTCCTGGACAGATTAAAGCTAATATGTAAAAGAAATTAAGATTTTGAGATTAGATGAAACTTTTATTTTGAAGCCCAGCATTTTAAAAGCTCTAATAACTTTTTTAGAAATTCTTAAAGTGAGGGGACCATTAATATCAGGGATATATATAAGACCATCGTCCCGGTAGATACCCACTTGATCGGGCAAAACAATTCTATCGAGAGTATATAATATATATATATATCCCTATCAGATCCGCGATTTGAGCTGAATCATAAGCCAACATTGAGACATCAAAATTATTGCTAATGCTTTTAGTCCAGGTTGAATTATAATATATTAGAAGAGATTCTCTAAAAGTTAAAATTATACCCATTTCATTATTAGAATTATCGGTGAAGTTTTTAGCGTAGTTTAAACTATTAACTAATAAATCATACAAAATGGAAAGGTAAAAATCTAGTATATCAAATCGTAAATTGAGAAATTTTTCGTAAATAACCGTTACAAATGTCTATTCTAAATATGAGCATCTGATCGTCTATGGAAAAACAATTTTCTAGGGGACTTTTGAAGACCAACTGTTATATATATATATATATATAGTCATTCGCAAACAGATCTGATTCGCTGTATCACAGCTCATCAGTACAGTTAGACATCCAATTGCTTCTACACAGGATTAAAACCCGACCGAATTGGCGTCAGTCGACGATTCTACCAACGAGCTATGGGCGCTCGGTAGAAGGAGGCAAACTTTTAGTGATATACCATGTATACATACGCCAGTGGCTAAGAGGGTTCTAATTCATTACTGAATGAACGGTACGTAGATGCTAGACTAGCTACTGTTTTTTCAAAGTCTACCATTCTTCCAAAGTGCTAAATCATTAGTCAGCCAAATGCCTTACGTGATACAGGCTTCGGTCACTACATCTTAAAACAGACATGACTGACTGGGCAGAAGATTTTCCTACAGTAGGATGGTGTTACTTTCTGTGGTATGCTGATTGCCAAACAAGACTATAGAAACCAATCTGTCCTGCTATTTAACCCCTAGCTGGAGGTAGAAGCGATGGATAAATACCGTTTCCATTTGCGCGTAAGAGAATGCAACGAATTCAACTGGAATTCAAACTCGGTTCTGTTTCCCCCTCTCTCTCTCTCTCTCTCTCTCTCTCTCTCTCTCTCTCTCTTTCTCATTTTCTCAAAGAAGAATAAGAAACAACACTTAAAAAAGCGAGCGAGACATTTTGGAAAAAAACGGTCGAAAATAAAAGAGAAAAACCAGAAAGCTAAACAGAACAGTTTAGAAAAGAAATCCGTCCATTTATTTAGCACACGTAGTTGATTATTTCGATGTGAAGGATTCTTCTGGCGCCAGTAGCAAGACGACTTTCGAACATTGAATTTTATATCAGATTCATCAATGCTTCGAAGATTTTCGCAACATCATTTAAAGAAAGGAGAACGCTAATTTTATATCAAACCCTGAAGTGAACAACAAAGGACTAAATAAAAACAAGTGACAATAATGTCAAGAGTAATCATCTTAATTTTATGCACATCTGTCCAGTTACTAATCAGTTCTGTACTTTTGAACGATAATGAGAAATTGTAAGACGACATAAGAAAGTAATCTAGAATTCCGGCTAAGCAATATAAGTTTTTGATCTTAAGCAGACGACGCGAAGCTTAGTCAAATCTACAGTAATTAATTCTTCCACACTTAGCGAAATAGTCTCAAAACAGTTGTCATGTGTTCAATTTTTACAGGGTACGATATTTTGTGACCTTTTTGTCATTAAGCATTGTAAATATCTTTACTAAAAAAAAACATTGTGACAATGGTAATGATCAGAACAATATTAACTGTTTTCTTTTATGGAAACATTCGCCATTCAGTCTTAAAACAGTCAGTTAAAGATCATATTTGATACACACTTAGGTGATCATGTCTCGAAAGAGAGCTGACAGACTGGGCAGAATTTTTTTCTGCAGTAGGCTGCTATTCCTTTCTACTGTAGATTTGTTGCCAACCAAGAACTCAATCTGTCCTAATATTTAACCCATAGCTAGAGGGAGAAACGACGTATTAATATCTTTTCCAGGGATATTTGAGCGGAATTGTTCAAGTATTTTTCTTTCCTTTTTTTTTTTTGCGTTCCATCTTCTACCGAGCACCCATAGCTCAGGGGTAGAATCGCTGACTGACCCCAATTCGATCGGGTTTTAATACTGTGTAAAAACAATTAGATATCTAACCGTACTGATGAGCTGTGATACAGCGAAACAGATCTGTTTGCAGATAACTATATATATAACTGTTGGTCTTCAAAAGTCCCCTAATTTTTTTTTCTTTTTTTTTTTTACATAGACGCTCACATGAGCATATATAGAATAGACATTTGTAACGGTTATTTACAAAACATTTCTCACTTTACAATTTAAGATAGTAGATTTTTACCTTTCCATTTCGTACGATTTATTAGTTAATAGTTTAAATTAAGTTAAAAAATTCACCGATATTTCTAATAATGAAATGGATATAATTTCCATCTCAACGTTCTGAGTAATCATCATTTTTAATTATTGAATTATTTGAACAACGAATTAGTTTCTGATGTGACTTGTACAGGAATCCCGTCTCCCTGAACCTGTTTGGAATAATCCCGTCATGAAAAACTCATGATCGTGTAGGAAGCAAATAGATCAAGATTTACCTGAGATCTAGGCTACGAATTATAATATCGTCGTCAGGGCATTAATAACTCCGATTTCAAATTACTTGCTCTTATAGACGGAAGTTATGTCAACGTGGATGTGCGTTGTGGTGCAGTGGATATCGGCTCGGAAGAGAAATAGGAGAGCCGAGTTCAAATTCCAGTCGTAATTCGTTGCATTCACTTACGCGAAAAAAACCCTTGGGAAAAGCATTAATCTGTCTCTTCCCTCCAGTTATTAGTTAAATAACAAAACAAATTGGGTTTTATAGCCTTGGCTGGCAATCAGTCTACCACAGAAAGTAATGGCAAACTACTGCAGGATAATCTTCTGCCCAGTCAGTCATGTCTCTTTCGAGACATGATCGCCCAAGCGTGTATCACGTATAGCACTTAACTATGTCAACGTCGAGAGATATGTAAAAGGAAGCATCACAATGATGAAAATTATAAACCAAACCGAGTAAAAAATGCATTTCTTATGTTTCAATACAGATTTACTTAAGCGTTAATATCGCTAAAAAACTGCAAAAAGTGAAATAATATACCAAAAAGAAAGAAACAAAAAACTAATGAAAATTTTTGAACATTTCAGAACCTTTGTCGTTCCATAACGTTTATAAGACAAAGATAACTGCTATGAAAGTCGGTTCTCTGTGTAGGGCCCGGAAGTTTTTTCCGTCTAAATCTATCCTGAACATTTACAAATCTACCATCCGCCCGTGCATTGAATACTGCTGCCATATCTGGTCGGGTGCCTCTGCTGTTCTCCTCGGGCTTCTCGATAAGGTTCAGAGGAGGGTCTGTAATGTGATAGATAGCGACTTGGCAGACCGCCTGCAGTCTCTCTCCCACCGACGCGACGTGGCTTCCCTGTGTCACTTCTATAAATACTTTCACGGCTTCTGCTCCGATGAACTTAGATCACTGGTGCCCCCTAAATACGAATTTGCACGAGATACTAGATTAGCAACTAAATCCCACCCTTTTACAGTGAAACCGATAAAATGCAGCCGTAACTTCTACTCCAACAGTTTCTTTCCTCGCACTTCCCGACTGTGGAATTCTCTTCCAAACGATTGCTTCCCCGACGGCTACAATCTCCAGGAGTTTAAATGTAAGTTCAATAGACACCTCCTAACACACTAACATGCTCCCATTCTATCAAGCACTCTTCCCATCTGCCTAAACCTCATCCTCGCTATTCTTACTCATCTGTCACCTTCCTCCTGACATTCCCTATGTCTAACCACTCCTTCTCTTTACCTTCCTCTATGTAGCCCCATGCGCAATAGTGGCAGTGGAATGCCTTGCTTGGGGTGAGATGATTAAAAAAAAAAAAAAAAAAAAAGTGTTATTAAAAATCATTAAATGTTTGTATGTGATTTTTAAAGATTCAAAGAGGAATGGAAACAATATAAATTTAATTACACAAACATATAAAATATTATCTATTGAAGTATATCAACATTTATATATTTAATTATAACAAACTAGCAGTATAGCCCGGCGTTGACATGATACCCTTACGTTTTATCCTACCATCTCCCCCTGACCTCTCGGGCATTTTCCTTCCCTTGCACTCCTATCTTAGCTAATGCTACTATTCTCCTCGCTCTCTTCTTCTCGGCATCTTCCTTTTATAAACTTATCTTCTTTGCCTCTTCTAAACTAGCCTTTATTTCCGGTGGCACTAGAATCTTTTCATTTTTTTTTGTCTGGCTGGGGTGAATAACGCAAGTTATTAAAACCTGTAGAAATAGCAATGTAAAATACTGAATTTAAATTATATATATATATATATATATATATATATATATATATATATATATATATATATATACTAGCAGTATAGCCCGGCGTTGCTCGGGTGTAATGAAAGCTTTAAAACTAATCCATGGTCTCAATCAATAGTTGTTTCCAGTTAAAGCGAAACCGTAGACTGAAAGAAAAATGAATGGATGTAAGTCAAATGTTGATTTCCTGGTATCGATATCAAATAGGTTTTTTTCGTCGTAAACTGAATTTTGAAGGCTAAATAAGTCCCCTGAGTAAATGGTATCATGACTGAGATTAAGAACTAAAATTATACCTACTTAGAGCCAAACCCGAAGCAAAAACTAAAATAAAAAGGCTGAAAAAAATACAGACATACAGGCAGATAAACAGACAAATACACAAACATCTTGCCTTATATATATACATATATATTATCGATTTTCTGCACTATTGTAAGAACTGCAACCTTGAAACTTCTGAATATCGTTTCTTATGTCTTTGTCTATGTGTGTATCAAATTTGACCACTCCTTCTATAACCCGATTTTTTTCGATGATCGATTTTCGATATTTATCGGGGGTACCTCGACACAAAATCTAGCTAAGAACATTCGAAGACGCTTATAGTACAACTGTGTAAATTTTCAAGAAAATCGGTTCAGCAGTTTCGGAGTCGATAGGTAACAGACACGCAGACACACAGACACACACATACAAAACCCAGAGACCATTTCCATTTATAAATAAGTTTAGATATCTTTATTTTAAATCATGAGAAATTTAAATTTCAAAATTTAGGATATATTAGGTTCAGTCATAAGGAATTTCTGATTTGGAAATTCAACTGTAATTGTAATCTATTACCATTGACGGGACAAACCCGGCGGATGTAACTGACAGATACATCCGGCCGTAGATAAAGTCAACAAAGTGACAACACAAAAAAGTAAAAATGCGTAGATGTAAGCTGTGACCAATGAAAACCAAGAATTGCGTGGGTGAAAAGCCATGTGGGACACGCAGGAGTTTTAAGACTATATAAATTCTAGATTTTTGGCTGAAAAGCCCAGCGGTAGTATACTACATAATGTCAAATGTGTAATCCTAAGTAATCGTCCTTTAGATATATCATAGCAAACCCGTCTGCATCTCTTACACTAACATAACAGTTTCTTTTCTCGCACTTCCCAACTGTGGAATTCTCTTCCACATGACTGCTTCCCCGACGGCTACAATCTCCAGGAGTTTAAATGTAAGGTCGATAGACACCTCCTAACACACTAACTCGCTTCCATTCTTTCGAACACTCTTCCCACCCACCCAACTATCTATCACCCCCCTTCTGACATTTCCTATATCTAACCACTCTTCCTATTTACCTACCCCTATGTAACCCCATGCGCAATATTGGCAGTGGAATGCCTTGCTTGGGGTGAAATGATTAAAAAAATATATGTAGCACCAGATATTGTGCTAAATACCGCCGCACACTTTCTCTGTGTATCGTATCCACCTCAGTGATACAACAATTATACTGGTAATAGTCAATAGTTTGGTAAATATATATATATATTGTAAATGAATTAAACCTTTATATTTTTAAAACTGGAGAAATTAAGAATTTGTAGGTTTTCGGTGAGGATTAAAATCGTGTGAGTTGGAACGGCCAGCGAAACTATATTAAAACACATTATTCTGACATTTCCTATATCTAACCACTCTTCCTATTTACCTCCCCCTATGTAGCCCCAAGCGCAATTGTGGCAGTGGAATGCCTTGCTTGGGGTGAAATGATTAAAAAAAATAGCTGGTGATGGAAATTGGGTTACACCTGACAGGGTTCAAGAGAAAAGGCATTGAACTGACAAGAAGAGATCTACAAAACCAGCCTCAAAATCTGAGTTTCATGGAAGAAATGTATTGTGCGTTTGGGAGGTTCGTTGACAAGTGATCCTTTACAAGTTTTTAAAACCAAGTTTTTAAAACCTAATAAAACACTAAATGCTTATTTATTCATCTAGCAGCTGCAACATGTCAATAAAGATTCTGCCGAAAAGTGGCCGGCGCAAGTCATCAAGAAAAATGTTCTCTTTCATGACAGCGCAAGGCAAAAATAATATAGGAAGACATTTTGGAATTTGGATGGTCTGTTCTATCTCACCCACCATTTTAACTTGATTTTGAGACAACCGTTTATAATTTTTTTTTTTTTCAATCGCTGAAAAAGATTTTAGTCAGGAAAACTTTCTAGGAAGAAAATCACATTGAAAAGTTCTTGGACAGCTTTTTCACATCAAAATCTGCGGAATTTTACCCAAATAATACCTCTTGATAAGGGGACACAACTCATTGCAAATAATACCAAATATAACTTTATAAAATATAATTGTATTTTATTTTCTGAAAAATAATGTTTATAATCCAAAACATTATTTATGACTCAATCAAATATATTTTCCATATAAAAAGACGATATAGACACGCGTAAATTTAGTGGCTCAAAGCACATTGAAATTCCAACATTTATGGAATAAGTGCCGAGCATCGTTTAAGACCCCATCTAGCTCAACGAAGTTCAGCAACTCGATGCGGCATCGAATTCATTATCAATCAAAAAACACCCCGAAGCGTTTCATGTCGTTTTGTCTTCTTCAGCTCTCGACGCTGCAACCTATCCTGAAATAAAATGGCGAGGAATTTCTGACGATATTTCAGTGGTGAGATATAGTAGTTCTAGCGACTTATCTTGGTGAGAACGACAGGTTAAGGTTAATAGAGAGGACGGAATTCAACTGGTTGGCCAACTATCCATCACCATGTATTAGACTGTCTTACTAGTGAATCAAAAAATTGTATGTTGTCTTCACACTTCTATTCTTAAGAGATACAGATTGTCTTTCAAAAAGTTTGAGAAAAAAATGATACGCCATTATTGTCAGAATTACACTCCACTATGTTTAAACTACTAACACTGATTCGGGTCCTCAGAATTTCAACAAGTACGCCATTTTGCATCATCATAGGTATTCTTTAACAACCTAAAAAGATAACGATTTATATTCTCTGCAGCTCTGATAATTTTAAATGCAGAGAATTGTATGAGAATAAAAGTCTCCATCACGTCCTATAAACGTTCGACAGGACAAACAAACGGTCGTACTATAAAGGAAAACTTGCCAAATTAAGCATTCAGATTAGTTCGGAATAAATTGGAAATAAACCGATTGTGCATTATCTTGTTGGAATAAACTATCTCTGATGTTTGGTTTTGAATGGGGTAAAATGCTGAACACAATACATACTATTAAGTAACTAACAGAAGACTTTATGGTGCCTTAACGACTATAGTCCATGACCGCGTGGTGTCTGGGTCACAACTTAGCACAGGCGTTAGCACGACACAAATGTAACCGTGACGCGTAGTACCGCCGCACAGATTGTCAAAACTGAAAGGTCATTAGATAATAAACATAATCTTAGACGTGTTGTGTTTTGTCTCGTGATGTTGAGAGTACGTTATCTGAGTCTATACGCACAGGAACTTATATAACGCCAAACTAACGCTAGAGGGAGAGTGAGGAAAAAAGATAATAAAAGAATGAGAAAACTGGTGGAAAAGGGGTTCCGTGAGATTAGAGAGAAAATAAATAAGACACAGGGATGTCAGAAAAAGGAAAATAAAAAATGGAAATATTGGTGTGAAAGGGGTTACGTGATATTAGAGAGAAAATAAACGAAAAGTCACAGGGCGTGTCAGAAAAAGAATAATGAGAACTTCAAATATTGGTGTGAAAGGGATTACGTGAGCTTGGCGAGAAAATAAAGAACAAGATACAGGGGGTGTCAGAAAAAGGATAATAAAGAAAATGGAAATATTATTGTGAAAGGGGTTACGTGTGATTAAAGAGAAATAAAGAACAAGACACAGGGAGTGTCAGAAAAAAGATAATGAAAAATGGAAATATTGGTGTTAAAGGGGTTACGTGAGATTGGAGAGAAAATAAAGAACAAGACACAGGGGCGCCAGAAAAAGGATTTTAAAAAGAAGGAAATATTGGTGTGAAATGGGTTACGTGTGATTAGAGAGAAAATAAAGAACAAGGCACATTGGTGTCAGGGAAAGTATAAGAAAAAATGGAAATACTAGTATGAAAGTGTTTACGTGAGAGCGAATATAAAGAACAAGGTACAGTAGGTGTCAGGATAAGGATAGGAAAAGAATGGGAATGGTGGTGTGAAAATTACATGAGATTAGAGAAAAAATAAAAACAATGTACATTGGGTGTCAGGGAAAAAAGAAGAAAAAATAGGAATACTGGTGTGAAAGAGATTACGTGAGAGTAGAGCGAAAATAAACAACACGATACAATGGGTGTCAGGGAAAGGATAAGAAAAAATGGGAATACTGGTGTGAAATTCTTTACGTGAGAGTAGAGCGAAAATAAGGAACAAGATACAGGGAGTGTCAGGGAAGGCTAAGAAAAGGATGGGAATATTGGTATGAAACAGGTTACGTGAGATTATTGCGAAAATAAAGAGGGAGAAACCGGGTGTATCAGGGAAAGTATAAGAAAAGGATGGGTATACTGGTGTAAGAAGTTTTACGTGAAAGTAGATCGAAAATAAAGAACAAGGTACAATGTGTGTCAGGGAAAGTATAAGAAAATCGTGAGTGTACTTGTGTGAAATGGGTTTCTTCTGCATTGAATATGTTTATCATTTTGTCCTGTGCCACTTGTCTGCTACAGTAGCCGATTCTAACCTAACGTGCAGCCGGCGTGATGTAGCTTCCCTGTGCCTCTTCTACAAGTACTTTCATGGCTTCTGCTCCGATGAGCTTAGATCACTGGTGCCGCCTAAGCACGAATTTACACGAGATACTAGATTAGCAACTAGGTCCCACCCTTTTACAGTTAAACAAATAAGATGTAACCGTAAATTCTACTCCAACAGCTTCTTTTCTCGCGCTTCCCGCCTGTGGAACTCCCTTCCACAAGTCTGCTTTCCCGACAGTTACAATCTCCAGGTGTTTAAATGTAGGGTCAATAGACACCTCCTATCACACTAACTCCCAACTATTCTCACAACACTCTCATCTACCCAACCCTCATTCTCGGTATCCTCACCCGCCTGTCACCCACCCTCTGTTATTTCCTATATTTAATCAGCCTTTCTCCACTCTACGTAGCCCCCTGCACAGTAGTGGCAGTGACATGCCTTGCTCGGGGTGAAACGCTTATGAAAAAAAGAAAAAAAAATATGGTAATGTTCATTGATTGCGTTGTGGTTTAATGGAGACCGGTTCGGAATGAGAACTCCGAAAGCTGGAATTTTAGTTAATTTTGTTGAATTCATTTAAGCGTAAATCCTAATCGGAAAAGTATTAATATTTCTTTTCTTTCTCGAGTTGTGGCTTAAATAACAGAGCAGATTGGGTTCTACAGTCTTGGTTGACAACCAGTCTACCGCAGAAAATAATGGCAACCTACTGCGGGAAAATCCTTTACTTAGTCATGGCTAGAAAGTCACATGATCACCCAAAAGGTGTATCAAATATGGCACTTTACTGACTGACTGAAAGATGTGATAACGGGCATCGAGAGATGTCAGATCGAAACGTTTTAATACTAATGATAAATAAAAATATAGAGTGTCACTAAATGGTAGGTGCTTAGTGTTAAATGGTGAATATGAGCAGTTTGTGTTATATGAACGAAAGAGAGAGTGATAGGAAGTTAATTCTAGAAGATAGATAGCGCACGGTCCTTAACTTATAAAGGTCATGATTATCGACTGTCTTCCTTACAAATGGAATACAGGGGAAAAGTGGGTGATTCAATTCAATGGCATGCACTAGATGTAAAGGTCTGAACTAGTGAAAATAAAAATGGAGTTTCTTCCGAGCATTTGCGATGGGATAGTGAAAGAGTACCAATAAAAGTTTGACGTTACGTTTTTTGAAAAAGAGTCTGCTGGGTGGAGAATGAGTCATCACCCACAAAACCCCGGCAACGATTTTTAGACCTATGAATACTGACAATTGAATAGTGAATTACCCTGGTGATCCCTTTTTGTAAAGTCTCATATAATAAAAATAATGCCTTCGGAGAATACTGTCAGACCCTTTTCTTTTTTTCCTCGAATACTTAATATATACCAATATATATTATTTTTACAACGTCACAGGATTCCAGCAGTGCGATTCCTCTAATCTATATACATAAAAGGCAATCTGTGAGTCTGTGTGAGACTGTTTCCTATGCACGCTTACAATTTTTAAGCTACACCATTCAAACTTTCTAGGGATACATATCTACAGGGAAGCCAGGTCGACACATAGTTTTTGTGTTTAAGTTCAGCAATTTTCCCATTTGCACTTTTTGGCCAGTGGACATGATTGTATACATTTGCTCCGTAAAACATCTAAGATCTAAGATGGTTGCTGAATTACGTCACAGAAGTCAAATCACACGTTTCAAACGCGACTAAAATATTTTTTATTAAAAAAAAAATGAACCTTTATATTTAATTTTTATTCCGACATTTTAAAAATTAATTTGGTCAACAACAAAATGTGAATATTTTTTCCCGTAATTTTGAAACGAAAGAAATGTTTTTTAAAAAAAGTGTTTTTTCAAACAAAAACAAAATATGTAAAAGAAACATGGCATCATCTCCTTTTTTTTTTAATAATTTCACCCCAAGCAAGGCATTCCACTGCCACTATTGCGCATGGGGCTACATATGGGAATGTAAATAGAAAGAGTGGTTTGATATAGGAAATGTCAGAAGGGGGGTGATAGATAGATGGGTGGGTGGGAAGAGTGTTTGAAAGAATGGAAGCGAGTTAGTTTGTTAGGAGGTGTCTATTGACCTTACATTTAAACTCCTGGAGATTGTAGAAGGGAATTTCACAGTCGGGGAGTGCGAGAAAAGAAACTGTTGGAGTAGAAGTTGCGGTTGCATTTTATCGGTTTCACTGTAAAAGGGTGGGATTTAGTTGCTAATCTAGTATCTCGTGCAAATTCGAACCTAGGGGGCACCACTGATCTAAGATCATCGGAGCAGAAGCCGTGAAAGTATTTATAGAAGAGACACAGAGAAGCCACGTCGCGCCGGTGAGAGAGAGACTGCAGGCGGTCTGCTAAGTCGGTATCGATCACATTACAGACCCTCCGCTGTACCTTGTCTAGAAGCCCAAGAAGAATAGCAGGGGCACCCGACCAGATATGGCAACAGTATTCAATGCATGGGTGGATGGTATATTTATAAATGTGCAGGATAGATTCAGACGGAAAAAACTTCCGGGCCCTGCACAGAGAACCGACTTTCATAGCAGCGGATTTAGCAATGGATTCGATATAGTCATTCTACTTGAGGTCCTGCGAAAATGTTCTGAGTTGCGCGGGCAACGCCGGGCTAGGATGCTAGTTACACTAAAACGAGTTCGACTATATTTGTTCTCTGGCGATCCGTGTCAAACATCGGCAACAATATTTTTATTGATATGACACAACACAACATGAATTTCCTCGAGCTAATAGGCTCACAACAAGGTTTCGTACATTTATAGTCAAAACAATCAAATGTAGCCGCCATTTCTAGTCTATTAGCCTCTTTCCTTTCATTCTGAAACAACCTTCCGTACAATTGCTTCCATGATAACTTCAATCTACAACTGTTTAAGTACAACATCAATTGACAAAATTTATCTCTATGATATCATTCTCTTATCCTTTTCCTGATACCCCCAAATGCATAATATTCTTTATTTTCTCTCTAATCTAACGTAACTCTTTCACACAAGTATTCCCATCTTTTTCTTATCCTTTCCCTGACACCCATGTATCTTGTTCTTTATTTTCTCACTAATCTCACGTAAGTCTTTCACACAAGTATTCCCATCTTTTTCTTATCCTTTCCCTGACACCTCCTGTATCTTTTATTTTCTCCCTTTTCTCTCTTCTCTTTTGTGGCGCACGAGTGGTAATACTGCCTTGCATAGGTTGAAACGATTATATAAATAAGCATGTAGGTCTTTGTTTTTCTTTGATATCTAGATAATGTAATGATACCAAACGGTACCTTTACACACTAAGCGATATTTTATACGTTAGTGTAAATCCAATATTTTTATATCCGTAGACTTTGCTCTTAGCAGAGTTTATATTTACCCATTGATATCGTTTCACAATATTGTCAATCATACAATTGTCCTCCCTTTCATGAGGCGTGAGCTGCAGATATACCTGTCACTTCCTGCTGTGGGGTTAGACCTTTTGAAAATGGTTTTAGCGTTCGTGGGGCTAGGAGACTATAATTTATATAGATAATATCAAAGCCTTGACTAGTGGTCAAAATTAAATCTAATTTGAAAAGGATATTCCCCTACGATAAAAAAGACCTCCGAAACTTTTAACAATTTTGTTATAGTTGAGTATAGCTTTAGGGTGTGCGTATAGCATAGGATGTGCGTTGTGGTGCAGTCGATATCCGCTCTGAATGACAACTCGGGGAGCAGAGTTCGAATTCCAGTTGAATACGTTCCATTCACTTACGCGGAAATACCCTTGGGAAAGGTATTAATCCATCTCTTCCTTCCAATTCTGGGTTAAATAACAGGACAGATTGTGTTCTATAGCCTTGGTCGGCAACCAGTCTACCGCAGAAAGCAATGGCAACCTACTGTGGGATAATCTTCTGCCCAGTCAGTCATGTCTCTTTCAACACATGATCGCCAAAAGCATTTATCACGTATGGCACTTAACTGATTGACGGAATATAATAGTTGGAAAGATGATTGAGGCTTCTACTGGTCATAAACTGGGGGATCAGTTTTCTATTGTTATGAAATAATAAACTGATCCCCCACTAAATACTACTTAATAATATAGTACATATCTTCCCCATCTAGCCATGAGTCAAATAACAGGACAGATTGGGTTCTATAGCCTTGGTCGGCAACCAGTCTACCGCAGAAAGCAATGGCAACCTACTGCGGGATAATCTTCTGCCCAGTCAGTCATGTCCCTTTCGAGACCTGATCGCCCCGCAAAGCATTTATCACGTATGGCACTTAACTGATTGACGGAATATAATAGTTGGAAAGATGATTGAGGCTTCTACTGGTCATAAACTGGGGGATCAGTTTTCTATTGTTATGAAGTAATAAACTGATCCCCCACTAAATACTACTTAATAATATAGTACATATCTTCCCCATCTAGCCATGAGTCAAATAACAGGACAGATTGTGTTCTATAGCCTTGGTCGGCAACCAGTCTACCGCAGAAAGCAATGGCAACCTACTGCGGGATAATCTTCTGCCCAATCAGTCATGTCTCTTTCAAGATATGATCGCCCAAGCGTGTATCACGTATGGCATTTAACTGACTGACTGAGTATAGGTTACGAAAACTATTAGTTCAATACGAATGTACATATGTAGACTTAGAAACTGAAAAACGTGAGGAGCTGACAAGCAGTTCACCCGAGAGGCGTTCCCGGAAATTATCCCGACTAAAATTTAATGACTTGTTTTGAAAATCTTTTGGTAACTGTGAATTTTCAATGATCATCAATGAAAGCAAATTATAAAATTTTAACTAGCGTCACCTATACGATCCCATGAAAAAACTGCCGACCACAGGTCGAGGGTGCTAAAATCAAACTGGTGCAGAATTTTAAATAACTGGGACCTGCTCTGAAAGAGCACAGAAAGTGTGACACTGGATTCGAAAAGGCATTGGAATGGCCAAGGATGGATTTCAAATGCTAAGCAGAGTATTGAGGACGGGAAGATTTTGTTGATAACTAAGAGAAGAGTACTAGTGTGTCTGTGTGTGTGTGTGTATGTGTGTGTCCGTTACCTATAGACTCCGAAACGGCTGAACCGATTTTCTTGAAAATTTACACAGTTGTACTATAAGCGTCTGCGAGTGTTCCTGGCTAGGTTTTGTGTCGTAGTACCCCCGATAAATATCGAAAATCGATAATCGAAAAAATCGGGTTATAGAAGAAGTGGTCCGATTTTAATCAAATTTGATACACTCATAGACAAAGACATAAGAAACGATACTCAGAGGTTTCAAGGTTGCAGTTCTTACAATAGTGCAGAAAATCGATATATATATATACATAAAAGGCAAGATGTTTGTGTGTGTGTCTGTTTATCTACCTGTATGTCTGTAGTTTTTTCAGCCCTTTTATTTTAGGTTTTGCATCGGGTTTGGCTCTAAGTAGCTATAATTGTAGTTCTTATCCTCAGCAATGATACCATTTACTCAGAGGACTTATTTAGCCTTCAAATTTCAGTTTACGACGAAAAAACTTATTTGATATCGAGACCAGAAAATCAAAATTTGACTTACATCCATTCCTTTTTCTTTCAGTCTACGGTTTCGCTTTAACTGGAAACAACTATTGCTTTTTTTAGTCTTCCGTCAACATCCAAAGAGTCTGAGCTCCAGGACCATGGATTAGTTTTAAAGCTTTCATTATACCCGAGCAACGCCTGGCTATACTGCTAGTATGATATATGACCTTGCATATGGAAGCGAATGCCGGACGATCTCCTCAAAGCTGAAGGAGAGACTCGAAAGAACAGAAATGTGGTTCTACAGAAGGATGCTGAGGATACCTTGGACCAAGAATGTGAGCAACAACAAGATTTTGGAGAGGAAGCAAACGAAAATGAAACTTACTTAGCATCAGGAAGAGACAGCTGAGGTTTCTGGTGCTCGTAATTAGGAAAGAGTGTTTGGAGAATCTGATTTTCACAAGGCGGATCGAGAGAGAGAGAGAGACAGAGGAAAGCAGCGCGAGATATACTTGATGGGCTTGAGTGGGTTTGAGAGAGATACTAAGAAGAAAATTGTTTAGAACGACAAGAGATAGAGGTAAGTGGAAGTTCATGATCGCCTACGTCCTGAAGGGATACATAAAGAGGCAGAATCAGAAAGAGACAGTAGCAGTTTAAAGAATTTGACACACTCAGGAATTATCGAGAGCGAAAGGGACTGGCGGGTATAGTTGACAACATACATGATGAAATCGTGCAAATGGATAGCGGAATTGGTGTATTACTAAGAGCGAGAACCGTTACCACGTACTACAGGGGAATAGGAAGCTAGAGAGGACCGTGTTTGCCCACATGGTGTATTTTCGCCTCCTGGTCCACCAACGATGACAATCATTTTACAGATAAACGACAAACACGAACACGTACAAAAATATAAACATATTTTTATTTTTATTTTTATTATTTTGTGTGTGTGTGTGTGTGTGTGTGTGTGTGTGTGTGTGTGTGTGTGTGTGTGTGTGTGTAGAGTGGCATTTATCGTCCGGTTCACACTCCACCCACGTCTATTGAACAGGTGAAGAAGCTCATCCCTTGTTTCCAGTTTAGGATGTGGTTTCCGGTTTTCTCTTTTCCAATCTTTTCACTCTTTTTTTTAATTTTATTTTATTTTTTTTTTCAATTGGAGTAGATAGACTAAACTATCACCCGGTTCACACTCCACCCACGTCTATTGAACAGGTGAAGAGGCTCATCTCTTGTTTCCTGATTAGGATGTGGTTTCCGGTTTTTCTCTTTTCCAATCTTTTCACTCTTACGTAGCCCTCCGCGCATCAGTGGCGTTTTCGCCTTGTTTGGGGTGATATGATTTTAAAAAAAACATACGCAGAAATTGTTGGGAGATCTCTTCACTTCTCTGTCTGTCTTCTGCTTCTTGGATCCGTTCTCTTCTTTGCCCGAAAACTCCGCTCTTATATATGCTGAGATCCCCCCGAATTCCGCTTAATTATGTCATCTATGGATAGGTACATCTACTAAATATTTTGGCCGATTATTGCCATTGGATCAGCTGCCTTTGACGTCATCACATTCCGTCTGCAGTTGTTTGTATTTTCTGACTTTGAAAACTGCTGCACTGACACAAACATATTTTTGTTTGTCACTCTTTACATTACATTCCTTTAATGTAGGTAACTCCACTAAATCGCTAACAAAAAGCATAGCATGAATAAAAAAGTACCCAAACTTAATAAAACAAACATTTTTCCATCAAAATGTCTATATTATTATTAAGAAGAAAGATCAATGTAATTTTTAATTATTTTTGAAAATTCTTTAATCCTTTCTAAAATTTTCGAAATTTTGAAAAAAAAAGCTTGTTTTTATTTGAGTTAGCGGGTAACAGAAACGTTACGATTGTTTACAAGGGAAAACGTAAAAATTATATCACCCACTTTTTTCCGTTGATAAACATATTAATTTGGAAATTCTCGTAAAAATCAAATAATCGTCGGATTTTAATGAAACTTTCGTTACTCATTCATAAATGAATGAAATTATTTTTTGAATTATTAGTTTTTACAAATCTTGGTAAAAATATTTTTCACTTCTGTTACCCCTCCCCACTGCACGTAAATCCATGAAATGTTAAGAAATTTTAGTGTTGCGGCCTATAATTTTGTTAGTTAACGCAGGACTCATTGGTGAATATAAATCATCTATTTCTTTTATTTCAAATTAACAACCTGTATTCAAAAATCTGCTCTGAAGAGTAAAATAAAAAATGCAATAAAATTCTATTATTATTTAATTTGAGGAGCTTTTAATTACTTGAATAAATAATAAAAATTAAGGACATTATAGTCTGAAGAAAAATTTCGATAACTAATGAAATTTTAAAAGAATTGTTTTCATTTTTTTGTTATTATAATAATTTATAAATGTTTTGAAATATTTTTAAAATCTTTAAAGAACTGTTGCGGTTAGATTTTTTGTTAAGAATTGATGATTATATTGCCTATTGATAATTAAAAAGTTTAATAAAAATCGCTCTGAACCCATATTTTTAAAATAATTTAAAATTTTTTTCTTTGTGCATTTGAAGTTTTTTTATGTATGGAAATTTTTATGTGCAAATTAAAAGTCAGATTTCCTCCCTTACCCAAAAAAGTAGCACCATTTTGTCCCTTATAAAGGCCATACTCTTTATCTCTAATCAAGAACCTGTCAAGAAAATCTTGATTTACGACGCGTGCAGGTCAAAAAGTTCAAATTTGTGATTAGGAAATAGTTTTATACTAAATTTCACGCTATAAATAAGTAATACTTGCGTGAATAAGATTACTTTAACATAAAATTTCCTGGTTTTCCAAAAATAATGTGTCACAGATGTATATTATATTTTTGCAAAATTTTTAAAACCGAGAAATTACTTTTGTTTAAAAATGTGTCGATCACTCAAAAATGGCGGCAAATTCAAAAATTGAAAAAAAAAATCTCACGTTTATATTCTAATCAATATATTTCTGTTGGAAATAAACCAGAGTATTTTGCTTACTGGAAATAGTAAATTTGATCATTTAGCTTTCAGTTAAAACTAAAATAAATGTTTCAAAAAACTTTTCTATTTTTAAAAATTCAATTTAAAAGTAACTATGCAGTTTGTTTCGCGATTTACTGGAGGTACCTACTTTAATGCGAACACATTTTGTTTGTCACTGCCTGCATTCCTGCTTTTGAAGAAAATCATATTTATTTGGGTCCAGAAACATGTTATTGAAATGATGAAATTAATACAAGAAGATCTACACAAAATATATAACAGTAATTTTCTTTTTCTTTTTTTTTTCAATGTTACATAATAAAAGCTCAACTGATTATATTCTAATGGTAGTTGATAAATGTCTGATAAATCTCTCTGGGTTTACAAAATTACTAGAGACTTACGGACGTCAACTTCAGCACCAGTCAAATTTATATTCCCAACTTTTCCGACGCATTCCGTAAAATTGGTCACCTTCGAAAACTGCTAGCAACATCAGGTGTGCAAACTGATAAGGAATGACGGAGGTGTTAAAATGAATGTGAATCCAATTAAAATGCCCCGATGCATTCTGGGATTTTAATGATTTCTCCTCTGTTTACTAAGCATCGTTGTGTCTAGCGGCAATCGATTTTTTTTTTTGTCGGGAAACATCCCTTTTCATGAATACATTAAAGTCAATTGATCTTTCATTTTGACCTGCTGGGGAACACGCATACTTAACACTGTACACCTTAACGAAAGTTTCTGAAAAATTAACAAAAGCAAATTACCACTGACAATAGAGAGGAATGAAGTTCGTCTTTTCTTAATGTAATGAGTTATCCAAAGACTTTATTTTGTGTTCATTGTTACGAAGCATTAGGAGTATTTAGATTTAACTTAAAAGTTAAGACAACTGCATTGGTGTTATGACCTAAGGGCCATAGAAAGATAACACGAACTCAGATATAAGGTTGAATAGTATATTCTCTGGGAACGTAGTATGAAGTTAAACGTGGACTGGAGAGTACTTTCTCTCGCAGGCGTCCTGACTCACTCATTCACTCACTCTGTTGCTACTACTCAGTGACAGTATTTAGTCACCTCCCCACTTGACGCAAAATGTGACACAAGGTTTTTTAATGTGGGTCTTTTGGCCCAGCCAAAAATATTTGTCTATCTTTCCCCAGTCATGATTCTACCCTTCGGGGGAACCACGACTGGGTTAGTGCTCTCTGCCCGAAAGCAGAGAGCGCTATCCACCCGAAGGCAGAGTGCTGACAGTGTCAAGAGTAGCAGAGGCAAGTCTACTACTCAGTGACTATATTTAGTTGTCCCTCCCACTAAGGGCAACATGTGACACATGGTCAGTTTATCAGTGGGAATTTCCGGGCTATATGGCGCGGCCAAAAAATACCTGTCTATTTTTGCCCAGTCGTGATTCTACCCTTCGGCGGAACCACGACTGGGTTAGTGCTCTCTGCTCGGAAGCAGAGAACGCTTTCTAACCGAAGGCAGAGAGCGCTTTCTAACCGAAGGCAGAGAGCTGACAGTGTCAATAGATACAGAGGCAAGTCTACTTCTCAGTGACTATATTCACTAGCCTTCCCACGCAAGGCTGGATGTGACACATGGTCATTTTATAGTGGGTATTCCCGGCCATATAGCCGAGCCAAAAAATGACTGTCTATTTTTACCGAGTCGTGGTTCTACCCTCCGGCGGAACCACGACTGGGTTTGTGCTCTCTGCTCGGAAGCAGAGAGCGCCCTCTACCCGAAGGCAAAGTGCTGACAGTGTCAATAGTAGCAGAGGCAAGTCTACTACTCAGTGACTGTATTTACTAGCCTTCCCACGCAAGGCTGGATGTGACACATGGTCATTTTATAGTGGGTATTCCTGGTCATATAGCCGGGCCAAAAAATATCTGTCTATTTTTCCCCAGTCGTGGTTCTACCCTTCGGCGGAACCACGACTGGGTTATTGCTCTCTACTCGGAAGCAGAGAGCGCCCTCTACCCGAAGTCAGAGTGCTGACAGTGTCTATAGTAGCAGAGGCAGGTCTACTACTCAGTGACTCCTCACTCAGAGTTGGTAGCCATATTATAATGGTGTGGCGAGTCCATTTGTATAAAAGGTCCCCACAACAATTGAGCGGTATAATAACATTTTTTCTATCGAATCAACATGTAGGTTTTTTATTATTAATAAGCGCAATTTGACTGCATAAAAAGATTATTTTTCCCATAAGTCTCATGTCCGAAGTTGGGTCGAAGCACCTCGAGGTGGTGTAAAGGTTAGCAAGCTTGTCTCGCTAGAATCATTACAACTGATTAGAGAGTTCGATCCTCACTGGGTGTCCCATACTTTTGGCCTTGTTCGGCATCTAAGCTGCATTTAGAAAATCACCATATCCGAAGCATGGGTCTTTCTTCTTCGACTACTCGCAATAATGTTATCCTTGATAGCCACATCAATGATATTATTTTTGTGTGCGAATACCGCACTAAATGATATTGGGCTATAAATATAAGAATATTATTATTAATAATAATAATCGAGTGTTCACATAAGATGTTACTGGTTGCTTACACTAGATGACAGCAAGTCCCCTCAACATTTCAGTACACTTTTAACATCATTTCAGTTTTTATAACGCTGTTATTTTGATATATATATATATATATATATATATATATATATATATCTTCTTTTTCTTCTTCTTTGTTATTATTATTATTATTATTATATAATTCTGCTTGTTTCTTCCTTAGTTAGTCCCTATGTCCGTTACGCCACTTACTCTCTACACGAGATTTCCTTCCCCTCTATCTCTTCTGCCTTTCTCTCACCTTTGCCAAATGGAAGGGTAGTAAAGAGTGAGAGAGTAGGACGAGAAAGCCTATAGCATTGCCGTAGCAACAGCAGCTTAAGCTGGTCGTTGTAACAGTAATTGTGTGTGTGTGTGTGTGTGTGTGTGTGTGTGTGTGTGTGTGTGTGTGTGTACTGTACAATATAGTAAAAATAGGTAAGTTAGTTGTCGTATCCCGCGACCTAATAACGAAACTTCTGGCCTCTACAAACTTGGCCCTTACTCAGTTGGTCTTTTCTGTTTACAATGGACACAGGAGCCACGATTATTCAGTAATAAAAAAAAACATTTTCTCTTTCAGAATCTCTCACGAAATAGCTTACAGTATTTTGGTTATGATCTGTACATATGCCGCTTAATATAAGATTACAGTAAAGTAGATTCTATGGACATTACTTTTATAGATATTTTAATAAAATTACACTCTGTGTTATCGTTATTTTATTATCCAATACATTTATGTTTGAAAACGTTACTATAATTTGTAGCATGACAAAGTAAAAATTTTCCAGGAAATCATAATTATCCTTCCGTGGAAATTCCACGGGTTCTGCTAGTTATTATTATTATTATTAAATACCTGAGTGTCCTAACAGAGGACGGAGAGTGCGAAACTGAGATCCGAACACTCACTGGCATGCCCAAGGTTATATTCCAGAAGCTGAATGAAGTATTGAGAGACACGAAAATTTTGCTTGAAACAAAGAAGGGAGTACTAGATTGTTATGTTTTTCCTTCAAGATGGCATCGAATGGTGAACACTCTCATTAAAGATGAAGACTTGAAGCGACCGAAATGTGGTTCTACAGAAGGATGCTGACGATACCATAGAAAGAACATGTTGACAACGACGAAGTTTTATAGACACGAAATACATTTATCTTTTCAATTGATACTTAACCTCAGGAAAAGACAACTGAAGTTTCTGGGGCATGTATTGAGGACGGAGGGCTTGGAGAATCTGATGCTCACGAGAAGGATTGAGGGAAAGCGAGACAAGGGAAAGCAATGCGTGACATACTTGATGGGCTTGAGCAGATGGACGGAGTTTGAGATTTTACCTTGAATAATTCTATAAAAGGTGGAAAGAAAAGAAAAATGAATAAATGAATAAAAAGGCAAAATAAAAAATCTAAGATCATATTTTATCTACATAAAGCTCTTCGTAAATTGTGAGCTTACTTGTGTATACAGTTCACTGTATATCTTTAAGGCAAGTGTTTAGTTACATGTGCCTTAAAGATATACAAATCTCTTCAATGAGTCCATCGAAACCATTTTCAATAAAACTGAGGGCTCCAACTCTCACTGGAATTATTGCTATCCTTATCTGCCACATTTTTTAAGATTTTCACTCCAAGACCCTTGTATTTTTTTATGGTGAAACACACCTATTCCTCAGATAATGGACTCTCTCTCTCCTATATTAATAAAAGTTAACAGGAAGTTAAATCGAGAAGTTCTTGGGAAGTTCTTAGGAGTTCTTAGAAATTCTAGAGAGTTCTTTAGAGTTTTATTTAAGTTCAGTAGAACTATTAGTTCCATTTTGGACACAGTTGGACTAAGACAGTTGATATTAGTCGGCAGGTAGCCGAATACTAAAGTGTCAGCTTACAGTGGAAGATTTCTAAGTTCCTAACATTTTGGGTGCGTTAAGTCGATTAGCAACCGATATAGCACGATTATAAGCTTCAGTGCGAAAACTACTCCACAACAATTCTGAAGATTAAATTAGCCTCCGGGAACTGTTAGGTCAGTAAAAAAGCACATCCAGTTTGTGTCTTTCACCATGATGTCTGAGCGATTAGCGTTGATTGTTCTGCCTGCATGTACTGTGAAGTCCCATAAAATTATTACAGGACTTAATTCTGTAGCCGTGTCTAAGTGGTGTTCACGCCCATTTCTTTCACTTTCCTTTCTATAAATGTTAAAGATTTTCCAGTGTAGATAGATATTGATCCACTCTGTCATACATATTCGGTGGATGATAATACAACTTGACAAAAGTTGGTCAATTGTTTCTGGATATTAATCACAGAATCTGCATTTGCAGTTTATACAATGTGTTATGGTGAAACACACCTATTCCTCAGATAATAGACTCTCCCTTCTATATTAATAAGAGTTAACTCTAGAAGTTCTTGGGAAGTTCATAGAAGTTCTATTGGAGTTCAGTAGAACTAGTAGGCAGTTGATATTAGTCGGCAGTTAGCCGAATACTAAGGAGTCAGCTTTCAGTGGAAGATTATCAAGTTCCTAACATTTAGGGTGCGTTAAGTCGATTAGCAACCGACATAGCACGATTATAACTTTCAGTGCGAAAACTACTGCGCAACAATAATACAACCTGATAGAAGTTGATCAATTGTTTTGGATATTTATCACAGCATCTGCATTTTGATTTAATACAATGTTTCAATTGGTTGGTAATTTTTAGTTAGCAAGCATTGGTCTTGAAGAGATTTGTAACTGTTGACTTATCCCACAAAGAGTAACTGGCGTCACTATTTAAGAGTCAAGTGCCAAAAAGTTTCTGTTTAAATTACGAAATTACTGATAATGAACAGAGAAGTACTGTTTGTCATCTGGTTGATGTTAAACACACATGCAACTGAAATAGAAATTTCTTTCAATCACGAAAATAAGTTATGTGCATTTGCAGTTAGGTATAAGTTGTATCCTAATTAATTTAAATCAGAATCCGTGAAAGTCATATGCTAATTGTCATATCAGAGTATTATTATTATTATTATTATTATTATTATTATTATTATTGTTGTTGTTGTTGTTGTTGTTGTTGTTATTTCCTTTGATATATTCTCTTGTATACATATTTTCTACCGGGTCTCACACAGAGACCTCCTTCACTGTTCTCTCTCAATAATTACTGCCTCTCTGCTTCCTGTTTTCATGCCTTCTGGATGCCCTCCTCTGTGGTTCCTGTATTTAAGAACTCAAAATAACCATCGTACCCCTCTAATTATCGCCCTTTCAGTCTCCTACCAATTTTCAGCAAAGTGTTCGAAGATGTCATCAATACTAAAATAGTTAAAAATCTCAACGCCCATAACCTATTCTCGAACAGACAGCAGGTCTTCCGCTTGGCCATATCTACTGCTGATTTCCTCACCAATTACACATACCCTCGATAAGAATGGTAAAGCCCGAGCTGTTGCCTTGGAGATCTCCAAAGCACTTGATAGGGTCTGGCACGCTGGCCTATTGCGCAAACTACAGGGCTATAGTATCACTGAACGCTTGCTTGGTTTGATACAATAGTTCCTATCAAACCGCATAATGAGGTCGGATTGAACGGACACGTTTCCAGATCCTATCACACAAACTCGGATGTTCCCCAGGGCTCCATCCTAGCCCCTACCTTCTTTCTGATCTTTATCAAAGATCTCCCTGATGTGATCCAAGTAGGCATTTACGTTGACGACACCACTATTTACTTCCACCTCAGTCAGAAATCTGCCAATGTGAATAAAGATAACCACGTTGCTGATCTTGAGAAGGACCAACATTCTGTGGTAGACTGGGATAAGAAATGGCTCGCAAACTTTATTGCTTCCAAAACGAAGGTGCTATCCGTCAACCACCATAGACAGTCCCTCCTTCTTATCCCCATCAACTTGGATCTAGCTAATCTCTCCGAAAGCAATACACTGTGCCTCATCGGCCTCACTCTCTCAGCCGACAAGTGGAACGACTATATTGAATCAATAGCTAAATCTACTGCTAGGAAGGCTGGGTTACTCTGTCGGGCCAGGAAGTTTTTTTTTTCGCCTGAGTTCATCTTCCACATATACAAATCAATCATCTGCCCATGCATTGAATACTGTTGTCATGTCTGGTCAGGCGTTCCTGCTATTTATCTCGGGGTTCTCGACAGGCTCCAAAAGAGAATCCGCAATGTAATCAATCTCGACCTGTCAGCTCGAGTACAGCCATTTTCTCACTGACGGGATGTGGCTTCTCTCTGTTTATTCTACAAATATTTTCATAGCTTCTCCGATAAGCTTATCTCCCTGGTGCTCCCTCTTCAAGAATTTATCCGAACAACCAGACTTGGCAACAAGGTCTCTCAGTCAAAACAACCAAATGCGCCCCATCACTTCTACTCTAACAGCTACTTTTCTCGCACTTCTCGCCCGTATAACTCCCTTCCATATATTTGCTTCCCTGATAGCTACAATCTCCAAAAATTTAAATGCAACGTCAATTGTATTCTCTTATCTTTTTGACTCCCAGCCTTTTTCTTAAACTTCCGGTATCTTTCGCTTCTCCTTTTTCGCTCTACTCTCACGCAGCACCCTTCACACCAGGATTCCCATCCTTCTCTTGCCCATTCTCCAATACCCCCTGCGACCTGTTCCTCTTTCTCTTCACTCTCCCCTTATGTAAACCCCTGCGCACCAGTGGAAGTACTGCCTTGCTTGGGGGGGTGAAAAACGCGGTAGTCAACGACAGCTCAATTCCTCTAACTCCATACTTCTCTTATTCCCATTCCAACACCCGCTGAATCTTGTTCTTCTCCCATTTTTCACTCTGCTATCAAGCAACTCTCTTCACACCATCCTTCTCTTACCCATTCTCTGATACCCCCTGTAACCGGTTACTCTTTCTGTTCGCTCTCCACCTGTGTAACCTTTCACTCCCCTCTTATGTAACCCCCTGTACACCAGTGGCAGTACTGCCCTGCTTTGGGTGAAATGATTAAGAAAAATATTTATTTATAAGAAAAAAATTATTCTAATATAACATAATGTCCACGCACACGCACAAACACGCACACACACACAATATATATATATATATATATATATATATATATATATATATATATATATAAGAAGTTTTTTTCCAAAATTTAGATGTAGAATTTAATCTACAAACTGACAGCCTCTCCTCACAACACAAAATTTAGGTATGTTGACACTGTATCTTGTGCTAGTATAATCAAACACATCCCCAAAGGAATCGATATAACTTTTCAACTTATTATTTTTGTAAAAGAAAAGAAAATAATTATATCATACACATTTTATAGAGACTAAGTCCTTCCTATGTTATGATCTGTATATGTGAATTCAATTTTTTGCATTTTTTTAAGGTATATATTACTAAGTATTCCCTGCAATGTCCTTTGAGTCTTTATTCTTATCATTACCGTCATGGCGGCATCACCGACAGACTGAATGAACTCTTTCAACCATTACTTATACCTCTTCTCACAAGAGGTGAGGAGGAGTAGCCTGAGGAGAGCGCCTACGGAACTTCCCGAAATCAGCCGAGCGTCGGTCTACGAATACTGCTACCTTAACAACCATTACGAGTCCCAATTCTAAGGCCGAGGGTTGAATCATAGTATTCCACACTAACTCGTATTATCGTTCCTACTAACCAAGTTCTAAGTATAGTATTTTTTCCGTAGTTAATATATATTCGTATTTTCCTATTTGATTGTTTTTGCGTTATTCTTACTTGACCTTTAACCCGGTCCACGACAATTACTTCTTCTTCTTCTTCTTCTTCTTCTTCTTCTTCTTCTTCTTCTTCTTCTTCTTCTTCTTCTTCTTCTATGTACATTGTCCTTTCAGGACGAAGGCGATCATGGTCTTTCACGTCTCCCAATCCCTGGTGGCTCTTAGCACGCTTTCTCCTGTAACAAGTCTCAGCCCCTGTTCTGTCATTCACCTGCTCAGGCCCTTCAAATATATTATCCTTTGTCTCTTTTTCCCTCTATCTGGCCTGTTAGTATCAGGTTCTCTAAGCCCTCCTTCCTCATTGCATGTCCCAGGAACTTTAGTTGTCTCTTCCTGATGCTCAGTATTAATTTCCTTTTCGTTTCCATCCTTTCCAAAACCTCACCATTGCTCACATGCTCGGTCCATGATATCTACATCATCCTTCACATTTCAGCTGCTTCAAGTTTTTCCTTCATCTTTGTTGATATTGTCCAACATTCACTGCCATATTGAAGAACTGACATCACATAGCAATCCAGTACTCTCTTCTTTGTTTCTAGTGAAAGTTTCCTGTATCTTAATATTTTACTCAGCTTCTCGAACGCGTCTTTCACCATGCCAATTAGCTTTTGGATCTCTGTCTCGCATTTTCCGTCTTCAGTTAGAACACTTCCCAGATATTTAAATTTTCATACCTGCTTGATTTTAACATCCCCCATCTGTATTTGGCACTTTAGACTGCTCTTTTTGCTGATGACCATGCATTCGGTTTTCTTGCAGTTTATTTGTAATCCCTTCATGTCACTCTCTTCAGTTATTTTCTGTAGGAGGTCCTGCAATTTCTTTTTCGTGTCTGCAATCAACACTGTGTCGTCTGCGTATCTTATGTTGATCAAATTGTGACCTCCGATGACAAATCCTGGCATAACATCTAGGGTCCTCAAAATATTCTCACTGCACAAATTAAATAGATCCGGTAAAAATACATATCCCTGTCTTACGCCCCTTTCTAACTTTGTATAACCGCGGAATTCGTTACCTGTCCGTATGCAGTCAGTTTGCTGCCAGTACAGGTTCTTAATTACCCTAATGTCTTTCCCAAATATGTCGAGGCTGCTGAGCATCTCCATCAATTCTTTGTGGCGAATTTTGTTGAATGCCTTTGCATAGTCAATAAAGCACAGGTATAAGTCTTTCTTCATTTGTATTGCCCTTTCAGAGAGCATTCTAATCTTAAATATGGCGTTCCTTGTCCCAGTGTCTTTTATCTCTGGCTTGATTCTGTTTCTTGCTCTATTCATCAGTATTCGGACGATCAGTTTTGTAATATGACTCATTAATCTGATAGTTCGGTGTAGTTCACACTCGTTTGCGCCTGGCCTTTTAGGCAATGCTATGAAAATGGATGTACATAGGTCGTCTGGCATTATACGACTATTATAAATTTCATTTATTATTTCCGTAATTTTCTCTATGCCGAATTCTTCCAGGGCTAACAGCAGTTCTATTACAATGCCGTCTGGCTTAGCTGCTTTGTTTCTATTCAGTTTGGCCAATGCAGCTTCCACTTCGGTCTTCCGGCCTCATCTTTGTGTATTATCGGTTGCTCTCTCTTGTTGTGGAAAAGATCTTCTATATATTCTTCTCATCGCTTGAGTATTTCCTTTTCTCCTGTATTATCGTTCCATCCTTGGCTTTTGTATATCCTGTTGAGAAGCAGGTTTTTTTGTCCTGTAAGTTTTCTTATCTCTTTATGCATGTCTGATCTATTAGTCCTGCTCAGTCTCTCTACCTCTGTGCATTTGTCGTTGAGTCATGCCTTTTTTGCTTGTCTGCATTTGTTCTTTATTTCCTTGTGCAGTTTCCTGCATTCTCTTCCATCTCTTGGCATCATTTTCCGTCTCTTTGCATCATGTCAAGGAACTCTTCAGTCATCCACTCTTTTTTTCTTCTGCGTTTGATTTTTTTAAGGCAACGTTTGCTGATGTCACCAACGCTTCCTTTAGTGAGTCCCATTTTGAATGTCCTTATCCAATTTTTCCTTTCGTTATTTCATTTCAACTTGTGGTCTAAGACTGGTTGTTATAGTTACAATGGTTCGTCCATTTTACTTTCATATGTTCTTGTTTTTGTTATATTGATAAAATCCAGCAAAGAATCGGCAATATTATTGGTCCTGATCGGGCGGCTCGTCTTACGTCTGTTTCCTCACCGCCGTAAGGTTGCTTTCATCTGTCTTTCTATAAATATTTTCATCGTAATTGTTCAGTGCGTGGTTGTGTAAAAGTTACCGGCTCGGAACGAGAAATAGGAGAAACCGAGTTCGAATTCCAGTTGAATTCGCAGCATTCTCCTACGCACAAATACCCTTAGGAAATGCATTAATCCGTCTCTTTTCTCCGGCTATAGGTTAAATAACAGGATAGATTGGATTCTAAAGCCTTGTTTGGCAAACAGTCTACCACGGAAATCATGGCAACCCACTGCAGAAAAAATCTTCTGTCCAGTCAGTCATGTCTCTTTCGAGATCTGATCGCCCTAAAGCCTGTAGCACTTAACTGACTGATTAATCTGGCGTCGAGATCTCATCAATCTACAGTTGAGCTAATTGGATGAAGCCGGAAGTCCTATGCTAACAGTTTCTTTTCCTTCACTTCTCATTTGTGGAACTCCCACCCCGGCTCCATGCTTTCTAGCCGATTTAATCTGCAATAATTGAAATGCAACATCAATTCCTATCTAATTTTATCCTGATCGATGTTTCTTTCCCGGTCATTAATAATATATCCGTTCCTAATTGTACCACACCCTCTAACTCCCTGTGTCTTCGTGGCTTTACTGACTTTAATGGTTTCATGCCGAGACATATATATATGTATATATATCCTGTTAAATATAAAAAACAATGAATGTCTAATATGTTTAATCATGAGCCGTTCTAAACATCGTATTTTGGCTTAAATTTCAGGTGAAAATAAAGACAAATATTCTCCAATATTTGGATATTCTTTTATTTTGTTTATTCTAAGCTATGTTTTTCAAAAAATGTTGTTTTTCTAAGAAATGTTGTTTAATTGAAAAACATAGCCATGTAGGTAATATTAGACAGCTTTTAGTCAACAACAAAATAATACTCACACATACACACAGTAAAAAGAACCTTCAGATATTGGAGGCCATCTACATTAAATCAAAACAACCCACACTTAATAAAATCACATTTAAATCTGGTCATAACACATTACATTGCATTTAAATATATGGTTCTGTTAACATTTCGAGCTTTCACGCGGTGTGACGTCATAGAACCACATTAAAAAATTTACGAAATGCGTCTGCTATTTAGTAACTGCTGTCGTTGCTTAGCCAAATTTTATATCAACACAAGATAAAAAGATCATCTATGATGGTGGATGTTTTTATGCTAACGCCCTTGTCACCTCTCTGAATATGGGTCATTTGAGCCGAAAGCTTAGAACCAACATTTTATATATATATATATATATATATATATATATATATATATATATATGCGTGTGTGTGCGTGATTTTTAAGGATCCTGCTCTTAAACGTTTATTCAATTTGCTAGGTCGATATTTCTTATTCAACTGCCCAAGCAATCGAATAAGTAGGATCAGCTACCTGTCTAATTTTTTCATGTAGTTTCTATCTTGTTTGTAATTATACTTATTTAAAGAAATATGTATGATTATAATCCTGATTATATGAAAACATCAAACAGAAATTTATCCTGATAGAGCCCCGCTTGTTTTCACGTACTAATATCACATGACCGTAACATCCAGTCCTGTGATTCTGGTGGAATTGCGTGTTCTATTTGGAGAAAAAGCAAAGGTAAAAAAAAAAAAAAAGAGAAATACTAAACGATTTCTGAAAACCGGATGCAACATACACCTGAGGAAGGCCGAAATCTGTTAAAGACAGTAAATGAAAAACAGGCCGAAAATAAAGCAACAGAAAACACTGCTGAGAGATTGGAACAAAAAGACGAACGCGAAAAGCGATTTCGCTTGAAATCAATAGAAAACGTTAATGTTTTTTGATCGATCGTTTGACATTGCCAGAACGGAATTGACAGGATCAAGGAGGCGTTGCGAGTATCGATTATAGAAGAAAGAATGATTATTTCGGTGTCAGAATTTGTTTTAGTTTCAACAATTCTACCTAGAAAAAGTAAAGCAAGAATAGAAAGTGCAAAAAAATATATATAGAGACCAAAAAAAAAAAATGGAGGTTTTAAATGTATCCGATGGTATTGAGGGTTACCAACGTGGTTAAGAAATAATAAAAAGGAAACAATTCTTAAAAGAAGAAACGAAAACAGAAGAGAAAATGATAGAACAAAAGAAAAAGACGAAGAATTTACAATACAAGGAACTGTTATGTTTCTTTTTCTTAAAATGGAAAACAAAGTTGCCATAATAGTTGATCACGGCGGGGATAAAAAAAAAAAAAAGATGTCCACGGAGTGAGAAGAGAGAAAAGTAGGGAAATCGACTGACAGAAAACGAGTTTTACTATTTTCACAATAAAAACACAATAAAGACGATGAAGAGAAGGCGGACAATTTATGAAAATATCCCGTTTGAAAAACAAAAGTAGAAACAAAGTAAGAATAATGAATAGAGAAGAGAAATATTAACACATAATTTTCATGCGTCGGGTTATAACTTCTGATCAACACTAATGAATGGCCGGCGTTAAGAATAGACTGATTGTAAAGATATTAAAAACCTTAATCAGTGAGTTTAGTGACGAATTTACCTTGTGATAAAAGCAGAAACCAGAAACATATTATATAAATACCGGTGTAATCAAGAAGACGAAAATATATTTGTTTTAATGTATTTTTTATTAATTGTCTTTAAACGTTATATTTGGTTTTGACCTTTTCAAAATTATAAGGTCACGTGTCATTCTTACCGATATCATATGAGCAGACGTAAGAGTGGTGGCAGTTGTAATAATCATTTTTGGTTTGAGAAAACAAATCTGATAAAGACGGTGTCCTGAGAATAAAACAAAGTTTTGGCTTAACAGACTATATCAAAGGTAGAAGTTGCGATGAGACTTGGTTGAAGGTGTCAAAAGTCGAAACAAATTTTGTCATTAGAGTTTGAACATAGGGCGGACCTGAAAGAGACTAACACCACCTTTAAATTTGTTGTTCTTCATTTTTTTTTTTTTACTTTTTTCAGTGCAGTCTAATCGGTTATTACATAAGGTTTCCGATTATCTGTTGTGTGGGGGGGAGATACCCACTTAATAATGAACTCTTCTTTGCCTATATTAACCGAGAGTTAATTACTCTCGAGGACGTGTGCAGGAGTGTGAGAGTGACTCTCGTGAGGACTCTCGTGTGAAATGAGCAAGGGCGACAGAGTCTCTGGTTCCCATTACGACTTCAGTTCAGCGCAAGCTATTATTACTTCCCTCTTTATATCTCTTTGTATCTTTTTGTATTTGTTTGTATTTCTTCTTGATGTAATATATGTTTTTGAACCTACCATCTTGTTGACTTATAATTTTATGGTCCCATACAGGGTCCATATCATTATCAAAAACATTTGGAAAAATTTTAATATTTAAACAATTTTTTAGAGGGGGGCTCACTTTCTCATACAAGGTTATAGTAAATCGATTCTCCATTTTGGAACCACTCGCGTTGGGGTAGCTTTGTTTTTTTTGTTTTTTTTTTGGGACGAGTTATTACTTTTGTTTTTGTCTTTTTCAAGTTTTCTTTAGTATTTACGATGCCATCTTCCTCGGAAACTCCAAGAATGGCTTTATTCAAAGATTTCGCAAAGGATTCAGTTGTTGAATATGCGCAAGCAAAAAAGTTAATTGCACAGGATCGATTTACTATAAGGTTGTCTGAAAAACTGAGCCGTCCCCACTAAAATTGTTTAAATGTTGAAATTTTTAGAAAATGTTTTGTTAGTCGGAAAGTGAAATTGATATGATTGCACTGAAAACATTTTTTTTTTAAATTGATAATCAACAAATTTACAGGTGGTGTTAATGTCGTACCGGCGAGTGGTTCCAAAATGTAGGATAGATTTACTATAACGTTGTATGAAAAACTGAGCCACCCCCCCAAAAAAATTGTTTAAATATTGAAATTTTTCCATTTTTGTTTGTCAATCGGAAAGTTTAGGATATAATTGATAAGATTGCCTTGAAAAAGGTAAAAGAAAAAAGAAAAACAACAAACTTAAAGGTGGTGGTAGTCTCCTGAACATAGAACTCCGTTTTTCTTGCATCAAAAACTGTACGAAAAAAATTCTTGTTTGAGAACGAAAACTTATACCTTCATCTGTTCGGACAAGTGGCCTAACACGGATTGTATATTCACAATGTTACTTTTCTTGTACCCTGAAGACTTCTTCAGATAAATTGTCATATTTTATATTGTCAGTGATTTAAAGCGGAACCTTTATTAAATTCGCTGGGAAAGATTTTATTCAGTTTCAATCTACAGAATAAATCAGATAATTTATTTGTTCATTTTAATTTAGTTTCTGTTGTGGAGTAAAAAGACACCCCCGTAACACAAATGAACTAGGCAAGACGCCTTAAATTAAAAAAATAAAAAGCTAGTTCAGTGCCAGATTTACACCGCGAAGTTTACCTTGTGGGACTCTCTGCCTCCGGGCGAGGAGGAGCCCAGACGTTACTCAGCCAAAGGTCAGAGTCTTGTCTGGGGAAAATTAGACAGGTGTCTGATACTGCCTTGTGCAAGGTCTACAGTTACTCGGACTCAAGTGACCACATTTCTCACTATAAAATGGCCTTATACGGCATCCAGCCCCAGTGAGGAGGCGGATAGATAACCAGAGTTCTGCGAGAGCTCAACCTTGTCGGACTCTCTGCCCCGTGTGAAGTGGAACCCAGACGAGGCACAGCCGAAGAGCAGTCTCGTCTGGAGAAAATTAGACACTGCCTTGTGCAGAGCTTACGGGATATTTTTGACCGAGCTTAAGAGCTCGGAGTTCCCATTATAAAATGAACTTAGGGAGGCCGTTAGATACCCAGAGTTCTGAGAGAGCGCTGATAAAGTTCTGATAGAGTGTTCGTTAGAGTTGCGTGGGAGTAGTTCGAGACATAATATTATATCCGTCAGTAGCGACTCATAAATGTGCCTATGAGAAATCACGACTAATACGGTAGGTACTGCCTAAGACGCCAATTCCAAACGAGTGCGAACTCCACCGAACAATTAGTTTAATGGGCCACATTACAAAACTGATCGCCCGAAGCCTGATGAACAGAGTGAAAAGCAGAATCAGGCCAAAGATAGAACAAGAACAGTGCGTGTTTGTCAAATACACTCGAACAAGAAACGCCATATTTATGATTAAGATGCTCTTTGAAAAAGCAATACAAATGAAGAAAGACTTGTACATATGTTTTATTGATTATGCAAAAGCCTTCGACTAAATATACCAAAAAGAATTGATGGAAATGCTCAGCAGCGTCAGCATATTTAGGAAATACATAAGAGTAATCAAACATCCCTTCTGGCAGCAGACCGCCTGCATACGGACAGGTAACGAATTCAGCAGATATAAAAAGATAGAAAGGGGCGTAAGACAAGGGTGTGTCTTTTCACCGGATCTATTCAACTTGTACAGCGAGACTATTCTGAGGTCCCTCGATGTTATGCCAGGATTTGTCACCGGGGGCCACAATTTGAATAACATAAGGTACGCAGATGATACAGTGTTGATAGCAAACACGGAAAGAAAACTACAATACCTCCAACAGAAGGTAGCTGAAGAGAGTTGAAAAGAAAGAACTAGAAATAAACTGTAAGAAAATCGAATGCATGGTCATCAGCAAAACGTGCAGCCCAAAATGCCAATTACAGGTGGGGAATACTAAAATCAAGCAGGTACAAAATACCTGGAAAATGTTCTAACAGAAGCCAGAAAATGTGACAGAGATCCGAAGTCGAATTGGCATGACAAAGAACGCATTCCTGAAGTTGAGTATAGTATTAAGAGACACAAAATTTCGCTTCTGGATTACTATGTGATGTCAGTTCTTCAATATGGCAGTGAATGCTGGACAAAGATGAAGGAAAAACTGTAGGCAACTGAGATGTGGTTCTACAGAAGTATACTGGATATAAAGTGGGGGATCAGTTCCATATTACAATCAATATATAAACTGACCCCTCACTTTGTGACCACGGCAATTTCTATACATTTATATTCCTGAGATCCAAAAGCACAAAGATGCATTCCAGGAGCTGAGAAGAGTATTAAGAGACAGAAAATTTCGCTAGAAACAAAGAAAGAAGTACTGGATTGCTATGTGATGTCAGTTCTTCAATATGGCAGTAAATGCTGGACAATATAATCAATGAAGGAAAAACTCGAAACAATTGAAATGTGGTTCTACATAAGGATGTTGCGAATATCATGGATCGAGCATGTGAGAAATGATGAGGTTTTGGAAAGGATGAAAACGGAAAGGAAATTAATACTGAGCATCAGAAAGAGACAACTAAAGTTACTGGGACATACAATAAGGAAAGAGGGCTTGGAGAACTTGATACTAACAGGCCAGATAGAGGGGAAAAGAGTCAGAGGAAAGCAGCGGATAACATATTTGAAGGGCCTGATCAGGTGGATGACGGAACGTGGGTTGGTGGTGTAAGAGAAGAAATCTTGCTAAGAATCACTAGGAATAGAGAGATATGGAAAGCCATGATCACCTACGTTCTGAAGGGACAAGGCACATAGAAGAAGAAAAAAATGCAATTTTTGCTGCGGCAAACATAATACCAGTGACGATAAGAAATTAGAACTAATTTGGTTTATTTTATTTTATTTTATTTTATTTATTTATTTATTTATTTATTTTGCTGTGCGTAAAGAGAAAAAAATTTAAATCTGAAAGAATTAATAGACAAATTGGTAAAAATAAAACAACAACAACAGCAGTTGTTGGAACTCCAAAAACAACAACAAAAGTTAACTAAAATAATTTAGATAACGATACATTCATCAATTTTTTTCACTACAGACGCGATAACAAATACCATTAGTGTATTCATAAACAATTAAGATGATGGAATTACCTTTTCTGCTTACTTTAGAAGATACAATCAAATTTATAGAGAATAACGCAGCGACTGGAAAGACGAGAAAAAAACAATAATTTTGTTGAGAAAGTTTGCACCCGTAGAACATGTAAAATGCCGAAGTTTTTTACTATCAAGAAAACCAAGAGAAATTTGCTTTGAACAAACATTAAATATTCTGATTGAAACTTGGATGGAATTGAAAACTAGCATTACAAGAAATGTTAGAAAGTCAGAGAATCCTAAACCTGAGAAACTATATGGTGGAAATTAAAGAAAAAAATGCGCATGTATACAATCCAAAGAAAAATGTAGAAAAAGAAAAATTAATCCATGTTTCAGATGCGGAGGGCTACATCTCGGACTCAACTGTCCTTTTAGGAATTTGAAGTTATACAAGAGTGGCAAAGTTAGATATAAGTGTCACACTGTAAAACTGTGCGGGGGTTGGACAAATTTTGACAATTGGCTCGAGTGTCCGACCTCGGGCTCCCCACGGAAAGCTCGACATTATGTCACATCCTCTCTCAGTGGAGGACTAAATACTCAGAGTTTCGCGCAAACTCATCCTTGGCAAATTCTGGAAGAGAAGAACCCAGACAAGGATATGTTGACAGCCGAGTCTCGTCTGGGAATGTGTAGACAAGACCAGATCTCGAAATAATTCTTTCGTGTAATTCACTCAGAAACAATCTCTTAAATGAAGCACACCACCGGAATGATGCACAACACAGAATGATATCTACTACTCCCCACCAGGGCGTATACCCAAGGTGGATGTGACACAAGATCATTTAAAGTGGGAAATCCGAGCTCTTAAGCTCGGGCAAAGATTTAGCGTATATTTTTTTTCCAGACGAGAATCTGCCCTTTGGCGAAGCCTCGTCTGGGTTCTTTGCCCGAAGGCAGAGCGTCCGACATTGAAAATTCTGCGTGACTAAGAATACACTCAGACTTCTGTCTGGGTGCTTTATACACTAAATATTTATGGTCACGTGATTCCAGTGACACAATTCATTCAACGGTTGCGTTTATTGCCTGGAGATCCGTGTTCGTCCACACATGTCGGTATTGACACTTTCTTCTTACATAACATATATATAATTTTAAATGTAAACATTGATCTTGTTTATACTTGAGTCTGCAGACAAACTCTAGTTAGATTACTACTTGAGGCTATACATTAATATTTTTGTCGTTGCACTTGAGACTTTAAGTACATCTTGATCCTGCTTAAATTTGAATCAGTAGACAAACATTGGATGCGCTTATACTTGAGTCAATAGGTAAGTTGGCTATGGTGTTAATCTATATAAATAAAAATGTACTTTTCCGTTTGTTACTACCCGCTAATCTAGAAAACGGTTGCACCAAAAGTTTTGAAATTTTACTATAGCATTTTAATCGAATACGAGCGTGTTTTTATACACCTAATATCAAAAAATATTACAATATTAAAAAATATATATTTTGCAAACTTGATAAGAGCCGATGTGAGCGGAAGCAAAAAACTTTTATTTTCAATATGGACGCCTTTACAGACATTTTAGTTATTTCATAGAAAACAGGAAAACTCCACATTTAAGGTAAACAAAATTATATATTCTAGAATTTATGTGAGCAAATACGAAACTTACACGCGATCTATATAAATAATTATACACGATTCTCAAATTTGGTGCACAAATCCTATTTCGTTGTTTTAGTAAATAAATTTTTAATTTATTTTTTTTTAAACCTAAACCCTTTTTTTATTATTATTTCTATTTTGGCGGGCGTAAACAACAGAAAAACATTCCTTTTAGAAAAAAAAAGTTTTCTATTCACTTTTTTTCAAAGAATTATCGATATCCCATTTATTTCGTTGGTTTAGTGTTGTGGAGTAGTTTTCGCACTGAAGGTTATAATCGTGCTATGTCGGTTGCTAATTTACTTAACGTACCCAAAATGTTAGGAACTTGGTAATCTTCCACTAAAAGCTGACTCCTTAGTATTCGGCTAACTGCCGACTAATATCAACTACCTAGTAGTTCTACTGAACTTCAATAGAATTCTAAAGAACTCTCTAGAACTCCTAAGAACTCCTATGAACTTCCCACGAACTTCTCGAGTTAACTTCCTGTTAAATCTTATTAATATGGGAAGCAAAACCCATTATCTGAGCAATAGGTGTGTTTCATCATAGCATTTAGTAAATAAATTTTTCAATTTAACCAAAGTGAGCCACAGCAACGAGTGTCCGGGTACAACTAGTTTATGTATAAAATGTAGATCGTATGTCTTTTAGTATTGCCATAACTAGAGTAAAATTTATAATGAAATGAGGAGAAAAAGAAGGTGTACAGCTAATGAAACGTTGAGAAAAGTTGTACAAAACAGAAACTTAACTTACAATTTTAAAGAATCGTAATTCCTTTCAAAACAAGAAAAAATTGGAATTAGGCAAATAGAAAAATAAAACAATTTGAACATTCGAATAAATATATGTCTTTTGCTAAAAGTATCGCAAAAAAATATATCCACGACGTGTATTTTTTTCTTGTAATTCTTTACACAGGAATAGACGGAGAAGTATAATTTATAACAATTGCTGAAACGTTTGAGCGGGAATTAGAAATCAAATTTGTGTATCTGCATCTTCATTGTATTCGTACAGCATAAGGACAAAAAAAGTTAAAAATTCAGATTTTGTCGTCTTTTCTTAAATATGAAATATCTTTTAGTATATATAGGCATTTCTTTCCAAGCCTTCGTTTGAAGTAGCACCTCCAATTATGTAAGAACCCCCACTTTTTTAAAAAAATCATATTGCCCCAAGCAAGGCATTTTATTGCCACTGTTTTGCAGGGGGTTACATAGCAGGAAAGTTATGAGTGGCAGGCTATAAGAGGGTGTTAGTAAGTGGGTAAGAGAAGGATGACTGTGGCCACAAAGTGAGGGATCAAGTTATATATTGATTGTAAAACAATTGATCCCCCACTTAATATTTACATAATTTCTTGTCTGTCGATAAGCCGTAGAAAATGAATCAATCAGTCTATGAAATATTGATTAGCTACACATGTATATCTTTTAGATTTATTTACATTATCTGGAATATAAATGTATAGAATTTTTTTATAATCATATCGCCCCATGCAAGGCATTTTACTGACACTGTTTTTCAGGGGGTTACATAGAAGGAAAGTTATGAGAAAGAGTGACAGGTTATAGTGGGTCTCAGGAAGTGGGTAAGAGAAGCATGAGAATACTGATGAGAGTGGAGTGGACGGAGAAAGGAGCATGAGAGAGAGAATGCAGGTTAGTGAGATAGGAAATGACTATTGACTTTACATTTAAATTCTTGGAGATTATAGCTGTCGGGAAAGCAAGTAAATGGAAGTGCGAGAAGTGCAAGAAAGGAAGCTGATTAAGAAGAATTTTGCCTTCCATCATCATGTCTGATGCTAACTTCAAAGAGAGTAACACATTGCGACTTATCGGGCTAATGTTTTCCGCTTGCATGAAGTGGGAAAATATATTGAATTAATTTCTAGATTTGCTACTAGGAAATTTCGTTCACTATATCGTGCTACAAAAATGTTTTCCACCTAATTCTATCTTACAGTTGAATAGGTTTACCATTAGTTTGTATATCGAATATTGCTGTCACATCTGACCTGAGGCTCCTTATATGCATCTACAGATTCTTGACAAAATCCAAAGAAAAATTTGCAAATATTATCAGTCCTGAACTGACATCTAGACTTCAGTCTTTTCCCACAGGCGTCGAAATCTAATGGGACAGGCCCACGCAGGTTCGTATCCTGTTCGCAGCGCAATGTAAGAATCTTATAGAACAACCAACCAGTAGTCAACTAGAATAGAAGTTGAGTCCAACTGACCAGGGTAAATTGGTAGGTGGTTTAAATAATAACCTGGGAGATTCCATTCTGCTACAGGCAAGTCTATTCTGTAAGCATTGATTGGCAGATAATTTCAGTGTGTACATTGAGCTCCATAAATATTGAACACAATATCCACCATTTGTCTTTGGGCCACATAGGAACATGTATTCAGTTACAACCCTGTTTATTTTTGTCTGCCAACTGGACGCTATTTGGACACATCAGGAAGGTGAGTCTCACAATCTTGAATGTTCACCTTCCTACGGGGAGACAAAAAACCACCATGTTGAAAGGTCAGTTATTGGACTTCTACACCTGTTCCTTTTCTATAAATAATAATGAGCTTATCTTAACAAATTCTGATTAATAGAGCCTTCAGTAGAATCAGATTAGAAATAGGACAAGAACAGCGAGGTTTTTTTTAAGTGGAAAAAACAACGCGATATTTATGCTCAGACTGATATAGAAAGAGTAACATAAATTCAGAAGTGTACCTGCGTTTTATCGATAAAGAAAACGGATTTGACAAAGCCGGTCACAAAGGACTGCTAAAACTGCTATCTAACTTTGATATATTTAGGAAGGATAATAGAATAATCTAGAACCTATAACGACAGAAAACTGTCTGCATCAGTCAGCCAGTTAAGTGCCATAGATTATACCCGCTTGGGCGATCATGTCTCGAAAGAGACATGGCTGACTGGGCGGAGAATTTTCCCGGAACAGGTTGCTTTTACTTTCTACAGTATGCTGGTTGCCAACAAATGCTATATAGCTCAATCTGTCCAGTTATTTAACCCATACCTGAAGAGGAAGAGACGGATTAATACCTTTCCTAAGAGTATTTGCCAATAAGTAATTGCAACGAATTTAACTGGAAGTTACAATCGGCTCTACGATTTCCCTTTCCAAGCCTATATCCACGACTGAAAATTAGTTCAGTAAATATACTAGATTTTAAGGCAAGAAAACGTTTCTGGATTTATTATGCCTATACAGAGGTGATTCTGAATGAATAAGAAATCATACTTGGTTTTGTCATTGACAGTCACAGTCTCAACATATGCCGATGACACAGTAGTGATAAGAGAGAAAATGAGAAACTACAGTAACTCCTACAAAAGGTGTTGAAGCAAATCGAGAAGAAAGGATTAAACAAAACTGATAATGTATAGTCGTTAGCAACAGGAACAGCCGAACATGCAAAATTACAAAATAGAGACACCAAAATAAATAAGTACAATAATTAAGATATCTTCTTTTTTTTTTTAATCGTATCACCCCCAGGAAGTCGTAATGCCACTGATGTGCAGGGGGCTACATAATAGTGAAAAGATTGGAAAAGAGAAAACCAGAAACCACATCCTAAACAGGTAACAAGGGATGAGCCTCTTCACCTGTTCAATAGATGTGGGTGGAGTGTGAACAGGGCGATAGTTTAGTCTATCTACTCCAATTGAAAAAAAAGAAAGAAAAGAATGAAATGATTGGAAAAGAGAAAGCCGGAAACCACATCCTAAACAGGGAACAAGGGATGAGCCTCTTCACCTGTTCAATAGATGTGGGTGGAGTGTGAACAGGGCGATAGTTTAGTCTATCTACTCCAATTGAAAAAAAAAAAAAAAAAGAATGAAATGATTGGAAAAGAGAAAGCCGGAAACCACATCCTAAACAGGGAACAAGGGATGAGCCTCTTCACCTGTTCAATAGATGTGGGTGGAGGTGTGAACAGGGCGATAGTTTAGTCTATCTACTCCAATTGAAAAAAAAAGAAAAAAGAATGAAATGATTGGAAAAGAGAAAGCCGGAAACCACATCCTAAACAGGGAACAAGGGATGAGCCTCTTCACCTGTAAATATCTGACAAGTTTTTTAACAGAGGACGGAAAATGTGACATTGAAATCCGAATTTTCATTCGGATAGTGAAAGATTAATTCCAAAAGCATTAAGAAGGGGGATAATTTTGTTAGATTCGTTAGAAACAAACAAAAAATGGAATTAACTGTTATGTAATATTAATCAGACAGTCAATTGCTATACGTGATACACGCCTTAGGCCATCATGTCTCGAAAGAAACATGACTGACTGGGTAGAAGATTATCCCGCAGTAAAATTGACATTGTAGACTGGTTGCCAACCAAAGCTATAGAACCCGATCTGTCCTATTATTTAACTCATAAATGGAGGGAAGAGACGGATTAATACCTTTCGCAAGTGAATTTATGCGTAAGTGAATGCGAGGAATTCAACTGGAATGCGAACTCAGCACCCCGATTTGTCGTTCCGAGTCGATATCCACTGCACCACAACGCACATCTGCGTTGTATGTATGTATGTATGTATGTATGTATGTATGTAATATCAGTCCTCGTATATAGTAAGGAATGCTGAACAATCACCTCACAGATGAAGAAGAGACTTGAAGCAGCAGATAAGTGGTTCTACAGAAGGTTGCTGAGAATACCATGGATTAAATACCTGAGCAACCACGAAGTTTTATAGAAAATGGAAACAAAGAACACATACTTAATATCAGGAAAAGGAAATTTGTTTGTGTATCTAATGTGGAAAGAGGGCTTGAAAAATCTGATACTCACGGGAAAGTTTGAAATTAAGAGGGAGAGAAGAAAGAAATGCTTAACCTACGTAGCAACTTTGAGTTAATAGATGACAGAGCAAGATTTAGTTTTGACGCTGTCCGTCCGGTTGTATCTAACCCGGTCACGGAAGCTAATTATGACGAAGTCAGGAACCTGTGTTAGGGTTTATGCTATCAACCCGGCACCAATTATGACGATGCTTTCGGGTCGCTGGTCGTGATGGCCTTGTCACAGTAGCTAGTCTTCGAGTCGTCTCTTGCAACGGTGTTCCTCCTTGCCCACGCTGTGAATTTTGATCTCGAGGAAGATACGTTGAAATCCCGGTAGCCGTTTCTCTAGCACTTCAAACAAGACCGGACACACGTGCACACATGTGTTATAAAAAAAAAAAGAACGGCACCAAAAAAAATAAATAAATTCGATGACGCCTGGATATGTTGCGACATGTCTTTATATACAAAAAAAACAGTAAGCAGTAATTCCTATTCTTACAAAGTTTTTGTTTGAGAGTAATGGTTGTTCACTTCAATCGGAGATTTCAAGTTTTTGACGGCTCAAAATGTCTTATCAGGGCTTTTCACTGAAGCTTTACGGAAACAGCCGAAGGTGGGTCTTTGTGTGTGTGGATGACGGCGGCGTTAATTCGTCTTGTCTCCTTAGCTAGGCGCGGAAACCAATCTCTTTCATTTTAACTCTTTCTCGGCTCTTTCTTATTCTTTATATCTTCAGCCAAAATTTTATCGGAGGCGCGTTATTTGACTTTAACTCTTTTAAGTCGGTCGGCAGCAGGCTTCTCTACGTTTCTTTACATTTTCAGCCAGGACTCTATGGGAAGCGACCAGTCTTTTCGGTCGTGGTTCTCGGTTGGGAACACCCCACCCTCAATCGTTACATCTCGACTGGTCTCAAGGCTCAGCTCCAACTCCAACTGAACTTGGCCTTCTCGGCGCTGGTATTTATGCATTTCCCAAATTCTCTTGGAAGGTGCATGACTGACACGGGGTGTCCATGCAAATCAAATCTTTAACCAATGAGATTACTTCCAGCACGCATCTTGAGGTGGAGTGATTTTATTCCCTTGGTTTGACCAATGAAATAGCAATATTTCTTTTGACATAATATCTTTTCTTCTATTTCCCGATTACATCATTTTTTCAAGTTTTCAAATTTACAAATCATTTCCCAGCACTTCGGAAATTAAGGATCTGACCTTACTTAACCTCATCAAAGGTTTTCGACAGTCGTGTTTTGGCTACCTATATTTTTCACTTCCACCGGCTCTAAAAGCTCAAAACTCCCAACTTTGTCTTTCTTAGTTACACTTGATTCACATCCCACAGCTGCAAAAACATATTTTCCCCTTTTATTCTCTTCCATTTTTAGCTCGTTTTTCAGATTTTACAAATTTTGTAATAAATAATCTGTTTTTTTCACTTAACTCATACTGCGACTGACAATAAAGTGCAGAATTAATAATACCACTAATAATAATTTCTTTCGCTCCGTCGTACTAACATAGTATCATGTTTTTCCACATGCAATATTATAGTATTATATATTTTTCCACATGCAATATTATAATTTTATATATTTCCACATGCAATATTATATTATCATATTTTTCCATATTCCAAAATAGTGCTACAAGGAGAGATAACAAAAGACAAAATCCATAACGAGCGTCAAAAGACAAGAACTTGTACAGAGCAAAGTTAGAAAAAGAAAAAAAAAATTCCACTTCGAGATCTCCACTTCAGAAATTTGAACGTAGTACTTTATTGGCTGTTAGATCTCATCCTTTTGTTGTTTAAAAATGTTTTTCATTCATGCTTCTCGCTTCAAGAAATCTCTTCCGGCTTCTTTCTTTTGACGATCTTCGAAAATTTCAAATTAAATTCAACTGTCACTTTTTGTCTCAATGAATGCTTTTTTTTTATTGTCTTCTATTTGATAATCTTTTTCTTTTTATTTCTCGTTCATTAATCTCCTTGCGTCTTAATGGGTTTAGTTTCTTCCTTGGCTTGAAATTATTAAATAATAGATCAACATTCTCTGCTATAATCTTTTTTTAGTTACATGTGCTATTCACTTTAGAGGTTACCGCTGTTGGAAGTTTTCAAATGATACAGTTTCTGTTATTTTGTAAAGTTTTTACATGATTCTGTTATATTGGTTTTCATTTTCAGCAGCAGGTATTGTCAGAAAACGAATTATCACTTTTAATTTTTTTATTTTCATTTTAATATTGAAAAAGGTAGTTTTTTTTTTTTAGTTTTTTTTATCTACAAACTTCTCAGTCAGTTCCCAGCTAAGCATTTATGCGAATCAAAAAATTATTCTCTTCTGTCTTAGCAAGAAGTCCGACAAATTAATAAGCAAAACTGGAAGCTATCCTCAAAATCATTGGTTAACTGGTGCAAGGAATTTCTTGTAAGTTTTAACGCCCCTTATAAAAAACTACTTTCATTTAATTACAATATGGAACATTTTCTGTCTTCTATCAGCATGGCTGATGCTAACATCCTGCTATCTTTGCCTGGACTCTCCACCACTGCTCTTAGGGAGTGCCACACACATACTTACGCATATGAGCCAATGACAAAAACTGTTTTTTCCCCAGCCCTTGCGACCACTGTCATGGTGGCACCGGTATTACACCCACCCCAGCCTCTTTAGTGCAAGGTGGAAGATTCTGCCGCAGGCTTGGAATCCCCAAGGCTGAGAAACCTCTCCCCTATCTAAAATGAATAGAATCATAACACCACTTACAGCATAGGGACTTTAACCACTCCCCGGTAAACCATCCTTAACTGATAGTTAACCTATGTGCCAGCTAACCTTCAGGATGGCAGCTCTTAGCTTCTTCTTAGGCTCCTGTTTTTCCAGTGATGTTGACTGATTAAATTGAATCAGATCCTAGGCATACTTCTAGGAAAATTCAATTTTTCTCGTCAGAATCCATCTTACACGTTTATTACACTGCCTGTATATTTGTATTTTTCAGCCGTTTTATTTTAGTTTTTGCTTCGGGTTTGGCTCTAAGTAGGTATAATTGTAGTTCTTAGTCTCAGCCATGATACCATTTATTTGGAGGACTTATTTAGCCTTCAAAATTCAGTTTACGACGAATAGAACTTATTTGATATCGGTACTAGGAAATCAAAATTTGACTTACATCCAATCATTTTTCTTTCAGTCTACGGTTTCGCTTTAACTGGAAACAACTATTGCTTTTTAGTCTTTCATGCCAATGTCCAAAAGAGTCTGAGATCCAGGACCATGGATTAGTTTTAAAGCTTTCATTACAGCCGAGCAACGCCGGGCTATACTGCTAGTTCATAAATAAGTGGAGCAAGAAGGTTAGAGGCCTGAAAAAAGCCGGAAAGCACAACGGCTGAATGACTGTCATAATCACAACAAAAATAAAAATATTGGTTCTAATATAAATAAGGATAAACCTTACACGTTTATAAATTTACCATTTTTCTGTCCATTGCTGCCATGTATATTCTGGTTCTCCTATTATATATCCCGAGATTCATGACAAAATCCAAATAGTCTGTAATGTTTTCGGCCCTGAACTGGTATTTCGTCGTGATATAGTCTTTGTCTCTTCTACAAATAGTTTCATAGAGATTTATCTAGTTAGATTTCTTTCCTTGGTGACTCAGCTTCATGAATTTAAGCATGATACTAGATAAGCGGATGTGCGTTGTGGTACAGTGGATACCGGCTCGGAACGAGAAATCGGTGAGCCGAGTTCGAATTCCAGCTGAATCCATTGTATTCACTTACGCGCAAATACCCTTGGGAAAGGTATTACTCCGTCTCTTCCTTCTAGTTATGGGTTAAATAGCAGGACAGATTGGGTTCTATAGCCTTGGATCGGCAACCAGTCTACCGCAGAAAGCAGTGGCAACCTACTGCAGGATAATCTTCTGCCCAGTCAGTCATGTCTCTTTCGAGACATGATCGCCCAAGCGTGTATCATGTATGGCACTTAACTAACTAACTGACTAGATAAGCATCGGTAGATGTGCATTGTGGTGAAATGGATATCAGCTCGGAATGAGAAATCAGAGAGCCGATTTCGAATTCCAGTCGAATTCGTTTCATTCACTTACGTACAAATAATCCACCTCTTCATCCTCCGGCTTAACTATCAGGACAGATTGGGTTCTATAGCCTTGGTTGGCAACCGGTCTACTGCAGGAAAATTTTCCGCCTAGAAAGTCATGTCTGGAAAGAGACATGATCGCCCACGCGTGTATCACGTATGGCAGTTAATTGACTGACCGACTAGATTAGCAACTACGTATCCCCTTTTTACTGTTGAACAAGTTAGACGTTAGATTTTGCTTTTTAATACAAAATATGGTATAAATAACCGGCAAAATATAGTATAAATAACCGGCAGCCTGTCGTGTGCGTTAGGTCTCGTCCGTCTAGCCCTGGCGCACCGTTACCGGCTTCCGTGGTTCCCTGCTGGCGCTGCTGCACGTCGTCCGCAGTTTTGCCTTTAGCCGTTGCCATTTCCGCTGCCGCCGCCGATGAGAGGGGACAACGCCTACGACAACACCGCCGCACGCCGACTCCGCCGCCGTAGCAAAGCATAGTCGAAAACAATAACGTAATGGATGTATGTTGTTGTGCATTGGATATTGGCTCGGAACGAGAAATCGGCAAGCCCAATTCGAATTCCAGCTGAATTCATTGCCTTCACCTACGCCGCGCAAATACCCTTGAGAGAAGGATTACTCCGTTTTCCAGTTATTGGTTAAATAACAGGACAGACTGGGTTCTATAGCCTTGGTCGGCAACCAGTCTACTGCAGAAAGCAATGGCAACCTACTGCGGGATAATCTTTTGCCCAGTCAGTCATATTTCTTTCGAGACATGATCGCCCAAGCGTGTATCACGTATGGTACTTAACTGACTGATAGTATAAATCCTAGTAACAATATACGCTATTTTGAAAGTTTTTAGATTTCGCACTTTTCGCCTGAGGTACTAGTTTCAAGATTCTTGCTTCCTCGCCACTTAGAAATTGCCATCTCTCTGTCTTTCTAAAAGCTTTTTTTATTGTCCTTTTTACTCTCTAAAGTCTTTTTATTTATTTTAAATCTTAGTGACCTCTTGCATCTTAGTGACACAGTCACCTTTCTTGTAATGAAATGATAAAATATAAACACTATTGAACATCAATAAAATAAACGCAAAGCAAGATTAACTTTTAATTCCCGACATCTCACAAATTCGCAACTATCTCTGCCACAAAGTAGCACACCAAGTTATATATTCATGCATATAATTTGAAAATGCATATTTGAAGAACATGCAATAATAAGCTAGTCTAAACGATAACTGTTGCTTATTTGATGACACATTTTATTATTTTATTATTTAGTAGTGGATATGAAATGTTTAGTTAAAATTAGCACCTCTCAATTTAATATAACTGTGTGCAAACAATTCTAACTGAATATTTTTATTGTGTAACTAACAGTATAGTCCGGCGTTGCTCGGGTGTAATGAAAGCTTTAAAACTCATCCATAGTCCTGGAGCTCCGACTCTTTGGACGTTGGCACGAAAGACTAAAAAGCAATAGTAATTTCCAGTTAAAGCGAAACCGTAGACTGAAAGAAAAATGATTGGATGTAAGTCAAATTTTGATTTTCTGGTATCGATATCAAATAAGTTCTATTCGTCGTAAACTGAATTTTGAAGGCTAATTAAGTCCTCCAAATAAAGGGTATCATGGCTGAGACTAAGAACTACAATTATACCTACTTAGAGCCAAACCCGAAACAAAAACTAAAATAAAAAGACTGAAAAAAATACAAACATACAGGTAGATAAACAGACACACACACAAACATCTTGCCTTTTATGTATATATATATCGATTTTCTGCACTATTGTAAGAACTGCAACCTTGAAACCTCTGAGTATCGTTTCTTATGTCTTTGTCTATGAGTGTATCAAATTTGATTAAAATCGGACCACTCCTTCTATAACCCGATTTTTTCGATTATCGATTTTCGATATTTATCGGGGGTACCTCGACACAAAACCTAGAGATGATATAGAACTCGTAGACGCTTATAGTACAACTGTGTAAACTTTCATGAAAATCGTTTCAGCCGTTTCGGAGTCTATAGGTAATGGAGACACACAAACACAGACACACACACAGACACACACACACACAGACACACACACACACACACAGAGGCAAAGTTCCATTTATAAATAAGTTTAGATAATGCGCTAGAGTAATTTAATATTCGTAAATAAGTGGAGCAATAAGATTAGAGGCCTAAAAATGCCGGAAAGCACAACGGCTGAATGACTGTCATAATAACAACAAAAATAAAGATATTGGTTCTAATATAAATAAGGATAACCCTTATTCTGATAAATTCAGACACACCTAATATCTTCTTATAACAAACACATGACGAATTTGGCCGTCCAGTTGAAACTCATCCATCGATGAAACACGGCTACAAATAACTGAGTAGTACAAAAAGAAAAAGAAAAGAAAAAATAAGGATCCCTAGACATGACTAGCAGAACAATTGATTGTAGGTTGTAGGAATTTGCATATATTTGCATATAGTACCCGATACTCCGAAGCTATGAAACGTCTATATCGTCTCTGTATCCCCTCGCTACTTCCTAAAACGGTATAAACCAGAAGGATCATTTCTTTTTTGTTATTTGTTTTATTAAGAGTGACAGTCTGGATTCTAAAAGGAATTACTATCTATTTAATTTGCGCCGATTTGGAGATATATTCGAAACCCAAGCAAATACAATCTATCACTATCAGAATGCATCATCAACAAGGCATTTCGGCCAATCGGTGATTATTCTTGCCCTGTAAAAGTGGCCTGTATAAAATTACTGACCAGGATCGATCTGGCTTCACTCCGATGACCGAACTAGAACAGGTGTTTTTCAATGTGAATTATAGCTGAACAAAGAAAACAAATACCGCCTTAGATTAAATAAAGTTCAACAGTTACAACATTCCATGACAGTTACAGTTGAACTTTCCATGACGGTTACACCCTAAAATGGCCGGAGAGCAGAACAGCTGAAACCATGTAATAATAACAACAACAAAAAAGCGATAATAACTAAAATGAAAAGGACATCAGTTTTCATTATTTACATTGTTCGGACTGTTGTCTTCATCTTTATTTCCAGGTTAATGACGTTTCGGCCGTTGTACGATCCTGCCTTCTTCAGGTGCTAGGAAATTCGAACCGAACCTGTTATTTCGATCACTGGGGTATATAATTCTCATTCTATGCGCGATGCCACTTTCAGATGCCATGTAGTTATCTCCCTTAACTCAACTCTCTAAGTTCACCACTGCTGTAGCCAGGTATTGAACTCACAACTCTTTGGGTCAAGTCACTGTAACCAACCAACGCCTATAATCACTGAGCGATGTATCTTTGAGATCATCAATGTGTGAATTTGAGCTTTAATGTCAATAATGATTCTCAGAAATTCAAACAAAAGGTCTTGTGAATTTTTGTAACTGTGTAATAAGTTTGTTCGTTTGATCTCTCTGCATAGTTTTGGCCTTGTGTCATACTTAAATAAGTCTTGCAAGTGCGTTTTCTCTAGAAACATGATCGTTTTCGCAGGTGTTTTTGGTCTTCAGACTGAAAAGAAAGTGTTTTTTAAATTGTTTTGTTATTTATGGAAACTTTGTCACTCTGTACGTTTTCGTTAGTAAGCTTCTTCTTGTTTGAGAATAAGTGTCTCACAATTCATCTTCTTAATTCATAATTCATAGACTGCCGACATTTTCTATCACAATATACAGTAATGTTAACAGGTATTCTTCAAGATCATTGGAAACGAACGGGCCTTGTGCTGCCATAACAACGGAATTTCACATTATTAAGTAATGAGACTCGGTATTTAATGCACTGTTTTTATAATCATTATTATTTTTTTGTATTAGCTTCTTAGAATATTTTTGATTTCATTGATTTAAAAGTCAATACGTTTTTTATTATCACTATTCAATGGAGATTGTGTCAAGCTAGGTAACTTTAAATTGCTTATTGATTTGACATTAAATGGAATGTTTTTATAATAGCTCGCAACAGCTTTAAATCATATATAATAACCTACATACATAACTTGCAACGATAAACACACACACACACACACACACACACACACACACATATATATATATATATATATATATATATATACAACGTAGAATATTTGGTATTTTTGTCACGTAAATTCCAATAGAGACAAACTCAAAAGAACTCAATGTTAACTTTTTTATTAAATTTAACAGGGTAATATAATTTTGAAGATATTTTGGATATTCTACAAATCCATGGGTAATAACTATTTTGCAGCTAAGCAGCCGCTCCTCAGACCAAATCCTACAACAGTTAATGTTTAAAATCATCCAGAAAATCGTCATATACAGACACTCACGTGCCCATATCAAGAATAGATATGTGCAACAGCAATCTACAAAAAATGTTCCTCGCTCATTCAAAAAACAAAAAAAAAAGCAAAATATAGAAACATTTTAAAAGGAAAAAGAGAAAGAAAAGGAGAACGTAATGTATAAGGAAAAAAAAGTTAAAGTTAACATCTTTTTTTTTTTTTAATCATCTCACCCCAAGGAAGGCATTCCACTGCCACTATTGCGCATGGGGCTACATTGGGGAAGGTAAAGAGGAGTGGTTAGACATAGGGAATGACAGGAGGAAGGTGACAGATGAGTAAGGATAGCGAGGATGAGGGTTGGGCAGATGGGAAGAGTGCTTGATAGAATGGGAGCAGGTTAGTGTGTTAGGAGGTGTCTATTGACCTTACATTTAAACTCCTGGAGATTGTAGCCGTCGGGGAAGCAATCGTTTGGAAGAGAATTCCACAGTCGGGAAGTGCGAGGAAAGAAACTGTTGGAGTAGAAGTTACGGCTTAAATCGACATACTGTAAGCGAGAGTATTAACCAGAATTGCAATTCCCCTGTTTTCTTTGAAAAAACATGACATGGAAATTTAACATTACATTTACTTTTAAAGATAATGCGTTGTATCGTCGATATAAAAAAATGTTAAATTTTGCTTTTTAATACAAAGTATAGTATAAATCCTAGTAGTACTATTATATTTTAAATGTAGTAAGAACATAAAACATATATAATATATAAAAATAAATATAATAATACTAATAATAACAAAATAAAATAATCCTAAATAATATTAATTTTTCTACTTTTCTCTCTCTTTTTTTTTTTTTTTTTTTGTTATAGGAATTGGGTCCAATGAACGGCTTCTTAGCTGCGAAATAGCTATTACCCATGGATTTGGAGAATATCCAAAGGTTTTTCAAGATTTTATATATATATATATATATATATATGATAAAATATAGTTTAAAGGTAACCTATATTTATAGGTTAAAGGGTATCAGGGACACAGGGTATGTAATATAAAAGTGGACATTGAAGTCAACACCCACAGGTGACTGTCAGTTTCATTTTAAAATCTATCGTCAGACCATGACGATTGCATTTAGCATTAAACAAACTGTCGCCTCTTGGTGTTGACTTCAATATCCACTTATATATATGTTTGTGTCGTATGTTACACATCAGTATTGCTCATTATCAGCAAACAAAATCACATATTGTACAACAGCAAGGACTTCGGAACGTAGTAACAGAAACATATTTTGCCCTTGTCTTTTGTTCTTCAGCTTCTCTTTATGCCTGAGCTACGGCTGCCCAATACTTTGTTGTCCACTGTGAAGCATGCTATACATGAGGACCATAGGTTTTCTGCCGTTACTCATTCTTGAAAAATGACCAGCCCAGTGAAGTTGCATATGCATCAGGGAAACTCAGTTCTACCACTACTACATTTGGCAAGAAGATCATTTTGAGCATCCTCTCTCTCTCTCTCTCTTTCTTTTTCTTTCTCTCTCACTTTCTCTCTCTCACTATCTCTCTCTCTCCACACACACACACATACACACACACACACATATATATATATATATATATATATATATAAGTATATATCTATTTGTTAAAATATCACAATCATAATTTACATCTTAATCAAGGTAACGAGTTGGTTAGCAGGTGTCGTCATAAAAGTAGATTTAAACTCACTTGATAAGGTAGTAACTTATTCTTACTTCCCATTTATTTGTAAAATTAAACTTTAGCCTAAATTTGTTGATACCGATTAGAATATAATTTTATACACATGATACCGTTAAGTTTTATTCTACCATCTCCTCCTGCCCTCTCCAGCAATATACCTTCCCTTGCACTTCTATCTTATCTAATGCTACTATTCTCCTCCCTCTCCTCTTCTTATCATTTTTCTTTTCTAAACTTATCTGCTTTGCCTCTTCTAAACTCTCCTTTATTTCCGGTGGCACTAGAATCTTTTCATTTTTTTGTGTGGCTAAGGTGAATAACGCAAGTTATTCAAACCTGTAGAAATAGCTATGTAAAATACTGAATTTATATATATATATATATATATATATATATATATATATATATATATATATATAAATTTAAATTCAGTATTAACCAATTATTTAAATTCAGTATTAGCATTGCACTCTCTATATCATTTGAAAGTTCTGGTGTCCATATACAGGGGAAAACATCTGGTAAATGCATCCGGTCATCCATAGTACAACATGCCATAATTAGCAGGGAATGTGTTGCTGGATTGAGTGATAACTGCTTTACTGTACTATCAAGGTTGCACTCTCTATATCATTTGAAAGTTCTGGTGTCCATATACAGGGGAAAGCAACGCAAGCATTCTCTCTTCAAACAGAGAGGTTTCTGCTGGGTTTGAATGTCACTGGACTCTAGTTCTCTTGCATTTCCCCATTCTCATTATCATATTTTATTTTCCAAGCTTACATAAACTTCCCAGAAATAAACTTAAAAAGATCTGGGACGAAACCAGTCGTTTATTTTAGTTTTTAGTATGAAAATTTCATCCAAATTTCGCTTATACCTCGTTATTATATATATATATATATATATATATATATATATATTTTAATCCGAAGTGGAACAGTAGGAAGGTAAATTCCAAGAACCTGATCCTAATTAATATTAAAAAAATTTTAATATTAAAAAATGATGCAGGTGGAGGTGACGTGGAATCTCTGTTAGAGATATCATGTCGAAAAGTGTAAATTTTTGAAAATTTTCTCTAATAATATATATATATATATATATATATATATATATATATATATATATATATATGTTTGCGTGAAACATTTCTGCATAATAGATTCTTATCATTACTGTGTTAACTTCTTCTTCTTCTAAGTGCCTTGTCCCTTCAGGACGTAGGCGATCATGGCTTACCATGTTTCCCTATCTCTAGTGGCTCTGAGCACGCCTTCTCCTGCTACACCATGCAATCCTCATTCGTCATCCACCTGATTAGGTCCTTCAAATGTGTTATCCGTTGCTTTCCCCTGTCTCTTTTTTCCGCTATCTGGCCTGTTAGTATCAGATTCTCCAAGCCCTCCTTCCTCATTGCGTGTCCCAGGAACTTCAGCTGTCTTTTCCGGATGCTCAGTATTAATTTCCTTTTAGTTTCTATCATTTCCAAGACCTCGTCATTGCTCACATGCTCGATCCATGATATTCGCAGCATCCTTCTGTAGAACCACATTTCAGTTGCTTCAAATTTTTCTTTAATTCTTCAATGTTATTTCGTTAATTATTCAACAAGTACTAAAACAAAAGAAAAACTAAAGAAAACAATGTGATTGAAAAATTAGTTAAAGTTTATCGTTTTATGGTAAATTAGTTCAGAATAATCATTCAATGTCTGTTTGGTTAATTTTTACTATATTTTTTAAATGTTCGTATAAGATATGTATCAGAATTTAAATTGTTGATAAACTGTCTGAAGTAGGTGTTTTTTCAGTTGTTGATATACAAGCACTTTTGACTATAGTAGTCATTATCAAGATCTGTAGTGTCTTTGTTGTAGTTAAGATTATATTGGTATTTTTCATTAATTTTTTATGCATGGTATTTTTCATGGAGATCAAACTTTGAATCATTCCAAAGTGACGCCCTGTTTTACAACAACAGAAACCACACCCATCAGAATGGATGAAATAGGCATTTTTCTTTTATTTATATAATCTTCAAATTAATTATTAAGGTGATAATGCCACTAAGATGCAAGAAAATTAATGGGTGTGAAAGAAAATGAGAAGACACTAGAAGAAATCAGAAACCTATTTCTAAACAGGAAACAAGTGATAAACCTCTAATACTGTTCAAAAGACAGAGAAGGGTTAACCGTGCCATAGACGAACCTATCTACTTCTACTGAAAAAAAATACTAAATAAAATTTCGGGGTGTGTGCGATGACGTTAGATGTACAAAGTTAAATTAAGTGCTTGTGTGATTCAAGTGCATGTATTCAGATAGAGAGAGTTAGTGTTTGTCGTACCTTAGTTACGACAAAAGGATCTTTGTTAAGAGGTAGTCAAACTAGTGGTATCACACTACTAACGACTTGCGGCGGGTACTTAACATAAATGTGATGGACAATATGCGGATGCTGAGGGAGGATGCAGTAATAATAATTTATTTCATTTCTAAGTTGTTCATGGGCACAGATTTATAAAATACGTCCTGTCCTTTTTTGAGCCTGGGCATGACGGTAAACTGCATCCGGCAGCAAGGCCTCGGATTGGGGGGGGTTGTGAGGAGCATGGAACCACCTCTTAATTGCTGTTGCACCTGTTACGGTCCCAGCTATGAGCAAATAGTTAACCCCCAAACTGGGGTCAAAACACTATGAAAGTTTAAAAATACACTTTTATAGAAATATATCCATAAAAAATAGACTTTTATAAAAAAAAAAATATACATTTTTGAAGAAAAAATATTACAAACAATACATTTTTGAAGAAAACAATTATTACCATAAAACATTTTTGAAGGAAAAATTATTCTCAGCGAAACATTTTTGAATACAAAGCAAGAAGACATTTTCAGTTTTCGAAAATAAAAAAGAATAAAAACAAAACATTTTAATTAAAAAATAACTTAAAACCCAACTTTTTGGCATTAAATAAGCCACAGAGGTTGATATGCCATTAAAAAAAATCAAAAATCAAACAAACCTGTCCTTTTTTCTTTTAAATGTTTATTTTAATGATAACTTGCTCACAATAACTTGCACACCGTTTCATTCAGCAATGAATTAGAACACTCTCAGCTATTGGGCGTGTATAATAATAATATACACGCTAAAAAGTCTGCCTCTTTCTACCGAACGAGGTAGAATCACCGACTGACGCCAATTCGGTCGGGTTTCAATCCTAGGTAAAAAGTAATCGGCTGTCTAACCGTACTGATGAGCTGTGATACAGCGAAACAGATCTGTCTGCGGATGACTATATATATATATATATATATATATATGTGTGTGTTTGTGTGTGTGTGTTTGAGAGAGATAGAGAGGGAGAGGGAGAGTGAAAAAGAAAATATTTTTCAGATTGAATGTATATGTAGAAAAGACAAAGTGATTACTGTACTGTTTCTCGTCCTAAGACCAAACACGTCGACTAAGTACGGTTTTTCCTCTTGTCTCTGTAGGTTATTTCGACCATACCTGGTACAAGGTCACTAAAAACACCCTATAATCCACACATTTTGAGATATCAGAAGGTTGAATGAGCAGGTGGATGTGCGTTGTGGTGCAGAAGATATCAACTCGGAACGACAATTAGAATTAGAATTCAAGTTGGATTCCATGCATTCACTTACGCGCAAATACCATTAGGAAAGGTATTACTCCGTCTCTTCCTTCTAGTTATGGGTTAAATAGCAGGACAGATTGGGTTCTATAGCCTTGGATCGGCAACCAGTCTACCGCAGAAAGCAATGGCAACCTACTGCAGGATAATCTTCTGCCCAGTCAGTCATGTCTCTTTCGAGACATGATCGCCCAAAGCTTGTATCACATATGACACTTAACTGACAGACTGACCCTGTTTCCACTGCACAGCAGATGTGACACAGGTCAGTTTAAGGTGGGGTTATTGGCAGTATAGTGGAAAAATTCCCAAAGCCCCTGAGGGAGTGGTAAAACTCAATAAACTCAACCATCTCCTGAGGGAGTGGTAAAACTTGGGGATATGGCCCCCTAGAGCTTAGGTTAAAATATAAATTCCAGCTAAAAGCGAATTGATTTTATAGATATGTAACAGTGCTCTCACAGATGTGATAAAAGATCAAGTTGAGATGGGTTTGTCAACATAGTGAGCAAAAGTTTGATTTTCTCAGAAATATAGACAAATTGCTTACAGAGTCAGTCAGTTAAGTGCCATGCGCAATACACGCTTTGGGTGATCATGTCTCGAAAGAGACACGACTGACTGGGCAGAAGATTATCCCGCAGTAGGTTGCCATTGCTTTCTGCGGTAGACTGGTTGCCGACCAAGGCTATAGAACCCAATCTGTCCTATTATTTAACCCATAACTGGAGGGAAGAGACGGATTAATACCTTTCCCAAGGGTATTTGCGCGTAAATGAATGCAAGGAATTCAACTGGAATTCGAACTCGGTTCCTCCGATTTCTTATTCCGAGCCGATATCCACTGCGCCACAACGCTTACAGAGTAGTCATCCCTTTCACAATAATATGAAATCAGTTGTATATCATTGACAGACTGAATGAATGAATGGTTGGAGAAATGAAAGTATTATCTTTGTAAAATAAGTGGAATTTTATTAATAGAACTGAATAACAAATTTGTGAAAAACAGTCTGATCTACATCAATGATCTCCCCGATGCCATAACATCCCAAGTAGGCATGTGCGCCGATGACACCACAGTTTACTCTCGCCTCGATCAACAATCTGGTGTGGGCGACAAGGCGAACCTCGCTGCCGAGCTTGAAAAGGACATCCAATCCGTGGTGGATTGGGGTAAGTAATGGCTTGTAAATTTCAATTCTTCCAAAACGAAGCTGCTATCAATTAACCACCACAGACAACCGCACCTCCCTCTCATTAGCATGGAACAGGCTTGCCTCCCAGAGAGTAAAACACTACGCCTGCTTGGCCTGACACACTCAACGGACGTTCAAGTGGAATGTCTACGTCGAATCCATTGCTAAATCCGCAGCTATGAAAGTCGGCTCTCTGTGCAGGGCCCGGAAGTTCCGTCTGAATCTATCCTGCACATATATAAATCTACCATCCGCCCGTGTATTGAATACTGCTGTCACATCTGGTCGAGTGCCCCTGCTATTCTCCTCGGGGTTCTTGACAAATACAATGGAGAATCTGTAATGTGATCGATACCGACTTGGCTGACCACCTGCAGACACTCTCTCACCGGCGTGACGTGGTTTCCCTGTGCCTCTTCTATAAATACTTTCACGGCTTCTGCTCTGATGAACTTAGATCACTGGTGCCCCCTAGGTATGAATTTGCACGAGATACTAGATTAGCAACTAGGTCCCACCCTTTTACAGTGAAACTGATGAAATGTAACCGCAATTTCTACTCCAACAGCTTCTTTTCTCGCACTTCCAGCCTGTGGAATTCGCTTCCGCATGCTTGCTTCCCCGACGGCTACAACCTTCAGGAGTTTAAACGTAAGGTCAATAGACACCTCCTAGCAAACTAACGCGCACCCATTCTCTCAAACACTGTTCCTATGTACCTCCTTACTCGTCTATCACCCTCCTTCTGATATTTCCTATATCCAATCGCTCTATGTAACCCCCTGCGCTATAGTTGCAGTGGAATGCCTTGCTTTGGGTGATATAATTAAAAAAAATGTAAAATACTCGAAAGAAATGCATGTAGTTAATTAATTTTTATGAATGAAATGTTCAAATAGAAAAATGCACGTGGTCAAATGTTCCAGAGAAATAGTAGAAGTAGTTAAGAGTTCAGGGGTGTATACTGATAGTAACAGAATGTATGTATGTTAAATGATTATAAAGTCTTATGTTCCTTTCCCTTTTTACTAGGTGGGCGACATGGTGAGAAAAAATGTAAAACCAATAAAAGATTTTGACTGTGTGGTCTTTAGTTTTACGAGTCAGTTGAAGATGTCCTGTTGCTGTTGTTTTCTTTGGCGGCGTGGAGTGAAAACGAAGAAAAGTCAATTGAAAGTAAAGATAGAATAAATGTATGTCGGCGAGACATGACCTCGGCTTGAAGTTTCTTTCTTACATTGCGTGGAGATGCTTCAGATACCGGTTCCATTATGATTCATTTTGACCGGTCAAGGGACGTCCTTAAAGACCTAACGTCATCATGTGACAGGCTCCGAAGGGCATTTTCATTTTCTGGGTGTGAAAAAAATATGACTGCCATCATAAATTAATTTGCTATTTCCTATTCAATCAGCATCTAGAATCTTAGTTTTCACACTGACTTGTGAAATTTGCCTTGGTCTTGGTTTTTCCAAAGTATTTTAGTCGTTCTTCACATTTTATTTTGCTTTTTTCGTTTGAGTTAATTGATGGATGATATGGGATTTGTATCCTATATCTCTTTTTTATTCATATATATTGACTCAAGAAGTAGTTTAAAAAAATCCAACACGCTGTTAAAAATTATTTACCTATTTAAGTATTTTGTGGTCTCACTATGTACCTTACTCTGACAAAATAATTTTCTTTAAAATTTAATTAATTACAATGTCTCATTTATAACTTATACTTCAACACAATTAAAAAAATAAAAATGATTTTACTAAAATAAATGACCCGCTAAATACTTAATTGTTGTTCTTAATACAATATAACTAATATACCATAGTTATTTAACCCCAATTCTGACCTAAACATTCCAGCCCCTTTACTCATGAGATAGTAGTAAAAATTCTATTGTCCAATAAAAAAAAATAAAATCCAAACTCCTGTAAAAAAATTAATGTCTACCCATTTAAAAAATTTAAAGTCCAACTATGTTTCTTATCCAGACAAAATTAAAAAGTGACATGTCTAGATCCAAGCCACCCTGCCCACTTTAATAACCCAAATATTAAAACTCCATGGTTATATAATTCTAATTTTTGATTGAACAATATTGACACACCTAAAACATTTTCTCCAGATACCACTTCCTAACTTTATAAATAAACATGAATTCTTCTTATGTTTTAAAAATGAATCATTGTCACCATTTATTTTAACATATCACCTGAAGAACAGTATTGTTCTGAAATATAAAAATTTGTGTGTAGTGATATTATGCTTTTATAAACCATTGTAATAACAAAATTACAATATATATATATATATATATGTGTGTGTGTGTGTGTGTGTGTGTGTGTGTGTGTGTGTGTGTGTGTGTCAGCGTGCACACGCTTGTGAATATTTAGTCAGTTAAGTGCCATACGTGATACACGCTTGGGTGATCATATCACTTCCAAGACATGACTGACTGAGCAGAAGATTTTCCCGCAAGAAGTTACCATCACTATCTGTGGTAGACTGTTTGTCAAGCAAGGTTATAGAACACAGTCTGTCCCACTATTTCACCCATAGCTGAAGGGAGAAGCGATGGCTTTCCCTCGGGATATTTGTGCACATGAATGAATGCAAAGAATTCAGTAGGAATTAGAAGTTTGATCTCTGATTTTTTGTTCCGATTGAATATCGACGGCACCACGACACACAACTTTGTACATATTCAGTCAGTTAAGTGCCAAACGTAATGCACGCTTAGGCGATCATGTCTCGAATGAGACATGATTGACTGGGCAAAAGATTATCCCATAGTATATTGCCATTCCTTTCTGCGGTAGACTGGTTGCGAAAAAAAGGCTATAGAACCCATTCTGTCCTGTTATTTAACCCATAACTGTAGGGAAGAGACGGATTAATATCTTTTCCAAGCGTAATTGTGCGTATGTGAATGCAAGGAATTCAACTGGAATTCGAACTCGGCTCCCCGATTTCTCGTTCCGAGCCTATATACCCTGCATCACAACGCACGTCCGCCTGTAATAATAATATTATTACATAATACGAAATAAGTTACTTTTGCAATCATTATCTAAAATCCCTTCATTTCCGATACTCCGCCGCTATCTCTAAGAAACAGACGATAAAGTAATACTGGCAAGAAACTGTCATGCCTAAAAGAAAGCGATTTCATCGATTTGAGAAACCCGTATCTTAATCGGGTTTTAATTCATTTTTCTTCCTTATTTCTTAACATTTTTATTTATTTAGGTTTTTTTTTTTTTTTTACTTTCCATTATTTTCTCTTCATCTTTTAGCTCCTGAAGCACTTAGTGAATTCCTCGGTGATAATCTTACAGTTGCCGATTTGTCATTCCCCTTGGATAGACGTGTTAGTAGAAATTGATAGCAGAATTGCATTTTTTTTTTCAAATCAGAAATTCGGTAGCGCCTCCAGTAGTGAGGCGCACGCTAGTACGAAAAATTATGTGTTAGAGTTTGTTTTTTTTTTGTTTTTCAGTTCCCGCCTTTTACAAAAACATGTTCGTTCTGTTATATTACCTAGTTTATTTTTGTAAGCTTCACATAGTCTGACACAAGACTACATTACGTTGATTGACATTCTTAAGCGTTCCCTTGTCTAGATTAGTCAGACTCGATGCGACTTAACATCGAGTTCGGCACTTCAGTGTGTTTTAAGGAAAATTTATTTTCTATACTATAATGACATATCTTATAACTAAAAGGTGGTCGATAAACATAGATATCCCCAAATAACACCGAGTCCTGGATATGACAATAAATACATCCGGCAGCAAGATAACTGCTCAGCAGATTTTTGGGAGTATGGAACAACTTCTTAATTGCTGTTGTTTCCAGGTCTACCTTGACCCATAGTAGAAGCACCTATTAAGGCCCCAAATACGCACAAACATGAAACCCAAAACAAAACACTATGAAAGTATAATGAATCATTTTAATACTAAAAATACCAGTAATAATTATTTTATAAAGAATTACCAACAGTACATATTTATAGTTAACATGACTAACAATATATTTTATCTGTAGTTGAATCATAAATTTGCATGCGACATATTTAGATTTCAGTATTAGAAAACCAATAGAGGTTAATATGCCGCAAATAAAAAGGTCCAATCTTTTATGGTGTAGATGAGGTTGTTGAAATAACGAGTTAAGGCTAAGTGTAACATTATTTTAGCACAACGGAGCGAAAGAAATTATTATTAGTTGTATTATTAATTTAATTATGCAGATTAATTGTTCGAACGTGAGCAAAGAGAAAAATAGCCCAATGGATAAAAGAATTGATTCTTCGATTGCAAATAAATGCAGCTAATGAATTGTGAAAAAAAATTCGCAAAATGAAGTATTGGAAACTAGCTGAACTATGCAGCTGTGAGCAGCAGGGCAGACGGGGGTCATCGCATTAGTGGCTATTATTTGACAAAGCCGAAACAACGTACCATTGAAAGCAGTGATCCTTACAGCTGGAGAAACTAGGAAGTAAGCGGTAGCCAAAATATTGTTTCGAGATTTTCAAAAATCTTTGTTGAGGCCAAAAAGGTTAAATCCTGAAAATATCAAATTTGCAGTGAACAGATTTTAAAATCTGAAAAATAAATGATGTTATCAGTTGAATCAAAATGAAGATGAAAAAAATATCACCATAAATATAGCTACTTCATTGATTAAACCAAGAGAAGAAAGTAACACTGTCTCAAAATACGAAGGCGGGAGTGGTTTCATTGGGTAAAGATTTGATTTGCATGGACACCCCGCGTCCGTCATGTTTCGCCCAAGAGAATTTGGGACAAGCACAAAAATAGAGCACAAGAGGGCCAAAATCAGTTTTACGTTTGCAGTCGAGATGTAACGACAAGGAAGTGACGGTTCCCAGCCGGGGAGCCACGAACGTGGAGGCAGAGACGGTCGCCTCAAATAGAATTCCTGACTAAAGATGTACAGAGACATAGATAATGGCCACACCGCTGGGGGCCAACAGTAGAGACAGAGACGGTCGCCTCCGATAGAAAGAGTCCAGCAGATCGACCGACCGACCTACCGACCGACCGAAAAGAGTTAAAGTCAAACAACGAACCGACCAGCTGTTGCACTGATAAGACGAATTACCGCCGCCGCTATCCACCACACACAAAGACCAGTCTTCGGCAGTTTCCGTGAAGCTTCTGTGAAAAGCACGAATCAGACATTTTGAATCGTCACAAATATGAAAACTTCGATTGGAGTGAACAGACATTACCAAACAAAGACTCGAATTAATGTTAAGAAAACGAACATTACTCTAAGATGAAACTTCCGCTCCGTCGTAGAAATAAGGGATTGCGGTTTGTTATATTCTATTTCTTTTTTATTTGTATATAAAGACTTTTTTCGCAACTTATTCAGGCGCCATTCAATTGATTTTTAGCACCGTTTTCATTAACCCAAATGTGCACGCGCGTCCGGTCTGGTTTAGCTTGGTAAAGAGAGAGCTAACAAAATTACAGCGTGATTTCCTTGGATCAAAAGTCACAGCCTGTGCGAGGAAGAACACCGTTGTAATAGACGACATGAAGACCAGCTACTGTGTCGAAGCCATCACGACTAGCGGCCGGAATAGCCGTGTGTTATAAAGTTTTATTAGCGTTAACATCATTATTATTTTTTCTCTTGTTGGTAACTCCATAAATATTTTGTTATATGTGAATAATTATCCCTTCCGTCCTTTTTATATTCTGTCTTTTTGATATGTTTCTTACATAAGTCATTGCAGTATTCATGTGAATGTTCATTATAGTATATGTATTGCTGTATTCAGATTATATGGAGTTTCTCTTCCGTGTATATGTATATTCATGCGAATATATCATATTTGTTCATCCAGGTGTGTCTCAGGTGATCGGAATTTCGAACTGTACCCTTTATTTCGATCACTGGAGTAGATTGTTCTCGTTCCACGAGTTATACTACATCCGGATATTTTAGTTGTCTCCCTTTTAACTCAACTCTCTGTTATTTGTTCACCACTGCTGTAGTCAGGTATTGAACTCACAACTCTTTGGGTCAAGTCACAGGATCAAACCAAGGCTTTTATTCACTGGGTCATCTGTCCTTGAGGATAATTTACTCGCCAGGTATGATGTGGGACAGACCCACGAAATGATGCTTCCTTGAGGATAATTTACCCGCGAAGTATGATGTGGGACAGACCCACGAAATGATGCTTCCTGGAGGATAATTTACTCGCCAAGTATGATGTGGGACAGACTCACGAAATGATGCTTCCTCGAGGATAATTTACTCGCCAGGTATGATGTGGGACAGACCCACGAAATGATGCTTCCTTGAGGATAATTTACTCGCCAGGTATGATGTGGGACAGACCCACGAAATGATGCTTCCTGGAGGATAATTTATTCGCCAAGTATGATGTGGGACAGACTCACGAAATGATGCTTCCTCGAGGATAATTTACTCGCCAGGTATGATGTGGGACAGACCCACGAAATGATGCTTCCTTGAGGATAATTTACTCGCCAAGTATGATGTGGGACAGACTCACGAAATGATGCTTCCTGGAGGATAATTTACTCGCCAAGTATGATGTGGGACAGACTCACGAAATGATGCTTCCTCGAGGATAATTTACTCGCCAAGTATGATGTGGGACAGACCCACGAAATGATGCTTCCTTGAGGATAATTTACTCGCCAGGTATGATGTGGGACAGACCCACGAAATGATACTTCCTTGAGGATAATTTACTCGCCAGGTATGAAGTGGGACAGACCCACAGAATGATGCTTCCTCGAGGATAATTTACTCGCCAGGTATGATGTGGGACAGACCCGCGAAATGATGCTTCCTTGAGAATAATTTACTCGCCAGGTATGATGTGGGACAGACCCGCGAAATGATGCTTCCTTGAGGATAATTTACTCGCTAGGTATGATGTGGGACAGACTCACGAAATGATGCTTCCTTGAGGAAAATTTACTCGCCAGGTATGAAGTGGGACAGACCCACGAAATGATGCTTTCTTGAGGATAATTTACTCGCCAGGTATGATGTGGGACAGACCCACGAAATGATGCTTCCTTGAGGATAATTTACTCGCTAGGTATGATGTGGGACAGACCCACGAAATGATGCTTCCTGGAGGATAATTTACTCGCCAAGTATGATGTGAGACAGACTCACGAAATGATGCTTCCTCGAGGATAATTTACTCGCCAGGTATGATGTGGGACAGACCCACGAAATGATGCTTCCTTGAGGATAATTTACTCGCTAGGTATGATGTGGGACAGACCCACGAAATGATGCTTCCTGGAGGATAATTTACTCGCCAAGTATGATGTGGGACAGACTCACGAAATGATGCTTCCTCGAGGATAATTTACTCGCCAGGTATGATGTGGGACAGACCCACGAAATGATGCTTCCTTGAGGATAATTTACTCGCCAGGTATGATGTGGGACAGACCCACGAAATGATGCTTCCTTGAGGATAATTTACTCGCCAGGTATGAAGTGGGACAGACCCACAGAATGATGCTTCCTCGAGGATAATTTACTCGCCAGGTATGATGTGGGACAGACCCACGAAATGATGCTTCCTTGAGGATAAATTACTCGCCAGGTATGATGTGGGACAGACTCACGAAATGATGCTTCCTTGAGGAAAATTTACTCGCCAGGTATGAAGTGGGACAGACCCACGAAATGATGCTTTCTTGAGGATAATTTACTCGCCAGGTATGATGTGGGACAGACCCACGAAATGATGCTTCCTTGAGGATAATTTACTCGCCAGGTATGATGTGGGACAGACCCACGAAATGATGCTTTCTTGAGGATAATTTACTCGCCAGGTATGATGTGGGACAGACCAACGAAATGATGCTTCCTTGAGGATAATTTACCCGCCAGGTATGATGTGGGACAGACCCACGAAATGATACTTCCTTGAGGATAATTTACTCGCCAAGTATGATGTGGGACAGACTCACGAAATGATGCTTCCTTGAGGAAAATTTACTCGCCAGGTATGAAGTGGGACAGACCCACGAAATGATGCTTTCTTGAGGATAATTTACTCGCCAGGTATGATGTGGGACAGACCCACGAAATGATGCTTCCTTGAGGATAATTTACTCGCCAGGTATGATGTGGGACAGACCCACGAAATGATACTTCCTTGAGGATAATTTACTCGCCAAGTATGATGTGGGACAGACTCACGAAATGATGCTTCCTTGAGGAAAATTTACTCGCCAGGTATGAAGTGGGACAGACCCACGAAATGATGCTTTCTTGAGGATAATTTACTCGCCAGGTATGATGTGGGACAGACCCACGAAATGATGCTTCCTTGAGGATAATTTACTCGCCAGGTATGATGTGGGACAGACCCACGAAATGATGCTTTCTTGAGGATAATTTACTCGCCAGGTATGATGTGGGACAGACCAACGAAATGATGCTTCCTTGAGGATAATTTACTCGCCAGGTATGATGTGGGACAGACCCACGAAATGATACTTCCTTGAGGATAATTTACTCGCCAAGTATGATGTGGGACAGACCCACGAAATGATGCTTCCTTGAGGATAATTTACTCGCCAAGTATGATGTGGGACAGACCCACGAAATGATGCTTCCTTGAGGATAATTTACTCGCCAAGTATGATGTGGGACAGACCCACGAAATGATGCTTCCTTGAGGATAATTTACCCGCCAAGTATGATGTGGGACAGACCCACGAAATGATGCTTCCTTGAGGATAATTTACCCGCCAAGTATGATGTGGGACAGACCCACGAAATGATGCTTTGTTGAGGATAATTTACTCGCCAGGTATGATGTGGGACAGACCCACGAAATGATACTTCCTTGAGGATAATTTACTCGCCAAGTATGATGTGGGACAGACCCACGAAATGATGCTTCCTTGAGGATAATTTACTCGCCAAGTATGATGTGGGACAGACCCACGAAATGATGCTTCCTTGAGGATAATTTACTCGCCAAGTATGATGTGGGACAGACCCACGAAATGATGCTTCCTTGAGGATAATTTACTCGCCAGGTATGATGTGGGACAGACCCACGAAATGATGCTTCCTTGAGGATAATTTACTCGCCAAGTATGATGTGGGACAGACCCACGAAATGATGCTTCCTTGAGGATAATTTACTCGCCAAGTATGATGTGGGACAGACCCACGAAATGATGCTTCCTTGAGGATAATTTACCCGCCAAGTATGATGTGGGACAGACCCACGAAATGATGCTTCCTTGAGGATAATTTACTCGCTAAGTATGATGTGGGACAGACCCACGAAATGATGCTTCCTTGAGGATAATTTACTCGCCAAGTATGATGTGGGACAGACCCACGAAATGATGCTTCCTTGAGGATAATTTACTCGCCAGGTATGATGTGGGACAGACCCACGAAATGATGCTTCCTTGAGGATAATTTACTCGCCAAGTATGATGTGGGACAGACCCACGAAATGATGCTTCCTTGAGGATAATTTACTCGCCAAGTATGATGTGGGACAGACCCACGAAATGATGCTTCCTTGAGGATAATTTACTCGCCAAGTATGATGTGGGACAGACCCACGAAATGATGCTTCCTTGAGGATAATTTACTCGCCAAGTATGATGTGGGACAGACCAACGAAATGATGCTTCCTTGAGGATAATTTACCCGCCAAGTATGATGTGGGACAGACCCACGAAATGATGCTTCCTTGAGGATAATTTACTCGCCAAGTATGATGTGGGACAGACCCACGAAATGATGCTTCCTTGAGGATAATTTACTCGCCAAGTATGATGTGGGACAGACCCACGAAATGATGCTTCCTTGAGGATAATTTACTCGGCAAGTATGATGTGGGACAGACCCACGAAATGATGCTTCCTTGAGGATAATTTACCCGCCAGGTATGATGTGGGACAGACCCACGAAATGATGCTTCCTTGAGGATAATTTACCCGCCAAGTATGATGTGGGACAGACCCACGAAATGATGCTTCCTTGAGGATAATTTACTCGCCAAGTATGATGTGGGACAGACCCACGAAATGATGCTTCCTTGAGGATAATTTACTCGCCAAGTATGATGTGGGACAGACCCACGAAATGATGCTTCCTTGAGGATAATTTACTCGCCAAGTATGATGTGGGACAGACCCACGAAATGATGTTTCCTTGAGGATAATTTACCCGCCAAGTATGATGTGGGACAGACCCACGAAATGATGCTTCCTTGAGGATAATTTACCCGCCAAGTATGATGTGGGACAGACCCAGGAGATGATCCTTCCTTGAGGATAATTTACTCGCCAGGTATGATGTGGGACAGACCCACGAAATGATACTTCCTTGAGGATAATTTACCCGCCAAGTATGATGTGGGACAGACCCACGAAATGATGCTTCCTTGAGGATAATTTACCCGCCAAGTATGATGTGGGACAGACCCACGAAATGATGCTTCCTTGAGGATAATTTACCCGCCAAGTATGATGTGGGACAGACACACGAAATGATACTTCCTTGAGGATAATTTACTCGCCAGGTTTAAAGTGGGACAGACCCAGGAAATGATGCTTCCTTGAGGATAATTTACTCGCCAAGTATGATGTGGGACAGACCCACGAAATGATGCTTCCTTGAGGATAATTTACCCGCCAAGTATGATGTGGGACAGACCCAGGAGATGATGCTTCCTTGAGGATAATTTACTCGCCAGGTATGATGTGGGACAGACCCACGAAATGATACTTCCTTGAGGATAATTTACTCGCCAGGTTTAAAGTGGGACAGACCCACGAAATGATGCTTCCTTGAGGATAATTTACCCGCCAAGTATGATGTGGGACAGACCCACGAAATGATGCTTCCTTGAGGATAATTTACTCGCCAGGTATGATGTGGGACAGACCCACGAAATGATACTTCCTTGAGGATAATTTACTCGCCAGGTTTAAAGTGGGACAGACCCACGAAATGATGCTTCCTTGAGGATAATTTACTCGCCAAGTATGATGTGGGACAGACCCACGAAATGATGCTTCCTCGAGGATAATTTACTCGGCTGTTATGATGTGGGACAGACCCACGAAATGATGCTTCCTTGAGGATAATTTACCCGCCAAGTATGATGTGGGACAGACCCACGAAATGATGCTTCCTTGAGGATAATTTACTCGCCAAGTATGATGTGGGACAGACCCAGGAGATGATGCTTCCTTGAGGATAATTTACTCGCCAGGTATGATGTGGGATAGACCCACGAAATGATACTTCCTTGAGGATAATTTACCCGCCAAGTATGATGTGGGACAGACCCACGAAATGATGCTTCCTTGAGGATAATTTACCCGCCAAGTATGATGTGGGACAGACCCACGAAATGATGCTTCCTTGAGGATAATTTACCCGCCAAGTATGATGTGGGACAGACCCACGAAATGATACTTCCTTGAGGATAATTTACTCGCCAGGTTTAAAGTGGGACAGACCCAGGAAATGATGCTTCCTTGAGGATAATTTACTCGCCAGGTATGATGTGGGACAGAACCACGAAATGATGCTTCCTTGAGGATAATTTACTCGCCAGGTATGATGTGGGACAGACCCACGAAATGATGCTTCCTTGAGGATAATTTACTCGCTAGGTATGATGTGGGACAGACCCACGAAATGATGCTTCCTTGAGGATAATTTACTCGCCAAGTATGATGTGGGACAGACCCACGAAATGATGCTTCCTTGAGGATAATTTACTCGCCAAGTATGATGTGGGACAGACCCACGAAATGATGCTTCCTTGAGGATAATTTACTCGCCAGGTATGATGTGGGACAGACCCACGAAATGATGCTTCCTTGAGGATAATTTACTCACTAGGTATGATGTGGGACAGACCCACGAAATGATGCTTCCTTGAGGATAATTTACTCGCCAAGTATGATGTGGGACAGACCCACGAAATGATGCTTCCTTGAGGATAATTTACTCGCCAAGTATGATGTGGGACAGACCCACGAAATGATGCTTCCTTGAGGATAATTTACTCGCCAGGTATGATGTGGGACAGACCCACGAAATGATGCTTCCTTGAGGATAATTTACCCGCCAAGTATGATGTGGGACAGACCCACGAAATGATGCTTCCTTGAGGATAATTTACTCACTAGGTATGATGTGGGACAGACCCACGAAATGATGCTTCCTTGAGGATAATTTACTCGCCAAGTATGATGTGGGACAGACCCACGAAATGATGCTTCCTTGAGGATAATTTACTCGCCAAGTATGATGTGGGACAGACCCACGAAATGATGCTTCCTTGAGGATAATTTACCCGCCAGGTATGATGTGGGACAGACCCACGAAATGATGCTTCCTTGAGGATAATTTACCCGCCAGGTATGATGTGGGACAGACCCACGAAATGATGCTTCCTTGAGGATAATTTACCCGCCAAGTATGATGTGGGACAGACCCACGAAATGATGCTTCCTTGAGGATAATTTACTCACTAGGTATGATGTGGGACAGACCCACGAAATGATGCTTCCTTGAGGATAATTTACTCGCCAAGTATGATGTGGGACAGACCCACGAAATGATGCTTCCTTGAGGATAATTTACTCGCCAAGTATGATGTGGGACAGACCCACGAAATGATGCTTCCTTGAGGATAATTTACCCGCCAGGTATGATGTGGGACAGACCCACGAAATGATGCTTCCTTGAGGATAATTTACCCGCCAGGTTTAAAGTGGGAAAGACCCAGGAGATGATGCTTCCTTGAGGATAATTTACTCGCCAGGTATGATGTGGGACAGACCCACGAAATGATACTTCCTTGAGGATAATTTACTCGCCAGGTTTAAAGTGGGACAGACCCAGGAAATGATGCTTCCTTGAGGATAATTTACTCGCCAGGTATGATGTGAGACAGAACCACGAAATGATGCTTCCTTGAGGATAATTTACTCGCTAGGTATGATGTGGGACAGACCCACGAAATGATGCTTCCTTGAGGATAATTTACTCGCTAGGTATGATCTGGGACAGACCCACGAAATGATGCTTCCTTGAGGATAATTTACTCGCCAAGTATGATGTGGGACAAACCCACGAAATGATGCTTCCTTGAGGATAATTTACTCGCCAAGTATGATGTGGGACAGACCCACGAAATGATGCTTCCTTGAGGATAATTTACTCGCCAAGTATGATGTGGGACAGACCCACGAAATGATGCTTCCTTGAGGATAATTTACTCGCCAGGTATGATGTGGGACAGACCCACGAAATGATGCTTCCTTGAGGATAATTTACTCGCCAATTATGATGTGGGACAGACCCACGAAATGATGCTTCCTTGAGGATAATTTACTCGCCAGGTATGATGTGGGACAGACCCACGAAATGATGCTTCCTTGAGGATAATTTACCCGCCAAGTATGATGTGGGACAGACCCACGAAATGATGCTTCCTTGAGGATAATTTACTCGCCAAGTATGATGTGGGACAGACCAACGAAATGATGCTTCCTTGAGGATAATTTACTCGCCAAGTATGATGTGGGACAGACCCACGAAATGATGCTTCCTTGAGGATAATTTACCCGCCAAGTATGATGTGGGACAGACCAACGAAATGATGCTTCCTTGAGGATAATTTACCCGCCAAGTATGATGTGGGACAGACCCACGAAATGATGCTTTCTTGAGGATAATTTACTCGCCAGGTATGATGTGGGACAGACCAACGAAATGATGCTTCCTTGAGGATAATTTACTCGCCAGGTATGATGTGGGACAGACCCACGAAATGATGCTTCCTTGAGGATAATTTACCCGCCAAGTATGATGTGGGACAGACCCACGAAATGATGCTTCCTTGAGGATAATTTACTCACTAGGTATGATGTGGGACAGACCCACGAAATGATGCTTCCTTGAGGATAATTTACTCGCCAAGTATGATGTGGGACAGACCCACGAAATGATGCTTCCTTGAGGATAATTTACTCGCCAAGTATGATGTGGGACAGACCCACGAAATGATGCTTCCTTGAGGATAATTTACCCGCCAGGTATGATGTGGGACAGACCCACGAAATGATGCTTCCTTGAGGATAATTTACCCGCCAGGTATGATGTGGGACAGACCCACGAAATGATGCTTCCTTGAGGATAATTTACCCGCCAAGTATGATGTGGGACAGACCCACGAAATGATGCTTCCTTGAGGATAATTTACTCACTAGGTATGATGTGGGACAGACCCACGAAATGATGCTTCCTTGAGGATAATTTACTCGCCAAGTATGATGTGGGACAGACCCACGAAATGATGCTTCCTTGAGGATAATTTACTCGCCAAGTATGATGTGGGACAGACCCACGAAATGATGCTTCCTTGAGGATAATTTACCCGCCAGGTATGATGTGGGACAGACCCACGAAATGATACTTCCTTGAGGATAATTTACTCGCCAGGTTTAAAGTGGGACAGACCCAGGAAATGATGCTTCCTTGAGGATAATTTACTCGCCAGGTATGATGTGAGACAGAACCACGAAATGATGCTTCCTTGAGGATAATTTACTCGCTAGGTATGATGTGGGACAGACCCACGAAATGATGCTTCCTTGAGGATAATTTACTCGCTAGGTATGATCTGGGACAGACCCACGAAATGATGCTTCCTTGAGGATAATTTACTCGCCAAGTATGATGTGGGACAAACCCACGAAATGATGCTTCCTTGAGGATAATTTACTCGCCAAGTATGATGTGGGACAGACCCACGAAATGATGCTTCCTTGAGGATAATTTACCCGCCAAGTATGATGTGGGACAGACCCAGGAGATGATGCTTCCTTGAGGATAATTTACTCGCCAGGTATGATGTGGGACAGACCCACGAAATGATGCTTCCTTGAGGATAATTTACCCGCCAAGTATGATGTGGGACAGACCCACGAAATGATGCTTCCTTGAGGATAATTTACTCGCCAAGTATGATGTGGGACAGACCCACGAAATGATACTTCCTTGAGGATAATTTACTCGCCAGGTATGATGTGAGACAGAACCACGAAATGATGCTTCCTTGAGGATAATTTACTCGTTAGGTATGATGTGGGACAGACCCACGAAATGATGCTTCCTTGAGGATAATTTACTCGCTAGGTATGATGTGTGACAGACCCACGAAATGATGCTTCCTTGAGGATAATTTACTCGCCAGGTATGATGTTGGACAGACCCACGAAATGATGCTTCCTCGAGGATAATTTACTCGCCAAGTATGATGTGGGACAGACCCACGAAATGATGCTTCCTGATCACTATAATTTTAACTTTTTTAATTCTAAAGTCAACCATTATCTATACTACAAATCCTCATAATATACACTCCCTCCTTTTTTTACATCAATCATTAACCATCTACTTTTTTAGATCTTGTATTGCGTGAATAATCGTATAAAATATTTAGTGAGTTGAGTGCCATACATGATATACGTTTGGGCGATCATGTCTCAAAAGCAAAAGATTATCCCGCAGTAGGTTGCCATTGCTTTTTGCGGTAGATTGGTTGCCAGCCGCCAAGACTATAGAACCCAATCTGTCCTGTTATCTAACCCATAACTGGAGGGAAGAAACGGATTAATACATTTTCCAATGATATTGATGCGTAAGTGAAAGCCATGAATTCGACTGGAATTCGAACTCGGCTCCCCGATTTGTCGTTCCGAGTAGATATCCACTGCACCACAAACAGCACAGAAATGCTTTGAATATCCAGAGAACTGAAGAGTTGGTAGTCAAAAATTAAAACAATAGGCAATATTTAACCTTCCTGCTCGCAAAAAAAAATGTTAAAAGGACGGTTATTTCCTTAACACCACTATTACTACATACACTTTTGACCCTCTGGGTAATTCTCATTTAAAAGATTATAGATATATGTAAATCCAGTAAAATGCTGATATTTATTTACTTCTGATAAATATTTATTATTAACTATTTTATAAAGAAATAAACCATTTTATTAAACATATTTATGACAATTAAAAATTTATCACAATATTTAAACCAAACTGCAATGCAGCAATAATACAAATAGTCTGTAATTATACACAAGGACAACTTCATCCATTCAACGAATAGCGAGATAGATACTCAAAATATTGAGTGTTTGTCGTTTAGCCGAATATTTAAAATTAAAAAAGAGATGCTCTCAACTTATATTAATGATAAAGTTACTATATTTTTATATTTGCTATAACTTTGGCGAAAAGAAATTAAATATATGCCCCGAAAATGTAATATTGTTGTTGATAGACATTTTCATAAATTTATGAGTGAAAATATTATTTTCATGTTTCTCTGTAAAATGGTAAATAATAGATCTCTCATTATACGTAGTTCACATAGTTTATAATATTGTAAATATAAGGTTTTTATTTATAAATAAATGGCATTATCGCCTTGGTTGGGGTGAATTAATTAAAATAAATTTTGCGATGTCTCAAAATCATAGTCATAGAATTTATATAGCGAAAATCAAATGTTCTGAGGGTTACAGTTTTTTGTTTCTACAGAAAGAAATGTTAATATAGGTATATTTTTTAAACGTAATCTAATTAGACTTTGAAAGTCAGCGAAGTCGTTAGACGGGAAAACGCAGAATAAAATACAGAAAACAAAAAACTGTGTTAATTACAATAGATTTCGTGATTCAGTTTGTGGGTGTATTTATTAGAGACATGTTCCTTTTTTTTGTTTTAATCTAGACTGACGACGTCTCTTTCTGATTTTGTTGACATCTTCTAATTAACCTATTTCATTTAGCTCAAATTCGAATAAAAAAAAAACCCTCCTAAACAAAAGAGGAGTCATTTTTGACAAAATTGCAGAGCACTTTATTGCAGCCATAACGTAACGATCATCCTCCACTGATAAAAAACTGACATAAGAAAGGCATGAAAGCTTTGTTGTATTTTTACAACAAAATTATATTTATAAATCTACCATTCGTCCTGACTTTGAATGGTGCCTCGTCCACGTTAATTTCAGCGTGCTACTAGATGGACATCTACGCTCCATCCTTTTCCCATTGAAATAATTAAATGTGTAGGGGCCTTGGTGATGCTTGGTAAATTGGCCCTGTGCCAAACACGACTGAAGTCCCCATAATTTAAATATCAGAAGGCTGAAGGTTGGATGATAAAATATGGAAAGATAAAATATCAAAAATTTATTAAAAGAATAACAAAATTGTAAGAAGAAAAATATAAGTGAAATATTGTTAACTGAACACTAAAACATATTTGTAAGAAGAAAAACGTTCATAGAGAAAATGCTTGTAGTTTTGTAGTTAAAATTGTTCAAAGAGAAAAGTAAGTTTTAAAATGTCTCACAGAAGTTTAGAGTTCATGCCTTGATAGTGGCAGAATGTAAAGTTTTATTATCCTTTCCCTTTTTTTGGTAGGTTAGCGACAGGGTGAGAAAGAAGGTAAAACAAATAAAGAAATTGTACTAAGAGTGTCCTGTTGTTGTTGTTGTTGTTGTTTTCTTTGGTGGTGTGGAGTAAAAAAGAAGAAAAAATTGGAAGTAAAGGTGAGACGTGACCGAGTCGGCTTAAAGTTTCTTCCTTAAATTGTGAGATTCTATCAGATACCGCTCCCATTCTGGACTGTATTTGACCGGTCACCGAACATGGTTCTTGTAGTGAAGTTCATCATGTGACCGGCTCCAGCAAGCATTTTCTTCTTTAGGTGTGAAAAAAAATTGATTAACGTCATACATGAATTTTCCAATCAGGATCCAGAATTTTGCTTTTCACACTGACTTGTGAAATTTGCCTTGGTCTGGATTTTTCCAAAATGCTTTTAGTCGTTTTGATCCATTTTTGTGGGGGTCCAATTTTTACTTTGTGTGTTTTAGTTAACTGTTGGATGATATAGGATTTGTATCCTATAAATGCAAGCATCGTTTTTACTCTAACAGTTTCTTTTCTCAAATTCCTCACCTGTGGAACTCCCTTCCGTTTACTTGCTTCCATGACAGCTAGAATCTTAAAAAAAATAAATGCAACGTCAATTGCCATCTTCTATAAACTTGAATCCTATTAATCTTTTATTCTTTCTTTAATACTCCCGATATCCAGTCTTTTTTGTTACTCCTTGCGCTAGTGATAGTTTCGCCTTGCTTATGGATGAAATGATTAAATAAAAGAATTAAAATATGCAAAGGAGGATCTGTAACGTGGTTGATACTGACTTGGCAGACCGGCTGCAGCCGCTCTCTCACCGGCGTGATGTGGCTTCCCTGTGCCTCTTCTACAAGTACTTTCATGGCTTCTGCTCCGATGAGCTTAGATCACTGGTGCCGCATAAGCACGAATTTACACGAGATATTAGATTAGCAACTAGGTCCCACCCTTTTACAGTTAAACAAATAAGATGTAACCGTAAATTCTACTCCAACAGCTTCTTTTCTCGCGCTTCCCACCTGTGGAACTCCCTTCCACAAATCTGCTTTCCCGACAGTTACAATCTCCAAGTGTTTAAATGTAGGGTCAATAGACACCTCCTATCACACTAACTCCCAACTATTCTCAGAACACTCTCATCTACCCAACCCTCATTCTCGGTATCCTTACCCGCCTATCACCCACCCTCTGACATTTCCTATATTTAATCATCCTTTCTCCACTCTACGTAGCCCCCTGCGCAGTAGTGGCAGTGACATGCCTTGCTCGGGGTGAAACGCTTATAAAAAAAAAAATATATATATATATATTATTTTTTACAATTTATTTTCCGACTGACAACATCCATTAGAAGAAAAGTTCGAATATAAATAGTATAAATAATGATAACTTAACATCCCAGAAATTCAAATAAAAAAATGAGTATTTATCTATAAATTTGTTCACCCAGTGAATATAGACGTTTTTTAGTTCCAGTGACTTGACCCAAAGAGTTGTGAGTTCAATACCAGGCTACATCAGTAGTGAACAAGTAACTTAGAGGGTTAGAGGAAGATAACTCATAAATACCAAAAGAGCTTCCCGCAAGGAATGAGACTGATACACTCCAGTGATTGTAATAAAGGATTCAATTCGAGATTTTTAACACCTGAAGAAGGCCGGACCGTACAACGTCGGTGCAAATGGCAACAAAGATGAAGACAATATTTCGAATAATATAAATAATACTATTTTCATCACATTGATTAAAAAGTTATCATAATGAAAAATATTAAATTTTAAAAATTTTATTTTACATTTTAAATTAAATTACTACTGCGTATTTATTATTTAATTTTAAATAAAAACTTAACTGATTTTGATTTGATAATTTTCTTAAAGGTATTTTTACGATTTGTTTTTATCTTCAAGTGAAGCCATCAGTCCTTGACAACAATAGGTTCTCTCTTAACGACGTTTCATACAGGAATTTCAGATCAGGTTTGAACGAATTTAACTTTAATACAAACATCTTAAAACTCCACTTCGAAATTTTATCTACTATTTCTTTTTTCAATAAGAGTAGAAAGGTGCGCCTATCGCCCGGTTCACACCCCTTCTCTATATCGTGAAGAGAATTAGAGATTGATCCCTTGTTTCCTTTTTACGACTGGATTTCTGGTTTCTTCTACCGTCTTCTAATGTTCCTTTCACACCCAGTAATTCCTTCCGTTTCAATAGCATCATCGCTTGCCTTGTTGATTGGAGGCGTAAAATGATAGTGGAAATACTCCACTAAACACTTTTGATGTAACATCAATAATCATCTCCTATCTCAATAACTTGCATCCTCTCCCTCAAGCTCCTTTCTTCGTCCACTCCACTCTCATCAATATTTTCATCCTTTTCTTACCCATTTCCTGACACACCCTATAACATGTCACTCTGTCTAATACCTTTCCTCCTACGTAACCCCCTGCTCAACAGTTGCAGTAAAATGCCTTGCTTGGGACGATATGATTATATAAAAACTCATCAGTATTCTCATCCTTTTCTTACCCATTTCCTGACACACCCTATAACATGTCACTCTTTCTAATAACTTTCCTCCTACGTAACCCCCTGCTCAACAGTTGCAGTAAAATGCCTTGCTTGGGACGATATGATTATATAAAAACTCATCAGTATTCTCATCCTTTTCTTACCCATTTCCTGACACACCCTATAACATGTCACTCTTTCTAATAACTTTCCTCCTACGTAACCCCCTGCTCAACAGTTGCAGTAAAATGCCTTGCTTGGGACGATATGATTATATAAAAACTCATCAGTATTCTCATTCTTTTCTTACCCATTTCCTGACACACCCTATAACATGTCACTCTTTCTAATAACTTTCCTCCTACGTAACCCCCTGCTCAACAGTTGCAGTAAAATGCCTTGCTTGGGACGATATGATTATAAAAAAACTCATCAGTATTTTCATCCTTTTCTTACCCATTTCCTGACACACCCTATAACATGTCACTCTTTCTAATAACTTTCCTCCTACGTAACCCCCTGCTCAACAGTTGCAGTAAAATGCCTTGCTTGGGACGATATGATTATATAAAAACTCATCAGTATTTTCATCCTTTTCTTACCCATTTCCTGACACACCCTATAACATGTCACTCTTTCTAATAACTTTCCTCCTACGTAACCCCCTGCTCAACAATGGCAGTAAAATGCCTTGCTTGGGACGATATGATTATATAAAAACTCATCAGTATTCTCATCCTTTTCTTACCCATTTCCTGACACACCCTATAACATGTCACTCTGTCTAATAACTTTCCTCCTACGTAACCCCCTGCTCAACAGTTGCAGTAAAATGCCTTGCTTGGGACGATATGATTATATAAAAACTCATCAGTATTCTCATCCTTTTCTTACCCATTTCCTGACACACCCTATAACATGTCACTCTGTCTAATAACTTTCCTCCTACGTAACCCCCTGCTCAACAGTTGCAGTAAAATGCCTTGCTTGGGACGATATGATTATATAAAAACTCATCAGTATTCTCATCCTTTTCTTACCCATTTCCTGACACACCCTATAACATGTCACTCTTTCTAATAACTTTCCTCCTACGTAACCCCCTGCTCAACAGTTGCAGTAAAATGCCTTGCTTGGGACGATATGATTATATAAAAACTCATCAGTATTCTCATCCTTTTCTTACCCATTTCCTGACACACCCTATAACATGTCACTCTGTCTAATAACTTTCCTCCTACGTAACCCCCTGCTCAACAGTTGCAGTAAAATGCCTTGCTTGGGACGATAAGATTACATAAAACTCATCAGTATTCTCATCCTTTTCTTACCCATTTCCTGACACACCCTATAACATGTCACTCTGTCTAATACCTTTCCTCCTACGTAACCCCCTGCTCAACAGTTGCAGTAAAATGCCTTGCTTGGGACGATATGATTACATAAAACTCATCAGTATTCTCATCCTTTTCTTACCCATTTCCTGACACACCCTATAACATGTCACTCTTTCTAATAACTTTCCTCCTACGTAACCCCCTGCTCAACAGTTGCAGTAAAATGCCTTGCTTGGGACGATATGATTATATAAAAACTCATCAGTATTCTCATCCTTTTCTTACCCATTTCCTGACACACCCTATAACATGTCACTCTTTCTAATAACTTTCCTCCTACGTAACCCCCTGCTCAACAGTTGCAGTAAAATGCCTTGCTTGGGACGATATGATTATATAAAAACTCATCAGTATTCTCATCCTTTTCTTACCCATTTCCTGACACACCCTATAACATGTCACTCTTTCTAATAACTTTCCTCCTACGTAACCCCCTGCTCAACAGTTGCAGTAAAATGCCTTGCTTGGGACGATATGATTATATAAAAACTCATCAGTATTCTCATCCTTTTCTTACCCATTTCCTGACACACCCTATAACATGTCACTCTGTCTAATACCTTTCCTCCTACGTAACCCCCTGCTCAACAGTTGCAGTAAAATGCCTTGCTTGGGACGATATGATTATATAAAAACTCATCAGTATTCTCATTCTTTTCTTACCCATTTCCTGACACACCCTATAACCTGTCACTCTATCTAATAACTTTCCTCCTACGTAACCCCCTGCTCAACAGTTGCAGTAAAATGCCTTGCTTGGGACGATATGATTACATAAAACTCATCAGTATTCTCATCCTTTTCTTACCCATTTCCTGGCCACCTATAACATGTCACTCTGTCTAATAACTTTCCTCCTACGTAACCCCTGCTCAAGTTCCCAGTAAATGCTTGGGACGATATGATTATATAAAAACTCATCAGTATTCTCATTCTTACCATTTCTATTTTACCCTATAACATCACTCTGTCTAATATACCTTTCTCCTACGTAGCTGCTCAACAGTTGCAGTAAAATGCCTTGCTTGGGACGATATGATTATATAAAAGCTCATCAGTATTCTCATCCTTTTCTTACCCATTTCCTGACACACCCTATAACATGTCACTCTGTCTAATACCTTTCCTCCACGTAACCCCTGCTCAACAGTTGCAGTAAAATGCCTTGCTTGGGACGATATGATTATCTAAAAACTCATCAGTATTCTCATTCTTTTCTTACCCATTTCCCCCAACCACCACCAACATGTCACTCATCCCCTGTATACCTTTCCTCCTACGTAACCCCCTGCTCAACAGTTACGGCAATGCCTTGCTTGGGACATTGTGATTCTATAAAAACTCATCAGTATTCTCATCCTTTTCTTACCCATTTCCTGACACACCCTATAACATGTCACTCTGTCTAATACCTTTCCTCTACGTAACCCCCTGCTCAACAGTTGCAGTAAAATGCCTTGCTTGGAGGACGATATGATTATATAAAAACTCATCAGTATTCTCATTCTTTTCTTACCCATTTCCTGACACACCCTATAACATGTCACTCTGTCTAATACCTTTCCTCCTACGTAACCCCCTGCTCAACAGTTGCAGTAAAATGCCTTGCTTGGGACGATATGATTATATAAAAACTCATCAGTATTCTCATTCTTTTCTTACCCATTTCCTGACACCCTATAACATGTCACTCTGTCTATTAATACCTTTCCCTCTGCATAACCCCCTGCTCAACAGTTGCAGTAAAATGCCTTGCTTGGGACGATATGATTACAAAACTCATCGAGTATTCTCATCCTTTTCTTACCCATTTCCTGACACACCCTATAACATGTCACTCTGTCTAATACCTTTCCTCCTACGTAACCCCCTGCTCAACAGTTGCAGTAAAATGCCTTACTTGGAACGATATGATTACATAAAACTCATCAGTATTCTCATCCTTTTCTTACCCATTTCCTGACACACCCTATAACATGTCACTCTTTCTAATAACTTTCCTCCTACGTAACCCCCTGTAACAGTTGCAGTAAAATACCTTACTTGGGACGATATGATTATATAAAAACTCATCAGTATTCTCATCCTTTTTCTTACCCATTTCCTGACACACCCTATAACATGTCCTCTGTCCTATGCTTTCCTCCGTAACCCCCTGCTCAACAGTTGCAGTAAAATGCCTTGCTTGGGACGATATGATTACATAAAACTCATCATTATTCTCATCCTTTTCCCACCCATTTCCTGACACACCCTAGCATGTCACTCTTTCTAATAACTTTTCCTCCTACGTAACCCCCTGCTCAACAGTTGCAGTAAAATGCCTTGCTTGGGACGATATGATTACAAAACTCATCAGTATTCTCATTCTTTTCTTACCCATTTCGACACCCTATAACCTGTCACTCTGTAACACTTTCCTCCCACGTAACTTCCTAACTCCAACAGTTGCAGTAAATGCTTAGCAGGACGATATGATTATATAAAAACTCATCAGTATTCTCATCCTTTTCTTACCCATTTCTTGACACACCCTATAACATGTCCTCTTTCTAATAACTTTTCCTCCTACGTAACCCCTGCTCAACAAGTGCAGTAAAATGCCTTGCTTGGGACGATAACAAGTTATAAAAACTCAGCCAGTATTCTCATTCTTTTCTTACCCATTTCCTGACACACCCTATAACATGTCACTCTTTCTAATAACTTTCCTCTACGTAACCCCCTGCTCAACAGTTGCAGTAAAATGCCTTGCTTGGGACGATATGATTACATAAAACTCATCAGTATTCTCATCCTTTTCTTACCCATTTCCTGACACACCCTATAACTTTTCATCACTCTCTATCCAATACTTTCCTCCCTACGTAACCCCCTGCTCAACAGTTGCAGTAAAATGCCTTGCTTGGGACGATATGATTATATAAAAACTCATCAGTATTCTCATCCTTTTCTTACCATTTCTGACACACCCTATAACATGTCACTCTGTATGCTTTCCTCTACATAACCCCCTGCTCAACAGTTACGTAAATGCCTTACTTCAGGACGATATGATTATATAAAAACTCATCAGTATTCTCATCCTTTTCTTACCCATTTCCTGACACACCCTACTAACATGTCACTCTGTCTAATACCTTTCCTCCTACGTAACCCCCTGCTCAACAGTTGCAGTAAAATGCCTTGCTTGGGACGATATGATTATATAAAAACTCATCAGTATTCTCATCATTTTCTTACCCATTTCCTGACACACCCTATAACATGTCACTCTGTCTAATACCTTTCCTCCTACGTAACCTACTCAACAGTTGCAGTAAAATGCTATGGGACGATATGATTACATAAAACTCATCAGTATTCTCATTCTTTTCTTACCCATTTCCTGACACACCCTATAACATGTCACTCTGTCTAATACCTTTCCTCCTACGTAACCCCCTGCTCAACAGTTGCAGTAAAATGCCTTGCTTGGGACGATATGATTACATAAAACTCATCAGTATTCTCATTCTTTTCTTACCCATTTCCTGGCCACACCCTATAACATGTCCTCTGTCCTCCTTTCCTCCTACCTTAACCCCTGCTCAACAGTTGCAGTAAAATGCCTTGCTTGGGACGATATGATTACATAAAACTCATCAGTATTCTCATCCTTTTCTTACCCATTTCCTGACACACCCTATAACATGTCACTCCTGTCTAATACCTTTCCTCCTACGTAACCCCCTGCTCAACAGTTGCAGTAAAATGCCTTGCTTGGGACGATATGATTACATAAAACTCATCAGTATTCTCCTCCTCCTTTTCTTACCATTTCCTGACCCCACCCTATAACATGTCACTCTGTCTAATACCTTTCCTCCTACGTAACCCCTGCTCAACAGTTACAGTAAAATGCCTTGCTTGGGACGATATGATTACATAAAACTCATCAGTATTCTCATTCTTTTCTTACCCATTTCCTGACACACCCTATAACATGTCACTCTGTCTAATACCTTTCCTCCTACGTAACCCCCTGCTCAACAGTTGCAGTAAAATGCCTTGCTTGGGACGATATGATTACATAAAACTCATCAGTATTCTCATTCTTTTCTTACCCATTTCCTGACACACCCTATAACATGTCACTCTGTCTAATACCTTTCCTCCTACGTAACCCCCTGCTCAACAGTTGCAGTAAAATGCCTTGCTTGGGACGATATGATTACATAAAACTCATCAGTATTCTCATCCTTTTCTTACCCATTTCCTGACACACCCTATAACATGTCACTCTGTCTAATACCTTTCCTCCTACGTAACCCCTGCTCAACAGTTGCAGTAAAATGCCTTGCTTGGGACGTGTAGTTATATAAAAACTCATCAGTATTCTCATCACTTTTCTTACCATTTCCTGACACACCCTATAGCATGTCACTCTGTCTAATACCTTTCCTCCTACGTAACCCCCTGCTCAACAGTTGCAGTAAAATGCCTTGCCCAGGACGATATGATTATATAAAAACTCATCAGTATTCTCATTCTTTTCTTACCCATTTCCTGACACACCCTATAACATGTCCTCTTTCTTTTCCTCCTACGTAACCCCCCTGCTCAACAGTTGCAGTAAAATGCCTTGCTTGGGACATTCATCCTGGTACATAAAACTCATCAGTATTCTCATCCTTTTCTTACCCATTTCCTGACACACCCTATAACATGTCACTCTGTCTAATACACTCTTCTACGTAACCCCCTGCTCAACAGTTGCAGTAAATGCCTTGCTTGGGACGATATGATTATATAAAAACTCATCAGTATTCTCATCCTTTTCTTACCCATTTCCTGACACACCCTATAACATGTCACTCTTTCTAATAACTTTCCTCCTACGTAACCCCCTGCTCAACAGTTGCAGTAAAATGCCTTGCTTGGGACGATATGATTGCATAAAACTCATCAGTATTCTCATCCTTTTTTCTTACCCATTTCCTGACACACCCTATAACATGTCACTCTCTGTCTAATACCTTTCCCTCCTACGTAACCCCCTGCTCAACAGTTGCAGTAAAATGCCTTGCTTGGGACGATATGATTACATAAAACTCATCAGTATTCTCATCCTTTTCTTACCCATTTCCTGACACACCCTATAACATGTCACTCTGCTCTAATACCTTTCCTCCTACGTAACCCCCAACTCCAACAGTTGTCAAATGTACTTGGGACGATATGATTATATAAAAACTCATCAGTATTCTCATTCTTTTCTTACCCATTTCCTGACACACCCTATAACATGTCACTCTTTCTAATAACTTTCCTCCTACGTAACCCCTGCTCAACAGTTGCAGTAAATGCCTTGCTTGGGACGATATGATTACATAAAACTCATCAGTATTCTCATCCTTTTCTTACCCATTTCCTGACACACCCTATAACATGTCACTCTGTCTAATACCTTTCCTCTACGTAACTTTTTATCAACGGTACAGTAAAATACCTTGCTTGGGACGATATGATTATATAAAGCTCATCAGTATTCTCATTCTTTTCTTACCCATTTCCTGACACACCCTATAACATGTCACTCTTTCTAATAACTTTCCTCCTACGTAACCCCCTGCTCAACAGTTGCAGTAAAATGCCTTGCTTGGGACGATATGATTACATAAAACTCATCAGTATTCTCATCCTTTTCTTACCCATTTCCTGACACACCCTATAACGTATCCTCTGTCTAATACCTTTCCTCCTACGTAACCCCCTGCTCAACAGTTGCAGTAAAATGCCTTGCTTGGGACGATATGATTATATAAAAACTCATCAGTAACCATCATCCTTTTTTCTTACCCATTTCCTGACACACCCTATAACATATCCTCTTTCTAATAACTTTCTCCTACGTAACCCCTGCTCAACAGTTGCAGTAAAATACCTTAACTTGGACGATATGATTACATAAAACTCATCAGTATTCTCATCCTTTTCTTACATTTCTGACACACCCTATAACATGTCACTCTGTCTAATACCTTTCCTCCTACATTAACCCCTGCTCAACAGTTGCAGTGAAATGCCTTGCTTATAGGTTTGTATGATTATATAAAACTCTATCAGTATTCTCATTCTTTTCTTACCCATTTCCTGACACACCCTATAACATGTCACTCTTTCTTTCCTCCTACGTAACCCCCTGCTCAACAGTTGCAGTAAAATGCCTTGCTTGGGACGATATGATTATATAAAAACTCATCAGTATTCTCATCCTTTTTCTTACCCATTTCCTGACACACCCTATAACATGTCCTCTTTCTAATAACTTTCCTCCTACGTAACCCTAACTCAACAGTTGCAGTAAAATATCCTTGAGACGATATGATTACATAAAAGCCTCTCAGTATTCTCATCCTTTTCTAACCCATTTCCTGACACACCCTATAACATGTCACTCTGTCTAATACCTTTCCTCTAGCAACCCCCTGCTCAACAGTTGCAGTAAAATGCCTTGCGGGACGACATGATTATATAAGCACTATCAGTATTCTCATTCTTTTCTTTCATTTCCTGACACACCCTATATCCCTCTTTCTAATAACTTTTCCTCCTACGTAACCCCCTGCTCAACAGTTGCAGTAAAATGCCTTGCTTGGGACGATATGATTATATAAAAACTCATCAGTATTCTCATCCTTTTCTTACCCATTTCCTGACGCACCCTATAATATGTCACTCTTTCTAATAACTTTCCTCCTACGTAACCCCTGCTCAACAGTTGCAGTAAAATGCCTTGCTTGGGACGATATGATTACATAAAACTCATCAGTATTCTCATCCTTTTCATATCCATTTCCTGACACACCCTATAACATGTCACTCTGTCTAATACCTTTCCTCCTACGTAACCCCCTGCTCAACAGTTGCAGTAAAATGCCTTGCTTGGGACGATATGATTATATAAAAACTCATCAGTATTCTCATTCTTTTCTTACCCATTTCCTGACACACCCTATAACATGTCACTCTGTCTAATACCTTTTCCTCCTACGTAACTGCTCAACAGTTGCAGTAAAATGCCTTGCTTGGGACGATATGATTACATAAAACTCATCAGTATTCTCATCCTTTTCTTACCCATTTCCTGACACACCCTATAACATGTCACTCTGTCTGACACTCCTCGTAACCCCCTGCTCAGCAGTTGCAGTAAAATGCCTTGCTTGGGACGATATGATTATGTAAAAACTCATCCGTGTTATAATTCTTTTCTTACCCATTTCCTGACACACCCTATAACATGTCACTCTGTCTAATACCTTTCCTCCTACGTAACCCCCTGCAAACAGTTGCAGTAAAATACCTTGCTTGGGACGATATGATTACATAAAACTCATCAGTATTCTCATCCTTTTCTTACCCATTTCCTGACACACCCTATAACATGTCACTCTGTCTAATACCTTTCCTCCTACGTAACCCCCTGCTCAACAGTTGCAGTAAAATGCCTTGCTTGGGACGATATGATTATAAAACTCGTAAGTATTCTCATTCTTTTCTTACCCATTTCCTGTTACACCCTAGCATGTCACTCTTTCTAATAACTTTCCTCTACGTAACCCCCTGCTCAACAGTTGCAGTAAAAATGCCTTGCTTGGGACGATATGATTACATAAAACTCATCAGTATTCTCATCCTTTTTCTTACCCATTTCTCGACACCCTATAACATGTCACTCTGTCTAATACCTTTCCTCCTACGTAACCCTGCTCAACAGTTGCAGTAAAATGCCTTGCTTGGGACGATATGATTACATAAAACTCATCAGTATTCTATCCTTTTCTTACCCATTTCCTAATACACCTATAACATGTCACTCTGTCTAATACCTTTCCTCCTACGTAACCCCCTGCTCAACAGTTGCAGTAAAATGCCTTGCTTGGGACGATATGATTACATAAAACTCATCAGTATTCTCATTCTTTTCTTACCTTTATGACACACACAACATGTCACTCTGTCTAATACCTTTCCTCCTACGTAACCCCCTGCTCAACAGTTGCAGTAAAATGCCTTGCTTGGGACGATATGATTATATAAAAACTCATCAGTATTCTGGTATTTTCACCATTTCCTGACACACCCTATAACATGTCCTCTGTCTAATAACTTTCCTCCTACGTAACCCCCTGCTCAACGGTTAGAGTAAAATGCCTTGCTTGGACGATATGATTACATAAAACTCATCGATATTCTCATTCTTTTCTTACCATTTTCTGACACACCCTACTGTGTCACTCTGTCTAATACCTTTCCTCTACAACCCCCTGCTCAACAGTTGCAGTAAAATGCCTTGGGACGATATGATTATGTAAAAACTCATCAGTATTCTCATTCTTTTCTTACCACATTTCCTGACACCCTATAACATGTGCTCTTTCTAATAACTTTCCTCCTACGCGCCCCCTGCTCAACAGTTGCAGTAAAATGCCTTGGCAGGACGAATATGATTATATAAAAACTCATCAGTATTCTCATTCTTTTCTTGCTGTTCCTGACACACCCTGTTATGTCACTCTGTCTAATAACTTTCCTCCTACGTAACCCCCTGCTCAACAGTTGCAGTAAAATGCCTTGCTTGGGACGATATGATTACATAAAACTCATCAGTATTCTCATCCTTTTCTTACCCATTTCCTGACACACCCTATAACATGTCACTCTTTCTAATAACTTTCCTCCTACGTAACCCCCTGCTCAACAGTTGCAGTAAAATGCCTTGCTTGGGACGATATGATTATATAAAACTCATCAGTATTCTCATCCTTTTCTTACCCATTTCCTGACACACCCTATAACATGTCACTCTGTCTAATAACTTTCCTCCTACGTAACCCCTGCTCAACAGTTGCAGTAAAATGCCTTGCTTGGGACGATATGATTACATAAAACTCATCAGTATTCTCATCCTTTTCTTACCCATTTCCTGACACACCCTATAACATGTCACTCTGTCTAATACCTTTCCTCCTACGTAACCCCCTGCTCAACAGTTGCAGTAAAATGCCTTGCTTGGGACGATATGATTATATAAAAACTCATCAGTATTCTCATTCTTTTCTTACCCATTTCCTGACGCACCCTATAACATGTCACTCTGTCTAATACCTTTCCTCCTACGTAACCCCCTGCTCAACAGTTGCAGTAAAATGCCTTGCTTGGGACGATATGATTATATAAAAACTCATCAGTATTCTCATCCTTTTCTTACCCATTTCCTGACACACCCTATAACATGTCACTCTGTCTAATAACTTTCCTCCTACGTAACCCCCTGCTCAACAGTTGCAGTAAAATGCCTTGCTTGGGACGATATGATTACATAAAACTCATCAGTATTCTCATCCTTTTCTTACCCATTTCCTGACACACCCTATAACATGTCACTCTGTCTAATACCTTTCCTCCTACGTAACCCCCTGCTCAACAGTTGCAGTAAAATGCCTTGCTTGGGACGATATGATTACATAAAACTCATCAGTATTCTCATCCTTTTCTTACCCATTTCCTGACACACCCTATAACATGTCACTCTTTCTAATAACTTTCCTCCTACGTAACCCCCTGCTCAACAGTTGCAGTAAAATGCCTTGCTTGGGACGATATGATTACATAAAACTCATCAGTATTCTCATCCTTTTCTTACCCATTTCCTGACACACCCTATAACATGTCACTCTGTCTAATACCTTTCCTCCTACGTAACCCCCTGCTCAACAGTTGCAGTAAAATGCCTTGCTTGGGACGATATGATTATATAAAAACTCATCAGTATTCTCATTCTTTTCTTACCCATTTCCTGACGCACCCTATAACATGTCACTCTGTCTAATACCTTTCCTCCTACGTAACCCCCTGCTCAACAGTTGCAGTAAAATGCCTTGCTTGGGACGATATGATTATATAAAAACTCATCAGTATTCTCATCCTTTTCTTACCCATTTCCTGACACACCCTATAACATGTCACTCTGTCTAATAACTTTCCTCCTACGTAACCCCCTGCTCAACAGTTGCAGTAAAATGCCTTGCTTGGGACGATATGATTACATAAAACTCATCAGTATTCTCATCCTTTTCTTACCCATTTCCTGACACACCCTATAACATGTCACTCTGTCTAATACCTTTCCTCCTACGTAACCCCCTGCTCAACAGTTGCAGTAAAATGCCTTGCTTGGGACGATATGATTACATAAAACTCATCAGTATTCTCATCCTTTTCTTACCCATTTCCTGACACACCCTATAACATGTCACTCTTTCTAATAACTTTCCTCCTACGTAACCCCCTGCTCAACAGTTGCAGTAAAATGCCTTGCTTGGGACGATATGATTACATAAAACTCATCAGTATTCTCATCCTTTTCTTACCCATTTCCTGACACACCCTATAACATGTCACTCTGTCTAATACCTTTCCTCCTACGTAACCCCCTGCTCAACAGTTGCAGTAAAATGCCTTGCTTGGGACGATATGATTATATAAAAACTCATCAGTATTCTCATTCTTTTCTTACCCATTTCCTGACGCACCCTATAACATGTCCTCATCTGTCTCCTCCTACGTAACCCCCTGCTCAACAGTTGCAGTAAAATGCCTTGCTTGGGACGATATGATTACATAAAACTCATCAGTATTCTCATCTACTTACCCATTTTCTGGCCACACCTATAACATGTCACTCTGTCTAATACCTTTCCTCTTGCAACCCCCTGCTCAACAGATTTACCATTAAATGCCTTGCTTAGGGACGATATGATTACATAAAACTCATCATTATTCTCTCCTTTTCTTACCCATTTCCTGACACACCCTATAACATCTCACTCTGTCTAATTCCTCCACATGCCCCTGCTCAACAGTTGCAGTAAAATGCCTTGCTTAGGACGAGATATGATTATATAACCTGTCAGTATTCTCATTCTTTTCTTTACCCATTTCCTGACACACCCTATAACATGTCACTCTGTCTAATACCTTTCCTCCTACGTAACCCCCTGCTCAACAGTTGCAGTAAAATACTTAAGGACGATATGATTACATAAAACTCATCAGTATTCTCATCCTTTTCTTACTAATTTTCTGGCCACCCTATAACATGTCCACTCTGTCTAATACCTTTCCTCCTACGTAACCCCTGCTCAACGATTTAAGTACAAATGCCTTACTTGGGACGATATGATTACATAAAAACTCATCAATCCCATTCTTTTCTTACATTTTCCTGACACACCCTATAACATGTCCTCTTTCTAATAAACTTTCCTCGTAACCCCCTGCTCAACAGTTGCAGTAAAATGCCTTAGCGGGACGATATGATTATATAAAAACTCATCAGTATTCTCATTCTTTTCTTACCCATTTCCTGACACCCTATAACATGTCACTCTGTCTAATACCTTTCCTCCTACGTAACCCCTACTCCAACAGTTGCAGTAAATGCCTTGCTTGGGATTGATATGATTACATAAAAACTCATCAGTATTCTCATTCTTTCTTACCCATTTTCACAAACACACCCCTATAACATGTCACTCTTTCTAATAACTTTCCTCTACATATCCTGCTCAACAGTTGCAGTATAAAATGCCTTGCTTGGGACGATATGATTATATAAAAACTCGTAATTCTCATCCTTTTCTTACCATTTTTCACACCCTATAACATGTCACTCTTTCTAATAACTTTCCTCTACGTAACCCCTACTCAACAGTTGCAGTAAAATGCCTTGCTTGGGACGATATGATTATGCGCTCATCAGTATTCTCGTCTTTTCTTACCATTTCCTGACACACCTATAACATGTCCTCTGTCTAATACCTTTCCTCCTACGTAACCCCCTGCTCAACACAGTTGCAGTAAAATGCCTTGCTTGGGACGATATGATTACATAAAACTCATCAGTATTCTCATCCTTTTCTTACCCATTTCCTGGCACACATAAACATGTCACATCTGTCTAATACCTTTCCTCCTACGTAACCCCCTGCTCAACAGTTGCAGTAAAATGCCTTGGGATTGATGGATTACATAAAAACTCATCAGTATTCTCATTCTTTCTTACCCATTTCCTGACACACCCTATAACATGTCACTCATCACAATAACTTTCCTCCTACGTAACCCCTGCTCAACAGTTGCAGTAAAATGCACTTGTGGGACGATATGATTATATAAAAACTCATCAGTATTCCTCATTCTTTTCTTACCCATTTCCTGACACACCCACTACTAACATGTCACTCTTTCTAATAACTTTCCTCCTACAACCCCCTGCTCAACAGTTGCAGTAAAATGCCTTGCTTGGGACGATATGATTATATAAAAACTCATCAATGTCATCCTTTTCTTCATTTCTGGCACTTCTGTATCACTCTGTCTAATAACTTTCCTCCTATGCTCCCCTGCTCAACAGTTGCAGTAAAATGCCTTGCTTAGGACGATATGATTACACATAAAACTCATCAGTATTCTCATACTTTTCTTACCCATTTCCTGACACCCTATAACATGTCACTCTGTCTAATACCTTTCCTCCTACGTAACCCCACCATGCTCAACAGTTGCAGTATTAAAATGCCTTGCCCAGGACGATATGATTACATAAAACTCATCATTCTCATCCTTTTCTTTACATTTCTGACACACCCTATAACATGTCACTCTCTGTCTAATACCTTTCTACGCACACCCTGCTCAACAGTTGCAGTAAAACCTGCTTAGCAGGACGATAGTTACATAAAACTCATCAGTATTCTCATCCTTTTCTTACCCATTTCCTGACACACCCTGGCATGTCACTCTTTTCTTTCCTCCTACGTAACCCCTGCTCAACAGTTGCAGTAAAATGTACTTGGGACGATATGATTATATAAAAACTCATCAGTATTCTCATTCTTTTCTTACCCATTTCCTGACACCCTATAACATGTCACTCTGTCTAATACCTTTCCTCCTACGTAACCCCCTGCTCAGCGGTTGTGGTAAAATGCCTTGCTTGGGACGATGAAGTTATATGTAAAGCTCATCAGTATTCCTCATTCTTTTCTTTACCCATTCTGACACCCTATAACATGTCACTCTGTAATACCTTTCCTCTACGTAACACCCTGCTCAACAGTTGCAGTAAAATGCCTTGCTTGGGACGACAATGGATTATAAAAACTCATCAGTATTCTCATCCTTTTCTTACCCATTTCCTGACACACCCTGTATCGCGCTCTGTCTAATAACTTTCCTCCTACGTAACCCTGCTCAACAGTTGCAATCCGTACCTTGCCCGGGACGACCTTGATTATATAAAAACTCATCAGTATTCTCATTCTTTTTCTTACCCATTTCCTTCACCCTATAACATGTCACTCTTTCTAATAACTTTCCTCTAATAACCCCCTGCTCAACAGTTGCAGTAAAATGCCTGCTTGGGACGATATGATTATATAAAAACCTCATCAGTATTCTCATCCTTTTCTTACCCATTTCCTGACACACCCTATAACATGTCACTCTTTCTAATAACCATCCTACGTAACCCCCTGCTCAACAGTTGCAGTAAAATGCCTTGCTTGGGATGATCATGATTATATAAAAACTCGCCAGTATTCTCAAATATTCTTTACCCATTTCCTGACACACCCTATAACATGTCACTCTTTCTAATAACTTTCCTCCTACGTAACCCCTGCTCAACAGTTGCAGTAAATGCCTTGCTTGCAGGACGATATGATTATATAAAAACTCATCAGTATTCTCATCCTTTTCTTACCCATTTCCTGACACACCTATAACATGTCACTCTTTCCTTTTCCTCCTACGTAACCCCCTGCTCAACAGTTGCAGTAAAATGCCTTGCTTGGGACGATATGATTATATAAAAACTCATCAGTATTCTCATTCTTTTTCTTACCCATTTCCTGACACACCCTATAACATGTCACTCTTTCTAATAACTTTCCTCCTACGTAACCCCCTGCTCAACAGTTGCAGTAAAATGCCTTGCTTGGGACGATATGATTATATAAAAACTCATCAGTATTCTCATATTTTCTTACCCATTCCTGACACACACCCTATAACACTCCTCTGTCCCATGCTTTTCCTCCTACGTAACCCCTGCTCAACAGTTGCGATGAATGCCTTGCTTGGGACGATATGATTATATAAAAACTCATCAGTATTCTCATCATTCTTACCCATTTCCTGACACACCCTATAACATGTCACTCTTTCTAATAGCTTTCCTCACACACACACAGCCCCCTGCTCAACAGTTGCAGTAAAATGCTGCCCAGGACGATATGATTATATAAAAACATCAGTATTCTCATTCTTTGCTTACCCATTTTCTGACACACCCTATAACATGTCACTCTGTCTAATACCTTTCCTCCTACGTAACCCCCTGCTCAACAGTTGCAGTAAAATGCCTTAGCAGGACGATATGATTATGTAAAAACTCATCAGTATTCTCATCCTTTTCTTGCCCATTTCTGTACACCCTATAACATGTCACTCTTTCTAATAACTTTCCTCCTACGTAACCCCTGCTCAACAGTTGCAGTAAAATGCCTTGCTTGGGACGATATGATTAGCCATAAAAACTCATCGGTATTCTCATTCTTTTCTTCCACCCATTTCTAAGGCACACCCTATAACATGTCACTCTGTCTAATACCTTTCCTCTACTTGTCCCCCATAACTCCTTGATTTAAGTAAATACTTGCTTGGGACGATATGATTATATAAAAACTCATCAGTATTCTCATCCCTTTTTCTTACCCATTTCTGACACACCCTATAACATATATCTTCTAATAACTTTCCTCTATAATAACCCCTGCTCTTAGTTGCCGCAGTAAAATACTTGCTTGGGACGATATGATTATATAAAAACTCATCAGTATTCATTCTTTTCTGTTTCTGACACACTACTAACCACTCTTTCTAATAACTTCCTCACATGTTCTCTCAACGTTTGCAGTAAAAATGCCTTGCTTGGGACGATATGATTATATAAAAACTCATCATATTCTCATTCTTTTCTTACCCATTTCCTGACACACCCTATAACATGTCACTCTTTCTAATAACTTTCCTCCACATAACCCCTGCTCAACAGTTGACTCATCTTGCTTGGACGAATATGATTACAAACTCATCAATATTCTCATTCTTTTCTTACCACATTTTTCTGACACACCCTATAACATGTCCGCTCTTTCTAATAACTTTCCTCCTACGTAACCCCTGCTCAACAGTTGCAGTAAAATGTATAACTGCTTAGGGACCGATATGATTATATAAACTCATCAGTATTCTCATTCTTGTCTTACCCATTCTGACACTATAACGCCTTCTGTCTTTCTAATAACTTTCCTCTCGTAACCCCCTTATCATGTGAGAAGTTGCAGTAAAATACCTTGCTTGGGAGGACGATATGATTATACCAAAATATTATTATTCTCATTTCTTTTTCTTACCCATTTTCTGACACACCCTGTTTATCACTCTTTCTAATAACTTTCCTCTACGTAACCCCTGCTCAACAGTTGCGGTAAAATATTGCTTGGGACGATATGATTATATAAAACTCATCAGTAATTCTCATTCTTTTCTTTACATTTCCTGACACACTATAACATATTATCTATTATGCTTTCCTCTACGTAACCCCTGCTCAACAGTTGCAGTAAAATTATGTGGGACGATGGTCCCATAAAAATAATCAGTATTCTCATTCTTTTCTTACCCATTTCTGACACACCCTATAACATCACTCTTTCAGCAACCTCCTACGTAACCCCCTGCTCAGTTACAGTAAAATGCCTTGCTTGGGACAAATGATTACATAGAAACTCATCAGTATTCTCATTCTTTTCTTACCCATTTCCTGACACACCTATAACATGTCACTCTGTCTAATAACTTTCCTCCTACGTAACCCCCTGCTCAACAGTTGCAGTAAAATGCCTTGCTTGGGACGATATGATTACATAAAACTCATCAGTATTCTCATTCTTTTCTTACCCATTTCCTGACACACCCTATAACATGTCACTCTTTCTAATAACTTTCCTCCTACGTAACCCCCTGCTCAACAGTTGCAGTAAAATGCCTTGCTTGGGACGATATGATTACATAAAACTCATCAGTATTCTCATTCTTTTCTTACCCATTTCCTGACACACCCTATAACATGTCACTCTTTCTAATAACTTTCCTCCTACGTAACCCCCTGCTCAACAGTTGCAGTAAAATGCCTTGCTTGGGACGATATGATTATATAAAAACTCATCAGTATTCTCATCCTTTTCTTACCCATTTCCTGACACACCCTATAACATGTCACTCTTTCTAATAACTTTCCTCCTACGTAACCCCCTGCTCAACAGTTGCAGTAAAATGCCTTGCTTGGGACGATATGAGTACATAAAACTCATCAGTATTCTCATTCTTTTCTTACCCATTTCCTGACACACCCTATAACATGTCACTCTTTCTAATAACTTTCCTCCTACGTAACCCCCTGCTCAACAGTTGCAGTAAAATGCCTTGCTTGGGACGATATGATTATATAAAAACTCATCAGTATTCTCATCCTTTTCTTACCCATTTCCTGACACACCCTATAACATGTCACTCTGTCTAATAACTTTCCTCCTACGTAACCCCCTGCTCAACAGTTGCAGTAAAATGCCTTGCTTGGGACGATATGATTATATAAAAACTCATCAGTATTCTCATCCTTTTCTTACCCATTTCCTGACACACCCTATAACATATCACTCTTTCCTAACTTTCCTCCTACGTAACCCCCTGCTCAACAGTTGCAGTAAAATGCCTTGCTTGGGACGATATGATTATATAAAAACTCATCAGTATTCTCATCCTTTTCTTACCCATTTCTGACACACCCTATAACATGTCCTCTTTCTAATAACTTTCCTCCTACGTAACCCCCTGCTCAACAGTTGCAGTAAAATGCCTTGCTTGGGACGATATGATTATATAAAAACTCATCAGTATTCTCATTCTTTTCTTACCCATTTCCTGACACACCCTATAACATGTCCTCTTTCTAATAACTTTCCTCCTACGTAACCCCCTGCTCAACAGTTGCAGTAAAATGCCTTGCTTGGGACGATATGATTATATAAAAACTCATCGGTATTCTCATCCTTTTTCTTACCCATTTCCTGACACACCTATAACATCTCACTCTTTCTAATAACTTTCCTCCTACACTTAACCCCCTGCTCAACAGTTGCAGTAAAATGCCTTGCTTGGGACGATATGATTATATAAAAACTCATCAGTATTCCTCATCCTTTTCTTACCCATTTCCTGACACACCCTATAACATGTCACTCTTTCTAATAACTTTCCTCCTACGTAACCCCTGCTCAACAGTTGCAGTAAAATGCCTTGCTTGGGACGATATGATTATATAAAAGCTCATCAGTATTCATCCTTTTCTTACCCATTTCCTGACACACCCTATAACATGTCACTCTTTCTAATAGCTTTCCTCCTACGTAACCCCCTGCTCAACAGTTGCAGTAAAATGCCTTGCTTGGGACGATATGATTATATAAAAACTCATCAGTATTCTCATCAACTTTTCTTACCATTTCCGCAGGCACACCCTATAACATGTCCTCTTTCTAATAACTTTCCTCCTACGCTAACCCCCTGCTCAACAGTTGCAGTAAAATGCGCCTTTAGGACGATATGATTATATAAAAACTCATCAGTATTCTCATCCTTTTCTTACCCATTTCCTGACACACCCTATAACATGTCACTCTTTCTAATAACTTTCCTCCTACGTAACCTCCTCCAACAGTTGCAGTAAATGCCTTGCCCAGGACGATATGATTATATAAAAACTCATCAGTATTCTCATCCTTTTCTTACCCATTTCCTGACACACCCTATAACGCTATACTCTTTCCTTAACTTTCCTCTACGTAACCCCCTGCTCAACAGTTGCAGTAAAATGCCTTGCAGGACGATATGATTATATAAAAACTCATCAGTATTCTCATCCTTTTCTTACCCATTTCCTGACACACCCTATAACATGTCACTCTTTCTAATAACTTTCCTCCTACGTAACCCCTGCTCAACAGTTGCAGTAAAATGCCTTGCTTGGGACGATATGATTATATAAAACTCATCAGTATTCTCATCCTTTTCTTACATTTTCCTGACACCCCTATAACATGTCCTCTTTCTAATAACTTTCCTCCTACGTAACCCCCTGCTCAACAGTTGCAGTAAAATGCCTTGCTTGGGACGATATGATTATATAAAAACTCATCAGTATTCTCATCTTTTCCTTACCCATTTCCTGACACACCCTATAACATGTCACTCTTTCTAATAACTTTCCTCCCTACGTAACCCCCTGCTCAACAGTTGCAGTAAAATGCCTTGCTTGGGACGATATGATTATATAAAAACTCATCAGTATTCTCATCCTTTTCTTACCCATTTCCTGACACACCCTATAACATGTCACTCTTTCTAATAAACTTTCTCCTGCATAACCATAATAACGGATTTCACGGTAAAATGCCCTTGCTTAGGGACGATATGATTATATAAAAACTCATCAGTATTCTCATCCTTTTCTTACCCATTTCCTGACACACCCTATAACATGTCACTCTTTCTAATAACTTTCCTCCTACGTAACCCCTGCTCAACAGTTGCAGTAAAATGCTTGCTTGGGACGATATGATTATATAAAAACTCATCAGTATTCTCATCCTTTTTCTTACCCATTTCCTGACACACCCTATAACATGTCACTCTTTCTAATAACTTTCCTCCTACGTAACCCCCTGCTCAACAGTTGCAGTAAAATGCCTTGCTTGGGACGATATGATTATATAAAAAACTCATCGTGTTATTCTCATTCTTTCTTACCCATTTCCTGACACACCCTATAACATGTCACTCTTTCTAATAGCTTTCCTCCTACGTAACCCCTGCTCAACAGTTGCAGTAAAATGCCTTGCCAGGACGATATGATTACATAAAACTCATCAGTATTCTCATTACCTCTTACCATTTTACAACCACACCCTATAACGTATCACTCTTTCTAATAACTTTCCTCCTACGTAACCCCTGCTCAACAGTTGCAGTAAAATGCCTTGCTTGGGACGATATGATTATATAAATACTCATCAGTATTCCTCATTCTTTTCTTACCCATTTCCTGACACACCTATAACATGTCACTCTTTCTAATAACTTTCCTCCTACGTAACCCCCTGCTCAACAGTTGCAGTAAAAGTACCTTGCTTGGGACGATATGATTATAAAACTCATCAGTATTCTCATTCTTTTCTTACCCATTTCCTGGCCACCTATAACATGTCACTCTTTCTAATAACTTTCCTCCTACGTAACCCCTGCTCACAGTTGCAGTAAAATGCCTTGCTTGGGACGATATGATTACATAAAACTCATCAGTATTCTCATCCTTTTCTTACCCATTTCCTGACACACCCTATAACATGTCCTCTTTCTAATAAACTTTCCTCTGTAACCCCTGCTCAACAGTTGCAGTAAAATGCCTTGCTTGGGACGATATGATTATATAAAAACTCATCAGTATTCTCATCCTTTTCTTACCCATTTCCTGACACACCCTATAACATGTACTCTTTCTAATAACTTTCCTCCTACGTAACCCCCTGCTCAACAGTTGCAGTAAAATGCCTTGCTTAGGTTCTGATATGGATCTATAAAAACTCATCAGTATTCTCATTCTTTTCTTACCCATTTCCTGACACACCCTATAACATGTCACTCTTTCTAATAACTTTCCTCTGTAACCCCCTGCTCAGCAGTTGCAGTAAAATGCCTTGCTTGAGACGATATGATTACATAAACTCTGTCAGTATTCTCATCCTTTTCTTACCATTTCCTGACACACCCCCTATAACATGTCACTCTTTCTAATAAACTTTCCTCCCCTACGTAACCCCCTGCTCAACAGTTGCAGTAAAATGCACTGTACTTGGGACGATATGATTATATAAAAACTCATCAGTATTCTCATTCTTTTCTTGCTGCCCCATTTCCTGACACACCCTATAACATGTCACTCTTTCTAATAACTTTCCTCCTACGTAACCCCCTGCTCAACAGTTGCAGTAAAAATGCCTTGCTTGGGACAGTATGATTCATAAAACTCCATCCAGTATTCTCATCCTTTTCTTACCCATTTCCTGACACACCCTATAACATGTCCACTCTTTCTAATAACTTTCCTCCTACGTAACCCCCTGCTCCAGCAGTTGCAGTAAAATGCCTTGCTTGGGACGATATGATTATATAAAAACTCATCAGTATTCTCCTTCCTTTTCTTACCCATTTTCTGACACACCCTATAACTTATGTCACTCTTTCTAATAACTTTCCTCCTACGTAACCCCTGCTCAACAGTTGCATTAAATGCCTTGCTTGAGACGATATGATTATATAAAAACTCATCAGTATTCTCATCCTTTTCTTACCCATTTCCTGACACACCCTATAACATGTCACTCTGTCTAATAACTTTCCTCCTACGTAACCCCCTGCTCAACAGTTGCAGTAAAATGCCTTGCTTGGGACGATATGATTATATAAAAACTCATCAGTATTTTCATCCTTTTCTTACCCATTTCCTGACACACCCTATAACATGTCACTCTTTCTAATAACTTTCCTCCTACGTAACCCCCTGCTCAACAGTTGCAGTAAAATGCCTTGCTTGGGACGATATGATTATATAAAAACTCATCAGTATTCTCATCCTTTTCTTACCCATTTCCTGACACACCCTATAACATGTCACTCTTTCTAATAACTTTCCTCCTACGTAACCCCCTGCTCAACAGTTGCAGTAAAATGCCTTGCTTGGGACGATATGATTATATAAAAACTCATCAGTATTCTCATTCTTTTCTTACCCATTTCCTGACACACCCTATAACATGTCACTCTTTCTAATAACTTTCCTCCTACGTAACCCCCTGCTCAACAGTTGCAGTAAAATGCCTTGCTTGGGACGATATGATTATATAAAAACTCATCAGTATTTTCATCCTTTTCTTACCCATTTCCTGACACACCCTATAACATGTCACTCTTTCTAATAACTTTCCTCCTACGTAACCCCCTGCTCAACAGTTGCAGTAAAATGCCTTGCTTGGGACGATATGATTATATAAAAACTCATCAGTATTCTCATCCTTTTCTTACCCATTTCCTGACACACCCTATAACATGTCACTCTTTCTAATAACTTTCCTCCTACGTAACCCCCTGCTCAACAGTTGCAGTAAAATGCCTTGCTTGGGACGATATGATTATATAAAAACTCATCAGTATTCTCATTCTTTTCTTACCCATTTCCTGACACACCCTATAACATGTCACTCTTTCTAATAACTTTCCTCCTACGTAACCCCCTGCTCAACAGTTGCAGTAAAATGCCTTGCTTGGGACGATATGATTATATAAAAACTCATCAGTATTTTCATCCTTTTCTTACCCATTTCCTGACACACCCTATAACATGTCACTCTTTCTAATAACTTTCCTCCTACGTAACCCCCTGCTCAACAGTTGCAGTAAAATGCCTTGCTTGGGACGATATGATTATATAAAAACTCATCAGTATTCTCATCCTTTTCTTACCCATTTCCTGACACACCCTATAACATGTCACTCTTTCTAATAACTTTCCTCCTACGTAACCCCCTGCTCAACAGTTGCAGTAAAATGCCTTGCTTGGGACGATATGATTACATAAAACTCATCAGTATTCTCATTCTTTTCTTACCCATTTCCTGACACACCCTATAACATGTCACTCTTTCTAATAACTTTCCTCCTACGTAACCCCCTGCTCAACAGTTGCAGTAAAATGCCTTGCTTGGGACGATATGATTACATAAAACTCATCAGTATTCTCATCCTTTTCTTACCCATTTCCTGACACACCCTATAACATGTCACTCTTTCTAATAACTTTCCTCCTACGTAACCCCCTGCTCAACAGTTGCAGTAAAATGCCTTGCTTGGGACGATATGATTATATAAAAACTCATCAGTATTCTCATCCTTTTCTTACCCATTTCCTGACACACCCTATAACATGTCACTCTGTCTAATACCTTTCCTCCTACGTAACCCCCTGCTCAACAGTTGCAGTAAAATGCCTTGCTTGGGACGATATGATTACATAAAACTCATCAGTATTCTCATTCTTTTCTTACCCATTTCCTGACACACCCTATAACATGTCACTCTTTCTAATAACTTTCCTCCTACGTAACCCCCTGCTCAACAGTTGCAGTAAAATGCCTTGCTTGGGACGATATGATTATATAAAAACTCATCAGTATTCTCATTCTTTTCTTACCCATTTCCTGACACACCCTATAACATGTCACTCTTTCTAATAACTTTCCTCCTACGTAACCCCCTGCTCAACAGTTGCAGTAAAATGCCTTGCTTGGGACGATATGATTATATAAAAACTCATCAGTATTCTCATCCTTTTCTTACCCATTTCCTGACACACCCTATAACATGTCACTCTTTCTAATAACTTTCCTCCTACGTAACCCCCTGCTCAACAGTTGCAGTAAAATGCCTTGCTTGGGACGATATGATTATATAAAAACTCATCAGTATTCTCATTCTTTTCTTACCCATTTCCTGACACACCCTATAACATGTCACTCTTTCTAATAACTTTCCTCCTACGTAACCCCCTGCTCAACAGTTGCAGTAAAATGCCTTGCTTGGGACGATATGATTACATAAAACTCATCAGTATTCTCATCCTTTTCTTACCCATTTCCTGACACACCCTATAACATGTCACTCTGTCTAATAACTTTCCTCCTACGTAACCCCCTGCTCAACAGTTGCAGTAAAATGCCTTGCTTGGGACGATATGATTATATAAAAACTCATCAGTATTCTCATCCTTTTCTTACCCATTTCCTGACACACCCTATAACATGTCACTCTTTCTAATAACTTTCCTCCTACGTAACCCCCTGCTCAACAGTTGCAGTAAAATGCCTTGCTTGGGACGATATGATTATATAAAAACTCATCAGTATTCTCATCCTTTTCTTACCCATTTCCTGACACACCCTATAACATGTCACTCTTTCTAATAACTTTCCTCCTACGTAACCCCCTGCTCAACAGTTGCAGTAAAATGCCTTGCTTGGGACGATATGATTATATAAAAACTCATCAGTATTCTCATCCTTTTCTTACCCATTTCCTGACACACCCTATAACATGTCACTCTGTCTAATAACTTTCCTCCTACGTAACCCCCTGCTCAACAGTTGCAGTAAAATGCCTTGCTTGGGACGATATGATTATATAAAAACTCATCAGTATTCTCATCCTTTTCTTACCCATTTCCTGACACACCCTATAACATGTCACTCTTTCTAATAACTTTCCTCCTACGTAACCCCCTGCTCAACAGTTGCAGTAAAATGCCTTGCTTGGGACGATATGATTATATAACGGTTTGGCATGCGAACGCAAGCAACATAACTCGACTATATTCTGTAAAAAACGGTTTAATTTCTATTTTTGTCTTCATAAATTGAATTAAATCAACTTTACAGTGTTAGCTGCTTGTGGTAAGTCAACTGGGATTCAGTCCATTTTTCAGTCTGTTTTTGTGAAATTTCTTGGAAATTATTTTATTTATTTATTTTATTTCGTTTTTTGGTCGTCTTTGATTTTTTTTTTTCGTCACTTAATTTGTAAATAATTTTGCTATTCAAGGGTATTTTCGACTAATGATAAATAGCATCACGGTTCAATTATTTCCATTAGTTTTGTCTTGTAGAAGATTTAAATTTCTGTCTTCGAGAGATTGAATTCTTAACGGTTTGGCATGCGAACGCAAGCAACATAACTCGACTATATTCTGTAAAAAACGGTTTAATTTCTATTTTTGTCTTCATAAATTGAATTAAATCAACTTTACAGTGTTAGCTGCTTGTGGTAAGTCAACTGGGATTCAGTCCATTTTTCAGTCTGTTTTTGTGAAATTTCTTGGAAATTATTTTATTTATTTATTTTATTTCGTTTTTTGGTCGTCTTTGATTTTTTTTTTTTTTTTTTTTCGTCACTTAATTTGTAAATAATTTTGCTATTCAAGGGTATTTTCGACTAATGATAAATAGCATCACGGTTCAATTATTTCCATTAGTTTTGTCTTGTAGAAGATTTAAATTTCTGTCTTCGAGAGATTGAATTCTTAACGGTTTGGCATGCGAACGCAAGCAACATAACTCGACTATATTCTGTAAAAAACGGTTTAATTTCTATTTTTGTCTTCATAAATTGAATTAAATCAACTTTACAGTGTTAGCTACTTGTGGTAAGTCAACTGGGATTCAGTCCATTTTTCAGTCTGTTTTTGTGAAATTTCTTGGAAATTATTTTATTTATTTATTTTATTTCGTTTTTTGGTCGTCTTTGATTTTTTTTTTTCGTCACTTAATTTGTAAATAATTTTGCTATTCAAGGGTATTTTCGACTAATGATAAATAGCATCACGGTTCAATTATTTCCATTAGTTTTGTCTTGTAGAAGATTTAAATTTCTGTCTTCGAGAGATTGAATTCTTAACGGTTTGGCATGCGAACGCAAGCAACATAACTCGACTATATTCTGTAAAAAACGGTTTAATTTCTATTTTTGTCTTCATAAATTGAATTAAATCAACTTTACAGTGTTAGCTGCTTGTGGTAAGTCAACTGGGATTCAGTCCATTTTTCAGTCTGTTTTTGTGAAATTTCTTGGAAATTATTTTATTTATTTATTTTATTTCGTTTTTTGGTCGTCTTTGATTTTTTTTTTTTTTTCGTCACTTAATTTGTAAATAATTTTGCTATTCAAGGGTATTTTCGACTAATGATAAATAGCATCACGGTTCAATTATTTCCATTAGTTTTGTCTTGTAGAAGATTTAAATTTCTGTCTTCGAGAGATTGAATTCTTAACGGTTTGGCATGCGAACGCAAGCAACATAACTCGACTATATTCTGTAAAAAACGGTTTAATTTCTATTTTTGTCTTCATAAATTGAATTAAATCAACTTTACAGTGTTAGCTGCTTGTGGTAAGTCAACTGGGATTCAGTCCATTTTTCAGTCTGTTTTTGTGAAATTTCTTGGAAATTATTTTATTTATTTATTTTATTTCGTTTTTTGGTCGTCTTTGATTTTTTTTTTTTTTTTTCGTCACTTAATTTGTAAATAATTTTGCTATTCAAGGGTATTTTCGACTAATGATAAATAGCATCACGGTTCAATTATTTCCATTAGTTTTGTCTTGTAGAAGATTTAAATTTCTGTCTTCGAGAGATTGAATTCTTAACGGTTTGGCATGCGAACGCAAGCAACATAACTCGACTATATTCTGTAAAAAACGGTTTAATTTCTATTTTTGTCTTCATAAATTGAATTAAATCAACTTTACAGTGTTAGCTGCTTGTGGTAAGTCAACTGGGATTCAGTCCATTTTTCAGTCTGTTTTTGTGAAATTTCTTGGAAATTATTTTATTTATTTATTTTATTTCGTTTTTTGGTCGTCTTTGATTTTTTTTTTCGTCACTTAATTTGTAAATAATTTTGCTATTCAAGGGTATTTTCGACTTTTTCTAAGTTAAAACTTTCTAAGCCTCAGTCACTTTTTCCTTCTTTTTTTTTTTTTTTTTTTTTTTTTTTTTTAATTGGAGTAGATAGTTTCTACTATCGCCCGGTCTCACACTCCACCCCCTTCTTTTGAATGAGTTTAGAGGTGATCACCTTGTTTCTTGTTTAGGAAGGGGTTCCCGGTTCATCCCCTTTCTCTGGTCTTGGTGTTAGTTCAGCTGGAAGCTCTTTGCAGTTACGGAGTATGGTGGCAACGTCTTTACATTCTGAGGGTACCGGGTTGGCAGTTTCCTGGTTGCTGCTTCCGACTGGTAGTTAGGAGCCCGAACTCTTGCGTAGCGTCTTGAGAGGCTGCTCTGATCAACAGTTGAATAATACCGGGGTTCTTGTAGTGCCATATCGCGCATGGACGGGCGTCCCTGCATGAACGTTCGGTGGGCAACCCCGAGGCCACATTATGTTGTAGGCCGCGCCAGTCTCCATCCTTCACAAGTTGCAAATGATTGACCGACTGATTCTATTCTAAGACCACTCCTTAACTGAATTACTATGGAAAAAAGCAAACATAATAACAAAACTAAACCAGCTCATTTGAAAACGCCCAAACCTGTCTGCATCTCTTTCACTAACATACGCGGCATCCGCACCAACTTCCCCAGTGTAGATTCTTTCCTCCATAATAACTCACCTGATATATTAGCCCTATGTGAAACTAATCTTAACCCTTCTATCCCCTCATCTGAGTTCTGCGTTCCTGGCTACCTTCCCCTCTTCAGGAAGGACTCCAATGTTCATATGCATGGGCTTGGTGTCTATGTCAGCGAACACCTTCCCTTAGCTAGGGTGTCATCTTTTGAATCCCCAGATCATTCTTTCATGTGCTTCCGCCTCTCACTTCTCAGCTCGATTAGCTATCTCTTCTTTCTGTACCGCTCTCCTTCCTCCCCTGACTGTTCGTTACTTGACATCATTTCTGACAATATTGACAAAGCCATTTCTACCCATCCCTCTGCCCATGTATTCGTGTTTGGTGACTTTAACGCCCACCACACCAAGTGGCTGAAGAACGTTGTCACTGACCCTGCTGGTGTCCACACCATGAACTTTTCAATCACCCAATCCCTTATGCAAGTAGTGGATTTCCCCACGCGTTTCTGCGACAACCCTAACGGAAGGAACTCGCTTCTAGACCTCTGCTTCACTTCCATCCCAGACTCTTGCACTACCAGACAACTCTGCCCACTTGGAAACTCTGACCACACTGTAGTGTCCGTCAATATTTCACTCCACTCCCGCCCGACCCATGAAACACAGACAAGTAGAATATCATACTGCTATCAAAGAGCAGACTGGGATTCGTTCCGAGACTTCCTCTGTGACATCCCTTGGAACAACGTATTTAGTCTTCCCATCGAAGAATGTGCATCCGAGGTCTCCTCCTGGGTTAAGGCTGGCATTGATGCCTTCATCCCTGCTAGGAAATTCCAGCTTAAATCTCATTCGTCTCCATGGTTCTCACCCGCTTGTTCGGCTGCCATTGCCCACCGGAATCATTTCTTCCGACTTTATTGTAACTATGCGTCGGAACAAAACAGGCGCCTTTTCACTTCAGCTCGTAATAAGTGTAAAAGGGTACTTAACGAAGCTAAGATGTTGTTTGCTGCCAGAATGAAGCAACGCATAGCATGCTCTAAATTCGGCTCTAAAGACTACTGGCGACTCTGTAAAAGAGTACTTAACAAGAGCAAGTCTACAATACCCCCGCTAATCAACAAATTTGAGGTCCTCACCTCCCCAGCAGATAAGGCTGAATGTTTTGCCCGCAGATTCTCGAACAATTCGAGTCTGGACTCGTCTGGAGTTTTTACACCCGACTTCTCACCTAGAACCGAGGCACAACTGAATGATGTCCACATTACACCTTCGCTTGTCTCTAAGATAATCTTAAAACTTGACCCTCACAAAGCGAGCGGTGGTGACGGAATCCCAACCATAGTCTTAAAGAAATGTGCTCCTGAACTCTCCTCTATCCTTTCTAAGCTCTACAACCTCTGCCTATCTGCTTCCTGCTTTCCCGCCTGTTGGAAATCTTCCTCTATAGTTCCTATATTTAAAAACACTGGAGAACCCTCTGACCCTGCAAATTACCGCCCTATCAGCCTTCTTCCGATCTTTGGCAAAGTGTTCGAAGCCATTATCAACGCCGAGGTGGTTCAGCATCTCACAGCACACAGGCTCCTCTCGGACAAGCAATATGGTTTCCGCTTCACCAGGTCTACTGCTGATATGCTAACGACCATCACCGAGTACATATACCAGGCACTCGACAGGAATGGCGAAGCTCGAACCGTTGCATTGGATATATCTAAGGCGTTCGACAGAGTTTGGCATGCTGGTCTTCTATGTAAACTGCGGAGCTATGGTATAACTGGACATTTGTTTGAACTAATCCAGTCATTCCTCTCTAACCGCACAATGAAAGTGGTATTAAACGGACATGCCTCTCAGAACTACCATACAAACGCAGGTGTCCCCCAAGGCTCCATCTTAGGTCCTACACTCTTCCTGATATATATTAATGATCTCCCTGATTCCATAAGAACCCAAATAGGTTTGTACGCCGATGACACCACAGTTTACTCTCGCCTCCAACAAAAATCTGATGTAGGCGTCAAAGCTAAACTTGCAGCCGAGATTGAAAAAGACCTCCAATCCATATTGGACTGGGGTAAGAAATGGCTAGTAAATTTTAATGCTTCTAAAACGAAGCTACTGTCAATTAACCATCATCGACAATCTCACCTACCTCCCATTAGCATGGACCAGGCTTGCCTCCCAGAGAGTAAAACACTACGCCTCCTTGGTCTCACACTTTCAGCGGACCTCAAATGGAATGACTATATCGAATCCATTGCTAAATCCGCTGCTATGAAAGTCGGTTCTCTGTGTAGGGCCCGGAAGTTTTTTCCGTCTAAATCTATCCTGCACATTTACAAATCTACCATCCGCCCGTGCATTGAATACTGCTGCCATATCTGGTCGGGTGCCCCTGCTGTTCTCCTCGGGCTTCTCGATAAGGTTCAGAGGAGGGTCTGTAATGTGATAGATACCGACTTGGCAGACCACCTGCAGTCTCTCTCCCACCGGCGAGACGTGGCTTCGCTGTGTCTCTTCTATAAATACTTTCACGGCTTCTGCTCCGATGAACTTAGATCACTGGTGCCCCCTAAATACGAATTTGCACGAGATACTAGATTAGCAACTAGATCCCACCCTTTTACAGTGAAATCGATAAAATGCAGCCGTAACTTCTACTCCAACAGTTTCTTTCCTCGCACTTCCCGACTGTGGAATTCTCTTCCAAACGATTGCTTCCCCGACGGCTACAATCTCCAGGAGTTTAAATGTAAGGTCAATAGACACCTCCTAACACACTAACTTGCTCCCATTTGATCAAACACTCTTCACATCTGCCCGACACTCATCCTCGCTATCCTTACTCATCTATCACCTTTCTCCTGACATTCCCTATGTCTATCCACTCCTTCTCTTTACCTTACCCTATGTAGCCCCATGCGCAATAGTGGCAGTGGAATGCCTTGCTTGGGGTGAGATGATTAAAAAAAAAAAAAAAAAAAAAATATAAAAACTCATCAGTATTCTCATCCTTTTCTTACCCATTTCCTGACACACCCTATAACATGTCACTCTTTCTAATAACTTTCCTCCTACGTAACCCCCTGCTCAACAGTTGCAGTAAAATGCCTTGCTTGGGACGATATGATTATATAAAAACTCATCAGTATTCTCATTCTTTTCTTACCCATTTCCTGACACACCCTATAACATGTCACTCTTTCTAATAACTTTCCTCCTACGTAACCCCCTGCTCAACAGTTGCAGTAAAATGCCTTGCTTGGGACGATATGATTATATAAAAACTCATCAGTATTCTCATCCTTTTCTTACCCATTTCCTGACACACCCTATAACATGTCACTCTGTTCTAATAACTTTCCTCCTACCTTAACCCCTGCTCAACAGTTGCAGTAAAATGCCTTGCTTGGGACGATGTGATTATATAAAAACTCATCAGTATTCTCATCCTTTTCTTACCCATTTCCCTGACACACCCTATAACATGTCACTCTTTCTAATAACTTTCCTCCTACGTAACCCCTGCTCAACAGTTGCAGTAAAATGCTGCCCAGGACGATATGATTATATAAAAACTCATCAGTATTCTCATCCTTTTCTTACCCATTTCCTGACACACCTAACATGTCACTCTTTCTAATAACTTTCTCCTACGTAACCCCCTGCTCAACAGTTGCAGTAAAATGCCTTCTTGGGACGATATGATTATATAAAAACTCATCAGTATTCTCATCCTTTTCTTACACATTTCCTGACACACCCTATAACATGTCACTCTTTCTAATAACTTTCCTCCTACGTAACCCCCTGCTCAACAGTTGCAGTAAAATGCCTTGCTTGGGACGATATGATTTATATAAAAAACTCATCAGTATTCTCATTCTTTTTCTTACCCATTTCCTGACACCTATAACATGTCACTCTTTCTAATAACTTTCCTCCTACGTAACCCCTGCTCAACAGTTGCAGTAAAAATGCCTTGCTTGGGACAAGAATAACAGTTATATAAAAACTCATCAGTATTCTCATCCTTTTCTTACCCATTTGTTTCACCTATAACATGTCACTCTTTCTAATAACTTTCCTCCTACGTAACTTCTCCAACAGTTGCAGTAAAATGCCTTACTTGGAACGATATGATTATATAAAAGCTCATCAGTATTCTCATCCTTTTCTTACCCATTTCCACAACCACACCCTACTAACATGTCACTCTTTCTAATAACTTTCCTCCTACGTAACCCCCTGCTCAACAGATTTGCAGTAAAATGCCTTGCTTGGGACGATATGATTACCTTAAAACTCATCGAAGTATTCTCATTCTTTTCTTACCCATTTCCTGACACCCTATATGTCACTCTTTCTATACTTTCCTCCTACGTAACCCCCTGCTCAACAGTTGCAGTAAAATGCCTTGCTTGGGACGATGTGATTATATAAAAACTCATCAGTATTCTCATCACTTTTCTTACCCATTTCCTGACACACCCTAGCATGTCACTCTTTCTAATAACTTTCCTCCTACAGCTTGCTCAACAGTTGCAGTAAAATGCCTTGCTTGGGACGATATGATTCTATAAAAACTCATCAGTATTCTCATTCTTTTCTGCTTTCCTGACACACCCTGTTTATGTGCTCTTTCTAATAACTTTCCTCGTAACCCCCTGCTCACAACAGTTTGGTAAATACTTCTTGGGACGATACTGATTATATAAAAACTCATCCAGTCATTCTCATCACTTTTCTTACCCATTTCCTGACACACCCTATAACATGTCACTCTTTCTAATAACTTTCCTCCTACGTAACCCCCTGCTCAACAGTTGCAGTAAAATACCTTGCTTGGGACGATATGATTATATAAAAACTCATCAGTATTCTCATCCTTTTTCTTACCCATTTCCTGACACACCCTATAACATGTCACTCTGTCTAATAACATATCCTACGTAACCCCCTGCTCAACAGTTGCAGTAAAATGCTGCCCCATGGGACGATATGATTATATAAAAACTCATCAGTATTCTCATTCTTTTCTTCCCATTTCCTGACACACCCTATAACATGTCACTCTTTCTAATAACTTTCCTCCTACGTAACCCCTGCTCAACAGTTGCAGTAAAATGCCTTGCTTGGGACGATATGATTATATAAAACTCATCAGTATTCTCATTCTTTTCTTACCCATTTTCCTGACACACCCTATAACCTGTCACTCTTTTCTAATAACTTTCCTCCTACGTAACCCCTGCTCCAACAGTTGCAGTAAAATGCCTTGCTTGGGACGATATGATTATATAAAAACTCGTCAGTATTCTCATTCTTTTCTTACCCATTTCCTGACACACCCTATAACATGTCACTCTTTCTAATAACTTTCCTCTACGTAACCCCCTGCTCAACAGTTGCAGTAAAATGCCTTGCTTGGGACGATATGATTACATAAAACTCATCAGTATTCTCATTCTTTTCTTACCCATTTCCTGACACACCCTATAACATGTCACTCTTTCTAAGCAACTTTCCTCCTACGTAACCCCCTGCTCAACAGTTGCAGTAAAATGCCTTACTTGGGACGATATGATTATATAAAACTCATCAGTATTCTCATTCTTTTCTTACCCATTTCCTGACACACCCTATAACCTGTCACTCTTTCTAATAACTTTCCTCCTACATACCCCCCTGCTCAACTTAGTTGCAGTAAAATGCCTTGCTTGGGACGATATGATTATATAAAAACTCATCAGTATTCTCATTCTTTTCTTACCCATTTCCTGACACACCCTATAACATGTCACTCTTTCTAATAACTTTCCTCCTACGTAACCCCCTGCTCAGCAGTTGCAGTAAAATGCCTTACTTGGGACGATATGATTACATAAAACTCATCAGTATTCTCATCCTTTTCTTACCCATTTCCTGACACACCCTATAACATGTCACTCTTTCTAATAACTTTCCTCCTACGTAACCCCCTGCTCAACAGTTGCAGTAAAATGCCTTGCTTGGGACGATATGATTATATAAAAACTCATCAGTATTCTCATTCTTTCTTACCCATTTCCTGACACACCCTATAACATGTCACTCTGTCTAATACCTTTCCTCCTACGTAACCCCCTGCTCAACAGTTGCAGTAAAATGCCTTGCTTTGATTTGATATGATTATACTTAAAACTCATCAGTATTCTCATCCTTTTCTTACCCATTTCCTGACACACCCTATAACATGTCACTCTGTCTAATAACTTTCCTCCTACGTAACCCCCTGCTCAACAGTTGCAGTAAAATGCCTTGCTTGGGACGATATGATTATATAAAAACTCATCAGTATTCTCATTCTTTTCTTGCCCATTTCCTGACACACCCTATAACATGTCCTCTTTCTAATAACTTTCCTCCTACGTAACCCCTGCTCAACAGTTGCAGTAAAATGCCTTGCTTGGGACGATATGATTATATAAAAACTCATCAGTATTCTCATTCTTTTCTTACCCATTTCCTGACACACCTATAACATGTCATCTTTCTAATAACTTTCCTCCTACGTAAGCCCCTGCTCAACAGTTGCAGTAAAAATGCCTTGCTTGGGACGATATGATTATATAAAAACTCATCCCAGTATTCTGTCCTTTCTTTACATTTCTGACACCCTATAACATGTCACTCTGTCTAATAACTTTCCTCTACGTAACCCCCTGCTCAACAGTTGCAGTAAAATGCCTTGCTTAGGACGACTGATTATATAAAACTCTATCAAGTATTCTCATTCTTTTCTTACCCATTTCCTGACACCTATAACATGTCACTCTTTCTAATAACTTTCCTCCTACGTAACCCCCTGCTCAACTGCAGTTGCAATAATCCTTTGCTTGAGACATTGATTATATAAAACTCATCAGTATTCTCATTCTTTTCTTACCCATTTCTGGCCACACCTATAACATGTCACTCTGCTATTTTATTCCTCCTACGTAACCCCTGCTCAACAGTTGCAGTAAAATGCCTTGCTTGGGACGATATGATTATATAAAAACTCTCAGTATTCTCATCCTTTTCTTACCCATTTCTGACACACCTATAACATGTCACTCATCTATGCTACTTTCCTCCTACGTAACCCCCTGCTCAACAATTGCAGTAAAATGCCTTGCTTGGGACGATATGATTATATAAAACTCATCAGTATTCTCATTCTTTTCTTACCCATTTCCTGACACACCCTATAACATGTCACTCTTTCTAATAACTTTCATTCACTCCTACGTAACCCCCTGTCAACAGTTGCAGTAAAATGCCTTACTTGGGACGATATGATTACATAAACTCATCAGTATTCTCATCCTTTTCTTACCCATTTCCTGACACACCCTATAACATGTCCTCTGTCCTATGCTTTCCTCCTACGTAACCCCCTGCTCATGAGTTGCAGTAAAATGCCTTGCTTGGGACGATACCATTATATAAAAACTCATCAGTATTCTCATTCTTTTCTTACCCATTTCCTGACACACCCTATAACATGTCACTCTTTCTAATAACTTTCCTCCTACATGTACCTATCCTTAGTTCACAGTAAAATGCCTTGCTTGGGACGATATGATTATATAAAAACTCATCAGTATTCATTCTTTTCTTACTTACTTCCTGACACACCCTACCTAACATGTCACTCTTTCTAATAACTTTCCTCCTACGTAACCCCCTGCTCAACAGTTGCAGTAAAATGCCTTGCTTGGGACGATATGATCCTTAAACTATCCAGTATTCTCATTGTACTTTCTTACCCATTTCCTGACACACCCTATAACATGTCCTCTTTCTAATAACTTTCCTCTACGTAACCCCCTGCTCAACAGTTGCAGTAAAATACCCAGAAACTTGCTTGGGACGATATGATTACATAAACTCATCCAGTATTATCCTTTTCTTACCCATTTCCTGGCCCCACCCCTATAACATGTCACTCTGTCCTCCTTTCCTCCTACGTAACCCCCTGCTCAACAGTTGCAGTAAAATGCCTTGCTTGGGACGATATGATTATATAAAAACTCATCCAGTATTCATTCTTTTCTTACCCATTTCCTGACACACCCTATAACATGTCCTCTTTCTAATAACTTTTCCTCCTACGTAACCCCTGCTCAACAGTTGCAGTAGGCTACCTTGCTTGGGACGATATGATTATATAAAAACTCATCAGTATTCTCATTCTTTTCTTACCCATTTCCTGACACACCCTATAACATGTCACTCTTTCTAATAATAACTTTCCTCCTACGTAACCCACTATAACTGGGCTGCAGTAAAATGCCTTGCTTGGGACGTCTGATTATATAAAAACTCATCAGTATTCTCATATTCTTTTCTTACCCATTTCCTGACACACCCTATAACATGTCCTCTTTCTAATAACTTTCCTCCTACGTAACCCCCTGCTCAACAGTTGCAGTAAAATGCCTTGCTTGGGACGATATGATTACGCAAACTCATCAGTATTCTCATCGCACTGCTTACCCATTTCATGACACACCCTACAACATGTCACTCTGTCTAATAACTTTCCTCCTACGTAACCCCCTGCTCAACAGTTGCAGTAAAAATGCCTTAGCGGGACGATATGATTATATAAAAACTCGTCGTCCTTCTATTCTTTTCTTACCCATTTTCTGACACCCTATAACATACTCACTCTGTCTAATAACTTTCCTCTAGTAACCCCGCATATCCCAACAGTTGCAGTAAAATGCCTTGCTTAGGACGATATGATTACATAAAACTCATCAGTATTCTCATCCTTTTCTTACCCATTTCCTGACACACACCCTATAACATGTCACTCTGTCCCAATACCTTTCCTCCTACGTAACCCCCTGCTCAACAGTTGCAGTAAAATGCCTTGCTTGGAGAAATGTGATTACTGAAACTCATCAGTATTCTCATCCTTTTTCTTTACCCACTTCATACACCCTATAACATGTCACTCTGTCTAATAACTTTCCTCCTACGTAACCCCCTGCTCAACAGTTGCAGTAAAATGCCTTGCTTGGGACGATATGATTACACCAAAACTCATCAAGTATTCTCATCCTTTTTCTTACCATTTTCTGACACCTATAACATGTCACTCTGTCTATTACCTTTCCTCCTACGTAACCCCCTGCTCAACAGTTGCAGTAGTCTGTACTTGGGACGATATGATTACATAAAACTCATCAGTATTCTCATCCTTTTTCTTACCCATTTCCTGACACACCCTATAACATGTCACTCTTTTCTAATAACTTTTCCTCCTACGCTTGTAACTTTAACAACAGTTGCAGTAAAATGCCTTGCTTGGGACGATATGATTATATAAAAACTCATCAGTATTCTCATTCTTTTCTTACCCATTTCTGACACACCCCTATAACATGTCCACTCTGTCTAATAACTTTCCTCTACGTAACCCCCTGCTCAACAGTTGATAAAATGCCTTGGGATGATATGATTATATAAAAACTCATCGTGTCCTCATTCTTTTCTTACCCATTTCCTGACACACCCTATAACATGTCACTCTGTCTAATAACTTTCCTCCTACATAACCCTGCTCAACAGTTGCAGTAAAATGCCACCTTATGGACGATATGATTATATAAAAACTCATCAGTATTCTCCATCCCTTTTCTTACCCATTTCCCTGGCCACACCCTATAACATGTCACTCTTTCTAATAACTTTCCTCTACATAACCCCCTGCTCCAACAGTTGCAGTAAAATGCCTTAACTGGGGTTTGATATAGATTATATAAAAACTCATCAGTATTCTCATTCTTTTCTTACCCATTTCCTGACACACCTATAACATGTCTCTGTGCAATAACTTTCCTCCTACGTAACCCCCTGCTCAACAGTTGCAGTAAAATGCCTTGCTTATAGGACGATACGTTCACATAAAACTCATCAGTATTCTCATCCATTTTCTTACCCATTTCCTGGCCCACCCTATAACATGTCACTCTGTCTATGCCTTTCCTCCTACGTAACCCCTGCTCAACAGTTGCAGTAAAATGCCTTGCTTGGGACGATATGATTACATAAAACTCATCAGTATTCTCATCCTTTTCACCCCACCCATTTCCTGACACACCCTGTAACATGTCACTCTGTCTAATACCTTTCCTCCTACGTAACCCCCTGCTCAACAGTTGCAGTAAAATGCCTTGCTTGGGACGATATGATTACATAAAACTCATCAGTATTCTCATCCTTTTCTTACCCATTTCCTGACACACCCTATAACATGTCACTCTGTCTAATAACTTTCCTCCTACGTAACCCCCTGCTCAACAGTTGCAGTAAAATGCCTTGCTTGGGACGATATGATTATATAAAAACTCATCAGTATTCTCATTCTTTTCTTACCCATTTCCTGACACACCCTATAACATGTCACTCTTTCTAATAACTTTCCTCCTACGTAACCCCCTGCTCAACAGTTGCAGTAAAATGCCTTGCTTGGGACGATATGATTACATAAAACTCATCAGTATTCTCATCCTTTTCTTACCCATTTCCTGACACACCCTATAACATGTCACTCTGTCTAATAACTTTCCTCCTACGTAACCCCCTGCTCAACAGTTGCAGTAAAATGCCTTGCTTGGGACGATATGATTACATAAAACTCATCAGTATTCTCATCCTTTTCTTACCCATTTCCTGACACACCCTATAACATGTCACTCTGTCTAATACCTTTCCTCCTACGTAACCCCCTGCTCAACAGTTGCAGTAAAATGCCTTGCTTGGGACGATATGATTATATAAAAACTCATCAGTATTCTCATTCTTTTCTTACCCATTTCCTGACACACCCTATAACATGTCACTCTGTCTAATAACTTTCCTCCTACGTAACCCCCTGCTCAACAGTTGCAGTAAAATGCCTTGCTTGGGACGATATGATTACATAAAACTCATCAGTATTCTCATCCTTTTCTTACCCATTTCCTGACACACCCTATAACATGTCACTCTGTCTAATACCTTTCCTCCTACGTAACCCCCTGCTCAACAGTTGCAGTAAAATGCCTTGCTTGGGACGATATGATTACATAAAACTCATCAGTATTCTCATCCTTTTCTTACCCATTTCCTGACACACCCTATAACATGTCACTCTTTCTAATAACTTTCCTCCTACGTAACCCCCTGCTCAACAGTTGCAGTAAAATGCCTTGCTTGGGACGATATGATTATATAAAAACTCATCAGTATTCTCATTCTTTTCTTACCCATTTCCTGACACACCCTATAACATGTCACTCTTTCTAATAACTTTCCTCCTACGTAACCCCCTGCTCAACAGTTGCAGTAAAATGCCTTGCTTGGGACGATATGATTACATAAAACTCATCAGTATTCTCATCCTTTTCTTACCCATTTCCTGACACACCCTATAACATGTCACTCTGTCTAATACCTTTCCTCCTACGTAACCCCCTGCTCAACAGTTGCAGTAAAATGCCTTGCTTGGGACGATATGATTATATAAAAACTCATCAGTATTCTCATTCTTTTCTTACCCATTTCCTGACACACCCTATAACATGTCACTCTGTCTAATAACTTTCCTCCTACGTAACCCCCTGCTCAACAGTTGCAGTAAAATGCCTTGCTTGGGACGATATGATTACATAAAACTCATCAGTATTCTCATCCTTTTCTTACCCATTTCCTGACACACCTATAACATGTCACTCTGTCTAATACCTTTCCTCCTACGTAACCCCCTGCTCAACAGTTGCAGTAAAATGCCTTGCTTGGGACGATATGATTATATAAAAACTCATCAGTATTCTCATTCTTTTCTTACCCATTTCCTGACACACCCTATAACATGTCACTCTGTCTAATAACTTTCCTCCTACGTAACCCCCTGCTCAACAGTTGCAGTAAAATGCCTTGCTTGGGACGATATGATTACATAAAACTCATCAGTATTCTCATCCTTTTCTTACCCATTTCCTGACACACCCTATAACATGTCACTCTGTCTAATACCTTTCCTCCTACGTAACCCCCTGCTCAACAGTTGCAGTAAAATGCCTTGCTTGGGACGATATGATTACATAAAACTCATCAGTATTCTCATCCTTTTCTTACCCATTTCCTGACACACCCTATAACATGTCACTCTTTCTAATAACTTTCCTCCTACGTAACCCCCTGCTCAACAGTTGCAGTAAAATGCCTTGCTTGGACGATATGATTATATAAAAACTCATCAGTATTCTCATTCTTTTCTTACCCATTTCCTGACACACCCTATAACATGTCACTCTTTCTAATAACTTTCTCCTACGTAACCCCCTGCTCAACAGTTGCAGTAAAATGCCTTGCTTGGGACGATATGATTACATAAAACTCATCAGGTATTCTCATCCTTTTCTTACCCATTTCCTGACACACCCTATAACATGTCACTCTGTCTAATACCTTTCTCCTACGTAACCCCCTGCTCAACAGTTGCAGTAAAATGCCTTGCTTGGGACGATATGATTATATAAAAACTCATCAGTATTCTCATTCTTTTCTTACCCATTTCCTGACACACCCTATAACATGTCACTCTGTCTAATAACTTTCCTCCTACGTAACCCCCTGCTCAACAGTTGCAGTAAAATGCCTTGCTTGGGACGATATGATTACATAAAACTCATCAGTATTCTCATCCTTTTCTTACCCATTTCCTGACACACCCTATAACATGTCACTCTGTCTAATACCTTTCCTCCTACGTAACCCCCTGCTCAACAGTTGCAGTAAAATGCCTTGCTTGGGACGATATGATTATATAAAAACTCATCAGTATTCTCATTCTTTTCTTACCCATTTCCTGACACACCCTATAACATGTCACTCTGTCTAATAACTTTCCTCCTACGTAACCCCCTGCTCAACAGTTGCAGTAAAATGCCTTGCTTGGGACGATATGATTACATAAAACTCATCAGTATTCTCATCCTTTTCTTACCCATTTCCTGACACACCCTATAACATGTCACTCTGTCTAATACCTTTCCTCTACGTAACCCCCTGCTCAACAGTTGCAGTAAAATGCCTTGCTTGGGACGATATGATTACATAAAACTCATCAGTATTCTCATCCTTTTCTTACCCATTTCCTGACACACCCTATAACATGTCACTCTTTCTAATAACTTTCCTCCTACGTAACCCATATCAACAGTTGCAGTAAATGCCTTGCTTGGACGATGATTATATAAAAACTCATCAGTATTCTCATTCTTTTCATACCCATTTCCTGACACACCCTATAACATGTCACTCTTTCTATTTCCTCCTACGCTAACCCCTGCTCAACAGTTTGCAGTAAAATGCCTTGCTTGGGACGATATGATTACATAAAACTCATCAGAGTATTCTCATCATTTTCCCCACCCATTTCCTGACACACCCTATAACATGTCACTCTGTCTAATACCACCCTTTCCTCCTACGTAACCCCCTGCTCAACAGTTGCAGTAAAATGCTTGCTTGGGACGATATGATTATGTAAAAACTCATCAGTATTCTCATTCTTTATGTACATTTCACATTTTTCACCTGTGTGTCACTCTGTCTAATAACTTTCCTCCTACGTAACCCCCTGCTCAACAGTTGCAGTAAAATGCTTGCTTGGGATGATATGATTACACTAAAACTCATCAGTATTCTCATCCTTTCTTGCCCATTTCACAATACACCCTATAACATAATACTCTGTCTATTTTTCCACTCATAATAACCCCCTGCTCAACAGTTGCAGTAGTACTGGCAGGGCAGTGATTACATAAAACTCATCACAGTATTCTGTCCTTTTCTTACCCATTTCCTGACACACCCTATAACATGTCAACTCTGTCTAGTAACTTTCCTCCTACGTAACCCCTGCTCAACAGTTGCAGTAAAATGCCTTGCTTGGGACGATATAAGTTATATAAAAACTCATCAGTATTTATCATTCTTTTCTTGCCATTTTTACAAACACACCTATAACATGTCACTCTGTCTAATAACTTTCCTCCTACGTAACCTAACTCAACAGTTGCAGTAAAATCACTTCTTGGGACGATATGATTACATAAACTCATCAGTATTCTCATCCTTTTCTTACCCATTTCTGTTACACCCTATAATGTCATCATCTAATACCTTTCCTCTACGTAACCCCTGCTCAGCAGATTACAGTAAAATGCCTTATGGGACGATATGATTACATAAAACTCATCAGTATTCTCATCCTTTTCTTGTTTCTAAGCACTATAACATGTCACTCTGTCTAATAACTTTCCTCCATAACCCTGCTCAACAGTTGCAGTAAAATGCCTTCGCCCAGGACGATAAGTTACATAAAACTCATCAGTATTCTCAATGCTTTTCCCATTTAATACACACCTATAACATGTCACTCTGTCATGCCTTTCCTCCTACGCCCCTGCTCAACAGTTGCAGTAAAATGCCTTGCTTGGGACGATATGATTACATAAAACTCATCAGTATTCTCATCCTTTTCACCCATTTCCCTGACACTAACATGTCACTCTTTCTAATAACTTTCCTCCTACGTAACCCCCTGCTCAACAGTTGCAGTAAAATACTGCTTGGGACGATATGATTATATAAAAACTCATCAGTATTCTCATTCTTTTCTTACCCATTTCCTGACACACCCTATAACATGTCACTCTGTCTAATAACTTTCCTCCTACGTAACCCCCTGCTCAACAGTTGCAGTAAAATGCCTTGCTTGGGACGATATGATTATATAAAAACTCATCAGTATTCTCATTCTTTTCTTACCCATTTCCTGACACACCCTATAACATGTCACTCTGTCTAATAACTTTCCTCCTACGTAACCCCCTGCTCAACAGTTGCAGTAAAATGCCTTGCTTGGGACGATATGATTATATAAAAACTCATCAGTATTCTCATCCTTTTCTTACCCATTTCCTGACACACCCTATAACATGTCACTCTTTCTAATAACTTTCCTCCTACGTAACCCCCTGCTCAACAGTTGCAGTAAAATGCCTTGCTTGGGACGATATGATTATATAAAAACTCATCAGTATTCTCATTCTTTTCTTACCCATTTCCTGACACACCCTATAACATGTCACTCTGTCTAATAACTTTCCTCCTACGTAACCCCCTGCTCAACAGTTGCAGTAAAATGCCTTGCTTGGGACGATATGATTACATAAAACTCATCAGTATTCTCATCCTTTTCTTACCCATTTCCTGACACACCCTATAACATGTCACTCTGTCTAATACCTTTCCTCCTACGTAACCCCCTGCTCAACAGTTGCAGTAAAATGCCTTGCTTGGGACGATATGATTACATAAAACTCATCAGTATTCTCATCCTTTTCTTACCCATTTCCTGACACACCCTGTAACATGTCACTCTGTCTAATACCTTTCCTCCTACGTACCCCTGCTCAACAGTTGCAAATGTCTTGTTTGGGACGATATGATTACATAAAACTCATCAGTATTCTCATCCTTTTCTTACCCATTTCCTGACACACCCTATAACATGTCATCACTCTGTCTAATAACTTTCCTCCTACGTAACTCCCCTGCTCAACAGTTGCAGTAAACGCCTTGCTTGGGACGATATGATTATAAAAACTCATCAGTATTCTCATTCTTTTCTTACCCATTTCCTGACACACCCTATAACATGTCACTCTTTCTAATAACTTTCCTCCTACGTAACCCCCTGCTCAACAGTTGCAGTAAAATGCCTTGCTTGGGACGATATGATTACATAAAACTCATCAGTATTCTCATCCTTTTCTTACCCATTTCCTGACACACCCCATAACATGTCACTCTGTCTAATAACTTTCCTCCTACTTAACCCTGCTCAACAGTTGCAGTAAAATGCCTTGCTTGGGACGATATGATTACATAAAACTCATCAGTATTCTCATCCTCTACCCATTTCCTGACACACCCTATAACATGTCACTCTGTCTAATACCTTCCCACGTAACCCCCTGCTCAACAGTTGCAGCAAAATGCCTTGCTTGGGACGATATGATTATATAAAATCACTCAGTATTCTCATTCTTTTCTTACCCATTTCCTGACACACCCTATAACATGTCACTCTGTCTAATAACTTTCCTCCCACAAAATCCCCTGCTCAACAGTTGCAGTAAAATGCCTTGCTTGGGACGATATGATTACATAAAACTCATCAGTATTCTCATCCTTTTCTACCCATTTCCTGACACCCTATAACATGTCACTCTGTCTAATACCTTTCCTCCTACGTAACCCCCTCTCTGCTCAACAGTTGCAGTAAAATGCCTTGCTTGGGACGATATGATTACATAAAACTCATCAGTATTCTCATCCTTTTCTTACCCATTTCCTGACACACCCTATAACATGTCACTCTTTCTAATAACTTTCCTCCTACGTAACACTCCCTGCTCAACAGTTGCAGTAAAATGCTCATAATGTGATATGATTATATAAAAACTCATCAGTATTCTCATTCTTTTCTTACCCATTTCCTGACACACCCTATAACATGTCACTCTTTCTAATAACTTTCCTCCTACGTAACCCCCTGCTCAACAGTTGCAGTAAAATGCCTTGCTTGGGACGATATGATTACATAAAACTCATCAGTATTCTCATCCTTTCTACCCATTTCCTGACACACCCTATAACATGTCACTCTGTCTAATACCTTTCCTCCTACGTAACCCCCTGCTCAACAGTTGCAGTAAAATGCCTTGCTTGGGACGATATGATTATATAAAAACTCACTAGTATTCTCATTCTTTTCTTACCCATTTCCTGACACACCCTATAACATGTCACTCTGTCTAATAACTTTCCTCCTACGTAACCCCCTGCTCAACAGTTGCAGTAAAATGCCTTGCTTGGGACGATATGATTACATAAAACTCATCAGTATTCTCATCCTTTTCTTACCCATTTCTGACACACCCTATAACATGTCACTCTGTCCAATAACTTTCCTCCTACGTAACCCCCTGCTCAACAGTTGCAGTAAAATGCCTTGCTTGGGACGATATGATTATATAAAAAAACCTTTTCATCAGTATTCTCATTCTTTTCTTACCCATTTCCTGACACACCCTATAACATGTCACTTGTCTAATAACTTTCCTCCTACGTAACCCCCTTGCTCAACAGTTGCAGTAAAATGCCTTGCTTGGGACGATATGATTATATAAAAACTCATCAGTATTCTCATTCTTTTCTTACCCATTTCCTGACACACCCTATAACATGTCACTCTGTCTAATACCTTCCTCCTACGTAACCCCCTGCTCAACAGTTGCAGTAAAATGCCTGCTTGGGACGATATGATTACATAAAACTCATCAGTATTCTCATCCTTTTTCTACCCATTTCCTGACACACCCTATAACATGTCACTCTGTCTAATACCTTTCCTCCTACGTAACTCCCTGCTCAACAGTTGCAGTAAAATGCCTTGCTTGGGACGATATGATTATATAAAAACTCATCAGTATTCTCATTCTTTTTCTTACCCATTTCCTGACACACCCTATAACATGTCACTCTGTCTAATAACTTTCCTCCTACGTAACTCCCTGCTCAACAGTTGCAGTAAAATGTCTTGTTTGGGACGATATGATTACATAAAATCATCAGTATTCTCATCCTTTTCTTACCCATTTCCTGACACACCCTATATAACATGTCACTCTGTCTAATACCTTTCCTCCTACGTAACCCCCTGCTCAACAGTTGCAGTAAAATGCCTTGCTTGGGACGATATGATTACATAAAACTCATCAGTATTCTCATCCTTTTCTTACCCATTTCCTGACACACCCTATAACATGTCACTCTTTCTAATAACTTTCCTCCTACGTAACCCCCTGCTCAACAGTTGCAGTAAAATGCCTTGCTTGGGACGATATGATTATATAAAAACTCATCAGTATTCTCATTCTTTTCTTACCCATTTCCTGACACACCCTATAACATGTCACTCTTTCTAATAACTTTCCTCCTACGTAACCCCCTGCTCAACAGTTGCAGTAAAATGCCTTGCTTGGGACGATATGATTACATAAAACTCATCAGTATTCTCATCCTTTTCTTACCCATTTCCTGACACACCCTATAACATGTCACTCTGTCTAATACCTTTCCTCCTACGTAACCCCCTGCTCAACAGTTGCAGTAAAATGTACCTTGCAGGGACGATATGATTATATAAAAACTCATCAGTATTCTCATTCTTTTCTTACCCATTTCCTGACACACCCTATAACATGTCACTCTGTCTAATAACTTTCCTCCTACGTAACCCCCTGCTCAACAGTTGCAGTAAAATGCCTTGCTTGGGACGATATGATTACATAAAACTCATCAGTATTCTCATCCTTTTCTTACCCATTTCCTGACACACCCTATAACATGTCACTCTGTCTAATAACTTTCCTCCTACGTAACCCCCTGCTCAACAGTTGCAGTAAAATGCCTTGCTTGGGACGATATGATTATATAAAAACTCATCAGTATTCTCATTCTTTTCTTACCCATTTCCTGACACACCCTATAACATGTCACTCTGTCTAATAACTTTCCTCCTACGTAACCCCTGAACTCAACAGTTGCAGTAAAATGCCTTGCTTGGGACGATATGATTATATAAAAACTCATCAGTATTCTCATTCTTTTCTTACCCATTTCCTGACACACCCTATAACATGTCACTCTGTCTAATACCTTTCCTCCTACGTAACCCCCTGCTCAACAGTTGCAGTAAAATGCCTTCAGGGACGATATGATTACATAAAACTCATCAGTATTCTCATCCTTTTCTTACCCATTTCCTGACACACACTATAACATGTCACTCTTTCTAATAACTTTCCTCCTACGTAACCCCCTGCTCAACAGTTGCAGTAAATGCCTTGCTTGGGACGATATGATTACATAAAACTCATCAGTATTCTCATTCTTTTCTTACCCATTTCTGACACACCCTATAACATGTCACTCTTTCTAATAACTTTCCTCCTACGTAACCCCCTGCTCAACAGTTGCAGTAAAATGCCTTGCTTGGGACGATATGATTACACTAAAACTCATCAGTATTCTCATCCTTTTCTTACCCATTTCCTGACACACACTATAACATGTCACTCTTTCTAATAACTTTCCTCCTACGTAACCCCCTGCTCAACAGTTGCAGTAAAATGCCTTGCTTGGGACGATATGATTACATAAAACTCATCAGTATTCTCATCCTTTTCTTACCCATTTCCTGACACACCCTATAACATGTCACTCTTTCTAATAACTTTCCTCCTACGTAACCCCCTGCTCAACAGTTGCAGTAAAATGCCTTGCTTGGGACGATATGATTACATAAAACTCATCAGTATTCTCATCCTTTTCTTACCCATTTCCTGACACACACTATAACATGTCACTCTTTCTAATAACTTTCCTCCTACGTAACCCCCTGCTCAACAGTTGCAGTAAAATGCCTTGCTTGGGACGATATGATTACATAAAACTCATCAGTATTCTCATCCTTTTCTTACCCATTTCCTGACACAACCTATAACATGTCACTCTGTCTAATAACTTTCCTCCTACGTAACCCCCTGCTCAACAGTTGCAGTAAAATGCCTTGCTTGGGACGATATGATTACATAAAACTCATCAGTATTCTCATCCTTTTCTTACCCATCTCCTGACACACACTATAACATGTCACTCTTTCTAATAACTTTCCTCCTACGTAACCCCCTGCTCAACAGTTGCAGTAAAATGCCTTGCTTGGGACGATATGATTACGCTAAAACTCATCAGTATTCTCATCCTTTTCTTACCCATTTCCTGACACAACCTATAACATGTCACTCTGTCTAATAACTTTCCTCCTACGTAACCCCCTGCTCAACAGTTGCAGTAAAATGCCTTGCTTGGGACGATATGATTACATAAAACTCATCAGTATTCTCATCCTTTTCTTACCCATTTCCTGACACACACTATAACATGTCACTCTTTCTAATAACTTTCCTCCTACGTAACCCCCTGCTCAACAGTTGCAGTAAAATGCCTTGCTTGGGACGATATGATTACATAAAACTCATCAGGTATTCTCATCCCTTTTCTTACCCATTTCCTGACACACCCTATAACATGTCACTCTTTTCTAACTTTCCTCCTACGTAACCCCCTGCTCAACAGTTGCAGTAAAATGCCTTGCTTGGGACGATATGATTACATAAAACTCATCAGTATTCTCATCCTTTTCTTACCCATTTCCTGACACACACTATAACATGTCACTCTTTCTAATAACTTTCCTCCTACGTAACCCCCTGCTCAACAGTTGCAGTAAAATGCCTTGCTTGGGACGATATGATTACATAAAACTCATCAGTATTCTCATCCTTTTCTTACCCATTTCCTGACACACCTATAACATGTCACTCTTTCTAATAACTTTCCTCCTACATGCAACCCCCTGCTCAACAGTTGCAGTAAAATGCCTTGCTTGGGACGATATGATTACATAAAACTCATCAGTATTCTCATCCTTTTCTTACCCATTTTCTGACACACCCTATAACATGTCACTCTTTCTAACTAACTTTCCTCCTACGTAACCCCCTGCTTTCAACAGTTGCAGTAAAATGCCTTGCTTGGGACGATAATATGATTACATAAAACTCATCAGTATTCTCATCCTTTTCTTACCCATTTTCTGACACACCCTATAACATGTCACTCTTTCTAATAACTTTCCTCCTACGTAACCCCCTGCTCAACAGTTGCAGTAAAATGCCTTGCTTGGGACGATATGATTACATAAAACTCATCAGTATTCTCATCCTTTTCTTACCCATTTCCTGACACACCCTATAACATGTCACTCTTTCTAATAACTTTCTCCTACGTAACCCCCTGCTCAACAGTTGCAGTAAAATGCCTTGCTTGGAACTGATATGATTACATAAAACTCATCAGTATTCTCATCCTTCTTCCATTTCTGACACACCCTATAACATGTCACTCTTTTTCTAACTTTCCTCCTACGTAACCCCCTGCTCAACAGTTGCAGTAAAATGCCTTGCTTGGGACGATATGATTACATAAAACTCATCAGTATTCTCATCCTTTTCTTACCCATTTCCTGACACACCCTATAACATGTCACTCTTTCTAATAACTTTCCTCCTACGTAACCCCCTGCTCAACAGTTGCAGTAAAATGCCTTGCTTGGGACGATATGATTACATAAAACTCATCAGTATTCTCATCCTTTTCTTACCCATTCCTGACACACCCTATAACATGTCACATTCTAATAACTTTCCTCCTACGTAACCCCCTGCTCAACAGTTGCAGTAAAATGCCTTGCTTGGGACGATATGATTACATAAAACTCATCAATTCTCATCCTTTTCTTACCCATTTCCTGACACACTATAACATGTCACTCTTTCTAATAACTTTCCTCCTACGTAACCCCCTGCTCAACAGTTGCAGTAAAATGCCTTGCTTGGGATTGATATGATTACATAAAACTCATCAGTATTCTCATCCTTTTCTTACCCATTTCCTGACACACCCTATAACATGTCACTCTTTCTAATAACTTTCCTCCTACGTAACCCCCTGCTCAACAGTTGCAGTAAAATGCCTTGCTTGGGACGATATGATTACATAAAACTCATCAGTATTCTCATCCTTTTCTTACATTTCTGACACACCCTATAACATGTCACTCTGTCTAATACCTTTCCTCCTACGTAACCCCCTGCTCAACGGGTGCAGTAAATGCCTTGCTTGGGACGATATGATTATAAAACTCATCAGTATTCTCATCCTTTTCTTACCCATTTCACAATACACACCCTACCAACATGTCACTCTTTCTAATATTTCCTCCTACGTAACCCCCTGCTCAACAGTTGCAGTAAAATGCGGGACGATATGATTACATAAAACTCATCAGTATTCTCCTTTTCTTACCCATTTCCTGACACACTATAACATGTCACTCTTTCTAATAACTTTCCTCTACGTAACCCCCTGCTCAACAGTTGCAGTAAAATGCCTTGCTTGGGACGATATGATACATAAAACTCATCAGTATTCTCATCCTTTTCTTACCCCATTTCCTGACACACCCTATAACATGTCACTCTGTCTAATAACTTTCCTCCTACGTAACCCCCTGCTCAACAGTTGCAGTAAAATGCCTTGCTTGGGACGATATGATTACATAAAACTCATCAGTATTCTCATCCTTTTCTTACCCATTTCCTGACACACACTATAACATGTCACTCTTTCTAATAACTTTCCTCCTACGTAACCCCCTGCTCAACAGTTGCAGTAAAATGCCTTGCTTGGGACGATATGATTACATAAAACTCATCAGTATTCTCATCCTTTTCTTACCCATTTCCTGACACACACTATAACATGTCACTCTTTCTAATAACTTTCCTCCTACGTAACCCCCTGCTCAACAGTTGCAGTAAAATGCCTTGCTTGGGACGATATGATTACATAAAACTCATCAGTATTCTCATCCTTTTCTTACCCATTTCCTGACACACCCTATAACATGTCACTCTTTCTAATAACTTTCCTCCTACGTAACCCCCTGCTCAACAGTTGCAGTAAAATGCCTTGCTTGGGACGATATGATTACATAAAACTCATCAGTATTCTCATCCTTTTCTTACCCATTTCCTGACACACACTATAACATGTCACTCTTTCTAATAACTTTCCTCCTACGTAACCCCCTGCTCAACAGTTGCAGTAAAATGCCTTGCTTGGGACGATATGATTACATAAAACTCATCAGTATTCTCATCCTTTTCTTACCCATTTCCTGACACACCCTATAACATGTCACTCTTTCTAATAACTTTCCTCCTACGTAACCCCCTGCTCAACAGTTGCAGTAAAATGCCTTGCTTGGGACGATATGATTACATAAAACTCATCAGTATTCTCATCCTTTTCTTACCCATTTCCTGACACACCCTATAACATGTCACTCTTTCTAATAACTTTCCTCCTACGTAACCCCCTGCTCAACAGTTGCAGTAAAATGCCTTGCTTGGGACGATATGATTACATAAAACTCATCAGTATTCTCATCCTTTTCTTACCCATTTCCTGACACACCCTATAACATGTCACTCTTTCTAATAACTTTCCTCCTACGTAACCCCTACTCAACAGTTGCGAGTAAAATGCCTTGCTTGGGACGATATGATTACATAAAACTCATCAGTATTCTCATCCTTTTCTTACCCATTTCCTGACACACACTATAACATGTCACTCTTTCTAATAACTTTCCTCCTACGTAACCCCCTGCTCAACAGTTGCAGTAAAATGCCTTTGCTTGGGACGATATGATTACATAAAACTCATCAGTATTCTCATCCTTTTCTTACCCATTTCCTGACACACCCTATAACATGTCACTCTTTCTAATAACTTTCCTCCTACGTAACCCCCTGCTCAACAGTTGCAGTAAAATGCCTTGCTTGGGACGATATGATTACATAAAACTCATCAGTATTCTCATCCTTTTCTTACCCATTTCCTGACACACACTATAACATGTCACTCTTTCTAATAACTTTCCTCCTACGTAACCCCCTGCTCAACAGTTGCAGTAAAATGCCTTGCTTGCTTGATATAGTTACATAAAACTCATCAGTATTCTCATCCCTTTCTTACCCATTTCTGACACACCCTATAACATGTCACTCTCTACTTTCCTCTACATAACCCCTGCACTCAACAGTTAAGTAATCACATACACTTGGGACAGTATGATTATAAACTCTATTAAGTATTCTCATCCTTTTCTTGCCCATTTCCTGACACACACTATAACATGTCACTCTTTCTAATAACTTTCACTCCTACGTAACCCCCTGCTCAACAGTTGCAGTAAAATGCCTTGCTTGGACAATGTGATTACATAAAACTCATCAGTATTCATCTTTCTTACCCATTTCCTGACACACCCTATAACATGTCACTCTTTCTAATAACTCTCCTACGTAACCCCTGCTCAACAGTTGCAGTAGAAATGCCTTGCTTGGGACGATATGATTACATAAAACTCATCAGTATTCTCATCCTTTTCTTACCCATTTCCTGACACACCCTATAACATGTCACTCTTCTAATAACTTTCCTCCTACGTAACCCCTGCTCAGCAGTTGCAGTAAAATGCCTTGCTTGGGACGATATGATTACATAAAACTCATCAGTATTCTCATCCCTTTTCTTACTTTCCATTTCCTGACACACACTATAACATGTCACTCTTTCTAATAACTTTCCTCCTACGTAACCCCCTGCTCAACAGTTGCAGTAAAATGCCTTGCTTGGGATGATATGATTACATAAAACTCATCAGTATTCTCATCGCTTTTCTACCATTCCCTGACACACCCCTATAACATGTCCTCTTTCTAATAACTTTCCTCCTACGTAACCCCCTGTCAACAGTTGTCAGTAAATGCCTTGCTTGAGTTGATATGATTACATAAAACTCATCAATGCATTCTCCTTTTCTTACCCATTTCCTATTTTATAACATGTCACTCTTTCTAATAACTTTCTCCTACGTAACCCCCTGCTCAACAGTTGCAGTAAAATGCCTTGCTTGGGACGATATGATTACATAAAACTCATCAGTATTCTCTAAGTCCTTTCTTACCCATTTCTGACACACACTACGCTCTCCTCTTTCTAATAACTTTCCTCCTACGTAACCCCCTGCTCAACAGTTGCAGTAAAATGCCTTGCTTGGGACGATATGATTACATAAAACTCATCAGTATTCTCATCCTTTTCTTGCCATTTCCTGACACACCCTATAACATGTCACTCTTTCTAATAACTTTCCTCCTACGTAACCCCCTGCTCAACAGTTGCAGTAAAATGCCTTGCTTGGGACGATATGATTACATAAAACTCATCAGTATTCTCATCCTTTTCTTACCCATTTCCTGACACACACTATAACATGTCACTCTTTCTAATAACTTTCCTCCTACGTAACCCCCTGCTCAACAGTTGCAGTAAAATGCCTTGCTTGGGACGATATGATTACATAAAACTCATCAGTATTCTCATCCTTTTCTTACCCATTTCCTGACACACCCTATAACATGTACTCTTTCTAATAACTCCTCCTACATAACCCCCTGCTCAACAGTTGCAGTAAAATGCCTTGCTTAGGACGATATGATTACATAAAACTCATCCAGTATTCTCATCCTTTTCTTACCCATTTCCTGACACACACTATAACATGTCACTCTTTCTAATAACTTTCCTCCTACGTAACCTGCTCAACAGTCCTGGTAAAATGCCTTGCTTGGAAGCGATATGATTACATAAAACTCATCAGTATTCTCATCCTTTTCTTACCCATTTCCTGACACACCCTATAACATGTCACTCTTTCTAATAACTTTCCTCCTACGTAACCCCCTGCTCAACAGTTGCAGTAAAATGCCTTGGCCAGGACGATATGATTACATAAAACTCATCAGTATTCTCATCCTTTTCTTACCCATTTCCTGACACACCTATAACATGTCACTCTTTCTAATAACTTTCCTCCTACGTAACCCCCTGCTCAACAGTTGCAGTAAAATGCCTTGCTTGGGACGATATGATTACATAAAACTCATCAGTATTCTCATCCTTTTCTTACCCATTTCCTGACACTATAACATGTCACTCTTTCTAATAACTTTCCTCCTACGTAACCCCCTGCTCAACAGTTGCAGTAAAATGCCTTGCTTGGGACGATATGATTACATAAAACTCATCAGTATTCTCATCCTTTTCTTACCCATTTCCTGACACACACCCCTATAACATGTCACTCTTTCTAATAACTTTCCTCCTACGTAACCCCCTGCTCAACAGTTGCAGTAAAATGCCTTGCTTGGGACGATATGATTACATAAAACTCATCAGTATTCTCCATCCTTTCTTACCCATTTCCCTGACACACCCTATAACATGTCACTCTTTCTAATAACTTTCCTCCTACGTAACCCCCTGCTCAACAGTTGCAGTAAAATGCTGCTTGGGACGATATGATTACATAAAACTCATCAGTATTCTCATCCTTTTCTTACCCATTTCCTGACACACCCTATAACATGTCACTCTTTCTAATAACTTTCCTCCTACGTAACCCCCTGCTCAACAGTTGCAGTAAAATGCCTTGCTTGGGACGATATGATTACATAAAACTCATCAGTATTCTCATCCTTTTCTTACCCATTTCCTGACACACCCTATAACATGTCACTCTTTCTAATAACTTTCCTCCTACGTAACCCCCTGCTCAACAGTTGCAGTAAAATGCCTTGCTTGGGACGATATGATTCTAAAACTCATCAGTATTCTCATCCTTTTCTTACCCATTTCCTGACACACCCTATAACATGTCACTCTTTCCTTTCCTCTACGTAACCCCTGCTCAACAGTTGCAGTAAAATGCCTTGCTTGGGACGATATGATTACATAAAACTCATCAGTATTCTCATCCTTTTCTTACCCATTTCCTGACACACACTATAACATGTCACTCTTTCTAACTTTCCTCCTACGTAACCCCCTGCTCAACAGTTGCAGTAAAATGCCTTGGCAGGACGATATGATTACATAAAACTCATCAGTATTCTCATCCTTTTCTTACCCATTTCTGAAGCACACCCTATAACATGTCACTCTTTCTAATAACTTTCCTCCTACATCGCCCCCTGCTCAACAGTTGCAGTACAAAATACCTTGCCCAGGACGATATGATTACATAAAACTCATCAGTATTCTCATCCTTTTCTTACCCATTTCCTGACAACACACTATAACATGTCACTCTTTCTAATAACTTTCTACCTCCTACGTAACCCCCTGCTCAACAGTTACAAATACCTTGCTTGGGATGATATGATTACATAAAACTCATCAGTATTCTCATCCTTTTCTTACCCATTTCCCTGACACACACTATAACATAATACTCTTTCTAATAACTTTCCTCCTACGTAACCCCCTGCTCAACAGTTGCAGTAAATGCCAGGACGATATGATTACATAAAACTCATCAGTATTCTCATCCTTTTCTTACCCATTTCCTGACACACCCTATAACATGTCACTCTGTCTAATACCTTCCCTCCTACGTAACCCTGCTCAATAGTTGCAGTAAAATGCCTTGCTTGGGACGATATGATTACATAAAACTCATCAGTATTCTCATCCTTTTCTTACCCATTTCCACAATACACACTAACATGTCACTCTTTCTAATAACTTTCCTCCTACGTAACCCCCTGCTCAACAGTTGCAGTAAAATACCTTGCTTAGGACTGATATGATTACATAAAACTCATCAGTATTCTCATCCTTTTCTTACCCATTTCCACAACCCACCCTATAACATGTCACTCTGTCTAATACCTTTCCTCCTACGTAACCCCCTGCTCAACAGTTGCAGTAAAATGCCCTTGCTTAGGACAGTATGATTACATAAAACTCATCAGTATTCTCATCCTTTTCTTACCCATTTCCTGACACACACTATAACATGTCACTCTTTCTTTTCCTCCTACGTAACCCCCTGCTCAACAGTTGCAGTAAAATGCCTTGCTTGGGACGATATGATTACATAAAACTCATCAGTATTCTCATCCTTTTCTTACCCATTTCCTGACACACCCTATAACATGTCACTCTATCTAATACCTTTCCTCCTACATGCCTGCTCAACAGTTGCAGTAAAATGCCTTGCTTGGGACGATATGATTACATAAAACTCATCAGTATTCTCATCCTTTCTTACCCATTTTCTGACACACACTATAACATGTCACTCTTTCTAACTTTCTCTACATGGCTTACTCAGCATTACAAGTACATCACCTTGCTTGGGACGATATGATTACATAAAACTCATCAGTATTCTCATCCTTTTCTTACCCATTTCCTGACACACCCTATAACATGTCACTCTGTCTAATACCTTTCCTCCTACGTAACCCCCTGCTCAACAGTTGCAGTAAAATGCCTTGCTTGGGACGATATGATTACATAAAACTCATCAGTATTCTGTCCTTTTCCTTTTATTTCCTGACACACACTATAACATGTCCTCTTTCTAATAACTTTCCTCCTACGTAACCCCCTGCTCAACAGTTGCAGTAAAATGCCTTGCTTGGGACGATATGATTACATAAAACTCATCAGTATTCTCATCCTTTTCTTACCCATTTCCTGACACACACTATAACATGTCACTCTTTCTAATAACTTTCCTCCTACGTAACCCCCTGCTCAACAGTTGCAGTAAAATACCTTGCTTGGGACGATATGATTACATAAAACTCATCAGTATTCTCAATCCTTTTCTTACCCATTTCCTGACACACACTATAACATGTCACTCTTCTAATAACTTTCCTCCTACGTAACCCCCTGCTCAACAGTTGCAGTAAAATGCCTTGCTTGGGACGATATGATTACATAAAACTCATCAAAGTATTCCTCATCTTTTCTTACCCATTTCCTATTTTACTATAACATGTCCTCTTTCTAACTTTCCTCCTACGTAACCCCCTGCTCAACAGTTGCAGGTAAAATGCCTTGCTTGGGACGATAAGTTACATAAAACTCATCAGTATTCTCATCCTTTTCTTACCCATTTCCTGACACACCCTATAACATGTCACTTTCTAATAACTTTCCTCCTACGTAACCCCCTGCTCAACAGTTGCAGTAAAATGCCTTGCTTGGGACGATATGATTACATAAAACTCATCAGTATTCTCATCCCTTTTCTTACCCATTTCCTGACACCTATAACATGTCACTCTTTCTAATAACTTTCCTCCTACGTAACCCCCTGCTCAACAGTTGCAGTAAAATGCCTTGCTTGGGACGATATGATTACATAAAACTCATCAGTATTCTCATCCTTTTCTGCCATTTCCTGACACACACTATAACATGTCACTCTTTCTAATAACTTTCCTCCTACGTAACCCCCTGTTTCAACAGTTGCAGTAAAATGCCTTGCTTGGGACGATATGATTACATAAAACTCATCAGTATTCTCATCCTTTTCTTTACCCATTTCCTGACACACACTATAACATGTCCTCTTTCTATCCTTTCCTCCTACGTAACCCCCTGCTCAACAGTTGCGAGTAAATGCCTTGCTTGGGACGATATGATTACATAAAACTCATCAGTATTCTCATCCTTTTCTTACCCATTTCCTGACACACCCTATAACATGTCACTCTTTCTAATAACTTTCCTCTACGTAACCCCCTGCTCAACAGTTGCAGTAAAATGCCTTGCTTGGGACGATATGATTACATCAAACTCATCAGTATTCTCATCCTTTTCTTATTCTGACACACACTATAACATGTCACTCTTTCTAATAACTTTCCTCCTACGTAACCCCCTGCTCAACAGTTGCAGTAAAATGCCTTGCTTGGGACGATATGATTACATAAAACTCATCAGTATTCTCATCCTTTTCTTACCCATTTCCTGACACACACTATAACATGTCACTCTTTCTAATAACTTTCCTCCTACGTAACCCCCTGCTCAACAGTTGCAGTAAAATGCCTTGCTTGGGACGATATGATTACATAAAACTCATCAGTATTCTCATCCTTTTCTTACCCATTTCCTGACACAACCTATAACATGTCACTCTGTCTAGGACATCTTCTCCTACGTAACTCTTTGCTCGTACAGTTGCAGTAAAAATGCCTTTGTTTGGGGACGTGATATGATTACATAAAACCCATCATATTCTCTATCCTTTTCTTACCCATTTCCTGACACACATTACAACATGTCACTTCTTCTAATAACTTTCCTCCTACGTAACTCCCTGCTCAACAGTTGCAGAAAATGCTTTGGCTGGGACGATATGATTACATAAAACTCATCAGTATTCTCATCCTTTTCTACCCATTTCCTGACACACACTTATAATATGTCACTCTTCTACTAACTTTCCTACAACTCCCTGCTCAACAGTTGCAGTAAATGCCTCGTTTGGGACGATATGATTACATAAAACTCATCAGTATTCTCATCCTTTTCTTACCCATTTCATTGTACATACTATAATACGCTTTCAATTCTTCTAATAACTTTCCTCCTACGTAACCCTGCTCAACAGTTTAGTAAAATGCCTGCTTGGGACGATATGATTAAGCATAAAACCCATCAGTATTCTCATCCTTTCTTTACCCATTTCCTTCATACACACCTGAGAACATGTCACCTTTTCTCAACTTTCCTCCTACGTAACCCCCTGTCAACAGTTGCAGTAAAATGCCTTGCTTGGGACGATATGATTATAAAACTCATCAGTATTCTCATCCTTTTCTTACCCATTTCCTGACACACTATAACATGTCACTCTTTCTAATAACTTTCCTCCTACGGTAACCCCCTACCAATAAAGCAGTAAAATGCCTTGCTTGGGATGATATGATTACATAAAACTCATCAGTATTTCATCCTTTTTCTACCCATTTCCTGACACATTCTATAACATGTCACTCTTTCTAATAACTTTCCTCCTACGTAACCCCCTCGTTCAACAGTTGTAGCAAAATGCCTTGCTTGGGACGATATGATTACATAAAACTCATCAGTATTCTCATCTTTCTTACCCATTTCCTGACACACCTCTTATAACATGTCACTCTTTCTAATAACTTTCTCCTACGTAACCCCTTGCTCAACAGTTGCAGTAAATGTCTTTGCTTGGACGCATATGACATAACTCATCAGTATTTCATCCTTTTTCTACTCCATTTCACACTATAAATATGTCACTCTTTCTAATAACTTTCCTCCTACGTGTTCCCCTGCTCAACAGTTTAAATGTCGGTTTGGGACGATATGATTACATAAAACTCATCAGTATTCTCATCCTTTTCTTACCCATTTCCTGATACACACTATAACATGTCACTCTTTCTAATAACTTTCCTCCTACGTAACCCCCTGCTCAACAGCTGCAGTAAAATGCCTTGCTTGGGACGAGATATGATTACATAAAACTCATCAGTATTCTCATCCTTTTTCTTACCCATTTCCCGACACACCCTATAACATACTTATAACTTTCCTCCTACGTAACCCCCTGCTCAACAGTTGCAGTAAAATGCCTTGCTTGGGACGATATGATTACATAAAACTCATCAGTATTCTCATCCTTTTCTTACCCATTTCCTGACACACACTATAGCATGTCACTCTTTCTAATACCCTTTCCTCCACAACCCCTGCTCAACAGTTGCAGGCACGTTCTATTACTGTGATATGATTGGCATAAACCCATCATATTCTCTATCCTTTTTCTACCCATTTCCTGGATACACACTATAACATGTCACTTTTTCTAATACCCTCTCCTACGTAACCCTCGCTCAACAGTTGCAGTAAAATGCCTTGTTTGCATGATATGATTACATAAAACTCATCAGTATTCTCATCCTTTCTTGCCCATTTCCTACTACACACTATAACATGTCACTCTTCTAATAACTTTCCTCCTACGTAACCCCCTGCTCAACAGTTGCAGTAAAATGCCTTGCTGGGACGATATGATTACATAAAACTCATCAGTATTCTCATTTTTTCTTACCCATTTCTGGACACACACTATAGCCATGTCACTTCTTCTGGTCAACTTTCCTCCACAAACCCCCTGCTCAACAGCTGCAGTAAAATGCCTTGCTTGGGAATGATATGATTACACAAACCCATCAGTATTCTCATCCTTTTCTTACCCATTTCCCACACACTATAACAGCGTCATTTTTTCTACGACTTCTCCCATGTAACCCCCCTGCTCAACAGTTGCAGTAAAATGCCTTGCTTGGGACGATATGATTACATAAAACTCATCAGTATTCTCATTTTTTTCTACCCATTTCCTGACACACCCTAGTAACATGTCACTTTTTCTAATAACTTCTTCTCCCACAACCCCCTGCCCAACAGTTGCAGTAAAATGCCTTGCCGGGGACGATATGATTACATAAAAAACTCATCAGTATTCTCATCCTTTTTTACCCATTTCCTGACACACACTATAACATGTCACTCTTTCTAACAACTTTCCTCCTACGTGTCCCCCGCTCAATGGTGCTTGCAGTAAAATGCCTTGTTTGGGACGATATGATTACATAAAACTCATCAGTATTCTCGTTCTTCTTACCCATTTCCCGACACACCCCATAACATGTCACTCTTTCTAATAACTTTCCTCCTACGTAACCCGCTCAACAGTTGCAAATGCCTTACTTGTAATGATATGATTACATAGAACTCATCAGTATTCTCATCCTTTTTCTTACCCATTTCACACACTATAAATATGTCACTCTTTCTAATAACTTTCCTCCTACGTAACCCCCTGCTCAAACAGTTGCAGTAAATGTCTTGCTTGGGACGACAGGATTACATAAAACTCATCAGTATTCTATTTTTTTTCTCATCTACTCTACGTCTTATAACATGTCACTTTCATACCTCTTCCCATGTAACTCCCCTGCCTAACAGTTGCAGTAAAATGTTTTGTTTGGGACGATAGGATTACATAAACCTATCAGTATTCTCATCCTTTTCTTACCCATTTCTGGACACCCTATAAATGCGTCACTCTTTCTAATAATCCTTCTCCCACAACCCCTGCTCAACAGTTGCAGTAAATGTTTTGCTTGGGACGATATGATTACAAACCTATCGTATTCTCATCCTTTTCTTACCCATTTCCTGACAATAATTCCATAATATGTCACTCTTTCTAATAATCCTTCCTCCTACGTAACCCCCTGCTCAACAGTTGCAGTAAAATGCCTTGCTTGGGACGATATGAGGATTACATAAAACTCATCAGTATTCTCATCCTTTTCTCTACCCATTTCAATACACATAATTGCGCCATGTCACTTTTTCTAATAACTTTCCTCCTACGTAAACTCCCCTTGCTCAACAGTTGTAGGTAAATGCCTTGCTTGCATCGATATGATTGGCAGCAAAACCTTATCAGTATTCTCATCCTTCTTTACCCATTTTAATAATACCCTATAAATATGTCACTCTTTCAATAACTTTCCTCCCCACGTAACCCCCTGCTCAACAGTTGCAGTAAAATGCCTTGCTTGGGACGATATGATTACATAAAACTCATCAGTATTCTCATCCTTTTCTTACCCATTTCCTGACACACCCTATAACATGTCACTCTTTCTAATAACTTTCCTCCTACGTAACCCCCTGCTCAACAGTTGCAGTAAAATGCCTTGCTTGGGACGATATGATTACATAAAACTCATCAGTATTCTCATCCTTTTCTTACCCATTTCCTGACACACACTATAACATGTCACTCTTTCTAATAACTTTCCTCCTACGTAACCCCCTGCTCAACAGTTGCAGTAAAATGCCTTGCTTGGGACGATATGATTACATAAAACTCATCAGTATTCTCATCCTTTTCTTACCCATTTCCTGACACACACTATAACATGTCACTCTTTCTAATAACTTTCCTCCTACGTAACCCCCTGCTCAACAGTTGCAGTAAAATGCCTTGCTTGGGACGATATGATTACATAAAACTCATCAGTATTCTCATCCTTTTCTTACCCATTTCCTGACACACCCCCTATAACATGTCACTCTTTCTAATAACTTTCCTCCTACGTAACCCCCTGCTCAACAGTTGCAGTAAAATGCCTTGCTTGGGACGATATGATTACATAAAACTCATCAGTATTCTCATCCTTTTCTTACCCATTTCCTGACACACACTATAACATGTCACTCTTTCTAATAACTTTCCTCCTACGTAACCCCCTGCTCAACAGTTGCAGTAAAATGCCTTGCTTGGGACGATATGATTATATAAAACTCATCAGTATTCTCATCCTTTTCTTACCCATTTCCTGACACACACTATAACATGTCACTCTTTCTAATAACTTTCCTCCTACGTAACCCCCTGCTCAACAGTTGCAGTAAAATGCCTTGCTTGGGACGATATGATTACATAAAACTCATCAGTATTCTCATCCTTTTCTTACCCATTTCCTGACACACACTATAACATGTCACTCTTTCTAATAACTTTCCTCCTACGTAACCCCCTGCTCAACAGTTGCAGTAAAATGCCTTGCTTGGGACGATATGATTACATAAAACTCATCAGTATTCTCATCCTTTTCTTACCCATTTCCTGACACACACTATAACATGTCACTCTGTCTAATACCTTTCCTCCTACGTAACCCCCTGCTCAACAGTTGCAGTAAAATGCCTTGCTTGGGACGATATGATTATATAAAAACTCATCAGTATTCTCATCCTTTTTCTTACCCATTTCCTGACACACACTATAACATGTCACTCTTTCTAATAACTTTCCTCCTACGTAACCCCCTGCTCAACAGTTGCAGTAAAATGCCTTGCTTGGGACGATATGATTACATAAAACTCATCAGTATTCTCATCCTTTTTCTTACCCATTTCCTGACACACACTATAACATGTCACTTCTTTCTAATAACTTTCTCCTACGTAACCCCCTGCTCAACAGTTGCAGTAAAATGCCTTGTTTGGGACGATATGATTACATAAAACTCATCAGTATTCTCATCCTTTTCTTACCCATTTCCTGACACACCCTATAACATGTCACTCTTTCTAATAACTTTCTCCTACGTAACCCCCTGCTCAACAGTTGCAGTAAAATGCCTTGCTTGGGACGATATGATTACATAAAACTCATCAGTATTCTCATCCTTTTCTTACCCATTTCCTGACACACACTATAACATGTCACTCTTTCTAATAACTTTTCCTCCTACGTAACCCCTGCTCAACAGTTGCAGTAAAATGCCTTGCTTGGGACGATATGATTACATAAAACTCATCAGTATTCTCATTCTTTTCTTACCCATTTCCTGACACACCCTATAACATGTCACTCTGTCTAATAACTTTCCTCCTACGTAACCCTGCCTGTGTTGCAGTAAAATGCCTTGCTTGGGACGATATGATTACATAAAACTCATCAGTATTCCTCATCCTTTCTTTACCCATTTCCTGACACACCCTATAACACATGTCACTCTTTCTAATAACTTTCCTCCTACGTAACTCCCTGCTCAACAGTTGCAGTAAAATGCCTTGCTTGGGACGATATGATTACATAAAACTCATCAGTATTCTCATCCTTTTCTTACCCATTTCCTGACACACACTATAACATGTCACTCTTCTAATAACTTTCCTCCTACGTAAATCCCCTGCTCAACAGTTGCAGTAAAATGCCTTGCTTGGGACGATATGATTACATAAAACTCATCAGTATTCTCATTCTTTTCTTACCCATTTCCTGACACACCCTATAACATGTCACTCTGTCTAATAACTTTCCTCCTACGTAACCCCCTGCTCAACAGTTGCAGTAAAATGCCTTGCTTGGGACGATATGATTACATAAAAAACTCATCAGTATTCTCATCCTTTTCTTACCCATTTCCTGACACACCCTATAACATGTCACTCTTTCTAATAACTTTCCTCCTACGTAACCTCTCTGCTCAACAGTTGCAGTAAAATGTCTGCTTTTGGGACGATATGATTACATAAAACTCATCAGTATTCTCATTCTTTTCTTACCCATTTCCTGACACACCCTATAACATGTCACTCTGTCTAATAACTTTCCTCCTACGTAACCCCTGCTCAACAGTTGCAGTAAAATGCCTTGCTTGGGACGATATGATTACATAAAAAACTCATCAGTATTCTCATCCTTCTTTACCCATTTCCTGACACACCCCATAACATGTCACTCTTCTAATAACTTTCCTCCTACGTAACCCCCGCTCAACAGTTGCAGTAAAATGCCTTGCTTGGGACGATATGATTACATAAAACTCATCAGTATTCTCATTCTTCTTACCCATTTCCTGACACACCCTATAACATGTCACTCTGTCTAATAACTTTCCTCCTACGTAACCCCCTGCTCAGTTGCAGTAAAATGCCTTGCTTGGGACGATATGATTACATAAAACTCATCAGTATTCTCATCCTTTTTCTTACCCATTTCCTGACACACCCTATAACATGTCACTCTTTCTAATAACTTTCCTCCTACGTAACCCCCTGCTCAACAGTTGCAGTAAAATGCCTTGCTTGGGACGATATGATTACATAAAACTCATCAGTATTCTCATTCTTTTCTTACCCATTTCCTGGCTTACCCTATAACATGTCTAACTCTGTCTAATAACTTTCCTCCTACGTAACCCCCTGCTTTCAACAGTTGCAGTAAAATGCCTTTACTTGGGACGATATGATTACATAAAACTCATCAATTATTCTCATCCTTTTCTTACCCATTTCCTGACACACCCTATAACATGTCACTCTTTCTAATAACTTTCCTCCTACGTAACCCCCTGCTCAACAGTTGCAGTAAAATGCCTTGCTTGGGACGATATGATTACATAAAACTCATCAGTATTCTCATCCTTTTCCTTGCACCCATTTCCTGACACACACTATAACATGTCACTCTTTCTAATAACTTTCCTCCTACGTAACCCCTGCTCAACAGTTGCAGTAAAATGCCTTGCTTGGGACGATATGATTACATAAAACTCATCCAGTATTCTCATTCTTTTCTTACCCATTTCCTGACACACCCTATAACATGTCACTCTGTCTAATAACTTTCCTCCTACGCCCTGCTCAACAGTTGCAGTAAAATGCCTTGCTTGGGACGATATGATTACATAAAACTCATCCAGTATTCTCATCCTTTCTTACCCATTTCCTGACACACCCTATAACATGTCACTCTTTCATACTTTCCTCCTACGTAACCCCCTGCTCAACAGTTATTAAAATGTGCCCAGGACGATATGATTACATAAAACTCATCAGTATTCTCATCCTTTCTTACCCATTTCCTGACACACACTATAACATGTCACTCTTTCTAATAACTTTCCTCCTACGTAACCCCCTGCTCAACAGTTGCAGTAAAATGCCTTGCTTGGGACGATATGATTACATAAAACTCATCAGTATTCTCATTCTTTTCTTACCCATTTCCTGACACCCTATAACATGTCACTCTGTCTAATAACTTTCCTCTACGTAACCCCCTGCTCAACAGTTGCAGTAAAATGCCTTGCTTGGGACGATATGATTACATAAAACTCATCAGTATTCTCATTCTTTCTTACCCATTTCCTGACACACCCTATAACATGTCACTCTTTCTAATAACTTTCACTCCTACGTAACCCCCTGCTCAACAGTTGCAGTAAAATGCCTTGCCCCAGGACGATATGATTACATAAAACTCATCAGTATTCTCATTCTTTTCTTACCCATTTCCTGACACACTATAACATGTCACTCTTTCTAATAACTTTCCTCTACGTAACCCCCTGCTCAACAGTTGCAGTAAAATGCCTTGCTTGGGACGATATGATTACATAAAACTCATCCAGTATTCTCCATCCTTTTCTTTACCCATTTCCTGACACACACTATAACATGTCACTCTTTCCTAATAACTTTCCTCCTACGTAACCCCCTGCTCAACAGTTGCAGTAAAATGCCTTGCTTGGGATTGATATGATTACATAAAACTCATCCAGTATTCTCATTCTTTTCTTACCCATTTCCTGACACACCCTATAACATGTCACTCTTTCTAATAACTTTCCTCTACGTAACCCCCTGCTCAACAGTTGCAGTAAAATGCCTTGCCCCAGGACGATATGATTACATAAAACTCCTTAGTATTCTCATCCTTTTTCTTACCCATTTCCTGACACACCCTATAACATGTCACTCTTTCTAATAACTTTCCTCCTACGTAACCCCCTGCTCAACAGTTGCAGTAAATGCCTTGCTTGGGACGACAATTACATAAAACTCATCAGTATTCTCATTCTTTTCTTACCCATTTCCTGACACACCCTATAACATGTCACTCTTTCTAATAACTTTCCTCTACGTAACCCCTGCTCAACAGTTGCAGTAAAATGCCCCCTTTGCCCCAGGACGATATGATTACATAAAACTCATCAGTATTCTCATCCCTTTTTCTTACCCATTTCCTGACACACCTATAAGCAATGTCACTCTTTCTATTACTTTCTCCTACGTAACCCCCTGCTCAACAGTTGCAGTAAAATGCCTTGCCCCAGGACGATATGATTACATAAAACTCATCAGTATTCTCATCCTTTTCTTACCCATTTCCTGACACACCCTATAACATGTCACTCTTTCTAATAACTTTCCTCCTACGTAACCCCTGCTCAACAGTTGCAGTAAAATGCCTTGCTTGGGTTGATATGATTACATAAAACTCATCAGTATTCTCATTCTTTCTTACCCATTTCCTGACACACCCTATAACATGTCCTAACTCTTTCTAATAACTTTCCTCCTACGTAACCCCCTGCTCAACAGTTGCAGTAAAATGCCTTGCTTGGGACGATATGATTACATAAAACTCATCCAGTATTCTACTCATTAACTTTTCTTACCCATTTCCTGACACACCCTATAACATGTCACTTTTTCTAATAACTTCTTCTCCTACGTAAACTCCCCGCTCAACAGTTGTAGTAAAATGTTTTGCTTGGGACGATATGATTACATACAAAACTCATCAGTATTCTATCCTTTTCACCCATTTCTGACACACTATAACATGTCACTCTTCTAATAACTTTCCTCCTACGTAACCCCCTGCCCAACAGTTGCAGAAACAATGTTTGGGACGATTACACAAACCTATCAGTATTCTCATCCTTTTTCTCACTTCCATTTCATACATCATAACATGTCAATTAGTTCCACACCTTCTCCTAATAACCCCCTGCTCAACAGCTGCAGTAAAATGCCTGCACACGAGGATTACATAAAACTCATCAGTATTCTCATCCTTTCTTACCCATTTCCTGACACAATTTACAAATACGTCACTCGTCTAATAACTTTCCTCCCACAACCCCTGCCCAACAGTTGCAAAATGCCTTGCTTGGGACGATATGATTACATAAACCTACTGTATTCTTATCCTTTCTTACCCATTTCCATAACTTATAATATTTACTAGTTTACTCTTCTTCCCATAACTCCCCGCTCAAACAGTTGGTAGTAAAATGTTTTGCTTGGGACGATATGATTACATAAAACCTGATCAGTATTCTCATCCTTTTCAATTTTATTTCCTGACACCTTATAACATGTCACTCTGCTCCACTCTTCTCCTACGTAACCCTGCTCAACAGTTGCAGTAAAATGCCTTGCTTGGGACGATATGATTACATAAAACTCATCAGTATTCTCATCCTTTTCTTACCTATTTCCTGACACACTTATAACATGTCACTCTGTCTAATACCTTTCTCCTACGTAACCCCGCTCAACAGTTGCAGTAAAATGCCTTGCCTGGGACGATATGATTACATAAAACTCATCAGCATTCTCATCCTTTTCTTACCCATTTCCTGACACACCCTATAACATGTCACTTTTTCTAATAACTTTCCTCCTGCATGTAACCCCTGCTCAACAGTTGCAGTAAAATGTTTTGCTTGGGACGATATAGATTACATAAAACTCATCAGTATTCTCATCCTTTCTTACCATTTCCTGACACACCATAACATGTCACTCTGTCTAATACCTTCTCCTACGTAACCCCCTGCTCAACAGTTGCAGTAAAATGCCTTGCTTGGGACGATATGATTACATAAAACTCATCAGTATTCTCATCCTTTTCTCTACTTCCATTTCGACACACTTATAACATGTCATTTCGTCTAATAACTTTTCCTCCTACGTGCACCCTGCCCCAACACAGTAAATGCCTTGCCCACTATTATGATCATAGCACCACCGCATTCACTTTTTTCACCCATTTCGGACACACCCTATAACATGTCATCACTCTTCTAAATAACTTTCCTCCTACGTAACCCCCTGCTCAACAGTTGCAGTAAAACGCCTTGCTTGGGACGATATGATTACAAAACCTTATCAGTATTCTCATCCTTTTCTGTTCAGCTCTCGGTCACACCTTGTAACATGTCACTTCGTCTAATACTCTTTCCTCCTACGTAACCCTGCTCACAGTTACAGTAAAATGCCTTGCTTGGGACTGATATGATTACATAAACCTATCAGTATTCTCATCCTTCTTACCCATTTCCTGACACAATTCTATAAATATGTCACTTGTCTAATAACTCTTCTCCTACGTAACTCCCTGCCAATAGTTGTAGTAAAATGCCTTGCTTGGGACGATATGATTATATAAAAACTCATCAGTATTTTCCCTATTCTTTTTCTTACCCATTTCCTGACACACCCTATAACATGTCAATTTCCGTCTAATACCTTTCCTCCTACGTAACCCCCCTGCTCAACAGTTGCAGTAAAATGCCTTGCTTGGGACGATATGATTACACAAAACTCATCAGTATTCTCATTCTTTTCTTACCCATTTCCCCTGACACACCCTATAACATGTCACTCTGTCTAATAACTTTCCTCCTACGTAACCCCTGCTCAACAGTTGCAGTAAAATGCCTTGCTTGGGACGATATGATTATATAAACCATCAGTATTCTCATTCTTTTCTTACCCATTTCCTGACACACCACAACATAATACCTGTCTAATAACTTTCCTACGTAACCCCCTTGCTCAACAGTTGCAGTAAATGCCTTGCTTGGGACGACATGATTATATAAAAACTCATCAGTATTCTCATTCTTTTCTTACCCATTTCCTGACACAACTTTGGCAACATGTCACTCTTTCTAATAACTTTCTCCCATGAACTCCCCTGCTCAACAGTTGCAGTAAAATGCCTTGCCCAGACGACATGATTACATAAAACTCATCAGTATTCTCATCCCTTCTTACCCATTTCCTTAATACACCCTATAACATGTCACTCTGTCTAATAACTTCTCCCTACCAACCTCCCTGCTCAACAGTTAGAATGCTCTGTTTGGGACGACATGATTACATAAAACCTATCAGTATTCTATCCTTTTTCATTTCCATTTCCTGACACACTTATAAACATGTCACTTCTGTTTAATAATTTTTCCCATGTAACCCCCCTGCCCAACAGTTGCAGTAAAATGCCTTGCTTTGGACGATATGATTATATAAAAACTCATCAGTATTCTCATTCTTTTTCTTACCCATTTCCAATAACTTAGTGTCATGTCACTTTGCCCAATAATCCTTCTCCCACGTGTAACCCCCTGCCCAACAGTTTAGTAAATGCCTTTGCTTGAGACGATAGGATTACATAAAACTCATCAGTATTCTCATCCTTTTTCTTACCCATTTCCCGACACCCTATAACATGTCACTCTGTCTAACAACTTTCCTCCTACGTAACCCCCTGCTCAACAGTTGTAGTAAAATGCCTTTGTTTGGACGATATGATTATATAAAAACTCATCAGTATTCTCATTCTTTTTCTTACCCAGTTTCCGACACATCCAGTAACATGTCACTCTTTCTAAATAACTTTCCCACAACCCCCCGCTCAACAGTTGTAGTAAAACGTTTCGTCGGGGATTTATATGACGTTATATAAAACCCATCAGTATTCTCTATCCTTTTTCACTCCATTTCCTGGACAATAACTTCTAACATGTCACTCTGTCTAATAATCCTTCTCCTACGTAACCCCCTGCTCAACAAGTTGTAGTAAAATGCCTTGCTTGGGATGATATGATTATATAAAAAAACTCATCAGTATTCTCATTCTTTTTCTTACCCATTTCCTGACACACCCTATAACTTGTCACTCTGTCTACTTACCTTTCCTCCTACGTAACCCTCACCAACAAGTTGTAGTAAATACCCTGTTTGGGACGATATGATTATATAAAAACTCATCAGTATTCTCATTCTTTTCACTCCATTTCCTGACACCCTATAACATGTCACTCTGTCTACAATCCTTCCTCCTACGTAACCCCCTGCTCAACAGTTGTGTGCAAATGCCTTTGCTTGGGACGATATGATTACACAAAACCTATCAGTATTCTTCTATCCTTTTCTACTCCATTTCCTGACACACCCTATAAACATGTCACTCTGTCTAACAACTTCTCCTCCTACGTAACTCCCCTGCTCAACAGTTGCAGTAAAATGCCTTGCTTGGGACGACATGATTATATAAAAACTCATCAGTATTCTCATTCTTTTTCTACCCATTTCCTGATACACCCTGCAATGTCACTTGCCCATACCTTTTCCTCCATTGCAACCCCCTGCTCAACAGTTGCAGTAAAATGCCTGCTTCTAAGACGATATGATTATATAAAAATCCTATCAGTATTCTCATTCTTCTACCTCCATTTCCCATTACCACCTTATAACATGTCACTCGTCTAATACCTTTCCTCCTACGTAACCCCTGCTCAACAGTTACAGTAAAATGCCTTGCTTGGGACGATATGATTACATAAAACTCATCGCATTCTCATCCTTTTTCACCATTCTACACCCTATAATACGTCACTCTGTCTAACACCTTTCCTCCTACGTAACCCCCTGCTCAATATTGCAGTAAAATGCCTTGCTTGGGACGATATGTTTATATAAAAACTCATCAGTATTCATTCCTTTCTTACTCCATTTGACACACCCTATAACATGTCACTCTGTCTAACAATTTTCCTCCTGATGTAACCCCCTTGCTCAACAGTTGCAGTAAAATGCCTTGCTTGGGACGATATGATTACATAAAACTCATCAGTATTCCTCATCCTTTTCTACTCATTTCCTGACACACCGGCAACATGTCACTTCGTTCAATACCTTTCCTCCTACGTAACCCCTCAGTTCAACAGTTGCAGTAAAATGGGCTTGCTTGGGACGATATGATTATATAAAAACTCATCAGTATTCTCATTCTTTCAATCGTATTTCGACACACCCTATAACATGTCACTCTGTCTAATACCTTTTCTCCCACAACCCCCTGCTCAACAGTTGTAGTAAATGTTTTGCTTGGGACGATATGATTGGTATAAAACCTATCAGCATTTCATTCTTTCTTACTCCATTTCCCATTGCCACCCTATAACATGTCACTCTGTCTAATACCTTCTCCTACGTGTAACCCCCTGCTCAACAAGTTGCAGTAAAATGCCTTGCCTGTAATTTGATATGATTACATGTAAAAACCTCATCAGTATTCTCATTCTTTCTTACTCCATTTCCTGACACACCCCATAACATGTCACTCTGTCTAATACCTTCCTCCCACAACCCCTGCTCAACAGTTGCAGTAAAATGTCTTGCTTGGGACGATATGATTACATAAAACTCATCAGTATTCTCATCCTTTCTTACCCATTTCCTGACACACCCTATAACATGTCACTTGCTCCAATACCTTCTCCTACGTGTAACCCCCTGCTCAATGTTGCAGTAAAATGCCTTGCTTGGGACGATATGATTATATAAAAACTCATCAAAGTATTCTCATTCTTTTTCTACTCATTTCGACACACCCTATAACATGTCACTGTCCAATACCTTTCCCTCCTACGTAACCCCCTGCCTGAAGGTAGGCAAATGCCTTGTTTGGGATGATATGATTGGTACAAAACTCATCAGTATTCATCCTTTTCTTACCCATTTCCCACACACCCTATAAATATGTCACTCTGTCTAATACCTTTCCTCCTACGTAACCCCTGCTCAACAAGTTGTAGTAAAATGCTCAAGTTGCACTATTAAGTGTGATTACAAACCTACTGCATTCTCATCTCCTTTCTTACCCATTTCCTGACACACTTTACAATATGTCACTTGGTCTAATAATCCTTCCTCTTCCCACACCCCTGTTTAACAGTTGCAGTAAAAATGTCTTGCTTCTAAAATGATAGCATTATATAAAAACTCATCAGTATTCTCATTCTCTTTTCTTACCCATTTCCTGGCCACACCCTATGCAACATGTCACTCTGTCTAATACCTTTCCTCCTACGTAACCCCCTGCTCAACAGTTGCAGTAAAATGCCTTGCTTGGGACGATATGATTATACAAAACCTTCCATCAGTATTCTCATTCTTCTCTTTACTCCATTTCCTGGACACACCCTATAACATGTCATTTGTCTAATAACTTTCCTCCTACGTAAAACTCTGTTCAACAGTTGCAGTAAAATGCCTTTCGTTTGGGACGATATGATTATATAAAAACTCACTGGCTTCATCTTCTACCCATTTCACACACCCTATAACATGTCACTCTGTCTAATAACTTTCCTCCTACGTAACCCCCTGCCTCAACAGCTGTAGTAAAATGCCTTGCTTGGGACGATATGATTATATAAAAAACTATCAGTATTCTCATTCTTTTTCTACTCATTTCCTGACACACTGTAACATGTCACTTTCAATAACTTTCCTCCTACGTAACCCTCGCTCAACAGTTGCAGTAAAATGCCTTGCTTGGACGATGAGGATTACACAAAACTCATCAGTATTCTCATCCTTTTCTACCCATTTCCTGGTACACCCCTATGTCGTCACTTGCTCCAATAACTTTCTCCTACGTAACCCCGCTCAACAGCTGCAGTAAATGCCTTATTTTAATGACAAGATTACATAAAACTCATCAGTATTCTCATCCTTCTTCTTACCCATTTCCCGACACACCCTATAACATGTCACTTCGTCTAATACCTTTCCTCCTACGTAACTCCCCTGCTCAACAGTTGTAGTAAAATGTCATTTGGGACGATATGATTATATAAAAACTCATCAGTATTCTCATTCTTTTCTTACTCCATTTCCTGACATTGACACCCTATAAATATGTCACTCTGTCTAACAACTTTCCTCCCACAACCCCCTGCTCAACAGTTGCAGTAAAATGTCTTGCTTGGGACGAGGTGATTACATAAACCCATCAGTATTCTCATCCTTTCTTACCCATTTCCTGACACACCCTATAACACATGTCACTTGCCCAACAACTTTCTCCTACGTGTCCCCTGCTCAACAGTTGCAGTAAAATGCCTTGCTTGGGACGATAGATATAGCAAAACTCATCAAAATTTTCATTCTTTTCACTCCATTTCCGGACACACTTACATACGGCGTTACTTTTCAATAACTTTCTCCCACGTGGTCCCCTGCTCAACAGTTGTAGTAAAATGCCTTGCTTGGGACGATATGATTACATAAAACTCATCAGTGGTTTCATCCTTTTCATCTATTTCCTGACACAATTTAAGTAACATGTCACTTGCCTAATAACTTTTCCCACGTGGCCCCCTGCTCAACAGTTGCAGTAAAATGCCTTGCTTGGGACGATATGATTATGCAAAAACTCATCAGTATTCTCTATTCTTTTCTTACCCATTTCCTGACACACCCTATAACTTGTCACTTGTCTAATACCTTTCCTCCTACGTGTAACCCCCTGCCCAACAGTTGCAAATGCCTTGCTTGGGACGATATGATTACAAAAACTCATCAGTATTCTCTATTCTTTCACTTATCACACCTATAACATGTCACTCGCCCAATAACTTTCCTCCTACGTAACCTCTGCTCAACAGTTGCAAAATGCCTTTGCTTGGGACGATATTATCATACAAACCCATCAGTATTCTCATCCTTTTCACCCATTTCATTGCCACCTTGTACATGTCACTTGCCCACAACTTTCCTCCTACGTAACCCTTGCTCAACAGTTGCAAAATGCCTTGCTGTAATTTCCATATGATTATATAAAAACTCATCAGAGCCTCCTTTCATTCTTTTTATCATTTCTGACATGACCGATGTTACGTCAAAATTGTCTAATACCTTTCTTCCATGTAACCCCCTGCTCAACAGTTGCAGTAAAATGTTTTGCTTGGGACGATATTTATATAAAAACTCATCAGTATTCTCATTCTTTTCTTACCCATTTCAGACACACCTACAACATGTCACTTCTTCAATAACTTTCCTCCTACGTAACCCCCGCTCAACAGTTGCAGTAAAATGCCTTGTTCTAAATGATATGATTATATAAAAACTCATCAGTATTCTCATTCTTCTTTACCCATTTCCTGACACACTATAACATGTCACTCTGTCTAATACCTTCTCCACAACCCCTGCCCAACAGTTGCAGTAAAATGCCTTGCTTGGGACGATATGATTATATAAAAACTCATCAGTATTCTCATTCTTTTCTACCTATTTCCTGACACACCTTATAACATGTCACTTTTCTAATAACTTCTTCCTACAAAATCCCCCTCGTCAACAGTTGTAGTAAAATGCCAATGCATATGATTATATAAAAACTCATCAGTATTCCCTATTTTTTCTTACCCATTTCCTGACACACCTTGTAACATGTCACTTTTTCTAACAACTTTCCTCCTACGTAACCCTGCCCAAATAGTTGCAGTAAAATGCCTTGCTTGGGACGATATGATTATATGTAAACTCATCAGTATTCTCATTCTTTTCTTTTCTTACTCATTTCCTGACACACTTTATAACATGTCACTTTTCCAATAACTTTCCTCTACGTAACCCCCTGCTCAACAGTTGTAGAAATGCCTTGCTTGGACGATATGATTATACAAAAACTCATCAGTATTCTCATTCTTTCTTACCCATTTCCTGACACACCCTATAACATGTCACTCTTTCTGTACTTCTACGTAACCCCTGCTCACAGTTGCAGTAAAATGCCTTGCTTGGGACGATATGATATATAAAAACTCATCAGTATTCTCTTATCCTTTTCAACGTATTTCCTGGCACACCCTATAAATACGTCACTCTTTCTAATAACTTTCTCCTACGTAACCCCCCGCCTTGAAGTTTATGTAAAAATGCCTGTTTAATTTTATATGATTATATAGAAAAACTCATCAGTATTCTCATTCTTTTTACCCATTTGCCACACCTCATAAATATGTCACTTTTTCTAATATCTTTCCTCCTACGTAACTCCCTGCTCAACAGTTGCAGTAAAATGCCTTGCTTGGGACGATATGATTATATAAAACCTATCATATTTCCTATTTTTTCACCTATTTCCTGACAACCACCTGCACATGTCACTTCTTCTAATAACTTTTCCTCCTACTAACCCCTGCTCAACAATGCAGTAAAGTTTGCCACTGCTTGAATGGCGATTATATAAACCATTGTACTCATTCTTTTCATCTATTTTAATAATAATTCTATAAATATGTCACTTCTGTCTAATACCTTTTCTCTTCCCACAACCCTTGCTCAACAGTTGTAGTAAATGCCTTGCTTGGGACGATATGATTATATAAAACTCATCAGTATTCTCTATTCTTTCTTACCCATTTCCTGACACACCCTATAACATGTTTTCCTAACAACTTTCCTCCTACGTAACCCTGCCCAACAGTTGTAGTAAATGTCGGCTTGGACGACATGATTATATAAAACTCATCTTATTCTCATTCTTTTCTTACCCATTTCCCGACACACTTGGCAACATGTCACTTGTCTAACAATCCTTCTCCTACGCAACCCTGCTCAACAGTTGCAGTAAAATGCTCGGCTTGGGACGATATGATTACATAAAACTCATCATATTCTCATCCTTTTTCTTACCCATTTCCCGACACACTTTATAACATGTCACTTCGTCTGTCACCCTTCCTCCTACGTAACTTCTCACCAACAAAGAAATGTTTTGCTTGGGACGATATAATATATAAAATCATCAGTATTCTCATTCTTTTCTTACCCATTTCGATACACTCGCAACATGTCACTCTGTCTAATAATCCCTTCTCCTACGTAACCCCCGCCCAACAGTTGTAGTAAATGCCTTGCTTGGGACGATATGATTGCATAAAACTCATCAGTATTCTCATCCTTTTCTTACTCCATTTCCACACCCTATAACATGTCACTCTGTCTATTACCTTTTCCTCCTACGTAACCCCCTGCTCAACAGCTGCACGTTTTGCTTGGGACGATATGATTATATAAAAACCTATCAGTATTCTCATTCTTTCTTACCCATTTCCTGACACACCATATAAACATGTCACTTCGTCTAATACCTTTCCTCCTACGTAACCCCCGCTTCAACAGTTGTAGTAAAAATGCCTTGTCAATGATATGATTATACAAAACTCATCATATTCTCATCCTTTCTTTACCCATTTCCCGGTACAACTTGGCAACATGTCACTCTGTCTAATACTTCCTACGTAACCCTGCTCAACAGTTGCAGTAAAACGCCCTGCTTCTGGACGATATGATTATATAAAAACTCATCAGTATTCTCGCCCTTTCGCCCATTTCCGACACACTTATAACATGTCACTCTGTCTAATACCTTTCCTCCTACGTAACCCTGCTCAACAGTTGCAAAATGTCTTTTGCTTGGGACGATATGATTATATAAAAACTCATCAGTATTCTATTCTTTTCTTACCCATTTCCTGACACACCCTATAACATGTCACTTGTCTAAATAACTTTCTCCCACGTAACCTCCTTGCTCAACAGTTGCAGTAAAATGCCTTGCTTGGGACGATATGATTACATGTAAAACCCATCAGTATTCTCATCCTTTTCACCATTTCAGACACCAACATGTCACTTCCGTCTAATACCTTTCTCCTACGTAACTCCCTGCTCAACAGGTTGTAGTAAAATGCCTTGCTTGGGACGATATGATTATATAAAAACTCATCAGTATTCTCATTCTTCTTACCCATTTCTGACACACCCTATAACATGTCACTTGCCCAACACTCTTCCTGCTGCAACCCCCTGCTCAACAGTTGTAGTAAATGCCTTTGCTTGGGACGAGGATTTATAAACCACTGTGCTCATTCTTTCTTACCCATTTCCTGACACACCCTACAACATGTCACCTGTCTAATAACTTCTCCACAACTTGCTCAACAGCTGCAAATGCCTTGCTTGGGACGATATGATTACATAAAACTCATCAGTATTCTCATCCTTTCTTACTCCATTTCCTAGTACACCCTACAACATGTCACTCTGTCTAATACCTTCCTCCTACGTAACCCCCTGCTCAACAGTTGCAGTAAAATACACTGCTTGGGACGATATGATTATATAAAATCATCATATTCTATCTTTTTCTTACCCATTTCCTGACACACACCCTATAACATGTCACCTTACCATTAATTTTCCTCCCCACAGAACCTCTGCCCAACAGTTGCAAAATGCCTTGCTTGGGACGATATGATTACATAAAACTCATCAGTATTCTCATCCTTTTCTACCTCATTTCCTGACACACCATATAACATGTCATCACTAGTCTAATACCTTTCTCCCACAGAACCCTGCTCAACAGTTGCAGAAAATGCTTCAGTTTCTGGGATGACATATGATACACAAACCCATCAGTATTCTCATCCTTCTTTACCCATTTCCTGACACACCCTATAACATGTCACTCTGTCTAATAACTTCTTCCTCCTACGTAACCCCTGCTCAACAGTTGCAGTAAAATGTTTTGCTTGGGACGAGCAGGATTATATAAACTCATCTTTCAGCACTTTTCATTCTTTTCATCAGCTCTAATACATCTGACAACATGTCACTTGTTCACAACTTTCTCCTTGCATGTGGAACTCCCTGCTCAACAGTTGCAGTAAAATGCCTTGCTTGGGACGATATGATTACATGTAAAACCTATCAGTATTCTCATCCTTTTTCTTACCCATTTCCTGACACACATCTTACAACATGTCACTCTGTCTAACACTGCTAACCCCCTGCTCAACAGTTGTAGTAAATGTTTTGCTTGGGACGATATGATTATATAAAAACTCATCAGTATTTCTCCCCATTCTTTTCACTCATTTCCCTGACACCCTATAACCCAATACTTCTTCTAATAACTTTCCTCCTACGTAACCCTGCTCAACAGTTGCAAAATGCCTTGCTTGGGACGATATGATTATGACAAACCCATCAGTATTCTCATCCTTTTCTACCTATTTCCTGACACACCCTATAACATGTCACTCTGTCTAACAACTTTCCTCCTACGTAACCCCCTGCCCAACAGTTGCAGTAAAATGCCTTGCTTGGGACGAGGATTATACAAAACCTATCAGTATTCTCATCCTTTTTCTTACCCATTTCCTGACACACTTGCAACATGTCACTCGTCTAATAACTTCTCCTACGTAACCCCCTGCTCAACAGTTGCAGTAAAATGCCTTGCTTGGGACGATATGATTTACAAAACTCATCAGTATTCTCATCCTTTTCTTACCCATTTCCCGACACACCCTATAACATGTCACTCTGTCTAATACCTTCTCCTACGTAACCCCCTGCTCAACAGTTGCAGTAAAATGTTTTGCTTGGGACGATATGATTATATAAACTCATCAGTACTCTCATTCTTTCTACCCATTTCCCGACACACCTCGAAAATATTGCCATTTGTCCAACACCTTCCTCCTTACTGCAACTCCCTGCTCAACAGTTGCAGTAAAATGTCTTGGTTTAATTATATGATTATATAAAAACTCATCAGTATTCTCATTCTTCTTACCTATTTCTGACACACTTATAACCTGTCACTCTTTCCAATAACTTCTTCCTCCTACGTGAACCTCCCGCCCAACAGTTGCAGTAAAATGCCTGGTTTGTAATGAGGAGGATTAGTATAAAAACTCATCAGTATTCTCTATTCTTTCTCTACCCATTTCCATTACACCTTATAACCTGTCACTCCTTCTAATAACTTTCCTCCTACGTAACCCTGCTCAATAGCGTGGTAAAATGCCTTGCTTGGGACGATATAATTATATAAAAACTCATCATATTCTCATACTTTTCTTACCCATTTCCGGCGCAATTCATAACCTGTCACTCTTTCTAATAACTTTCCTCCTACGTAACCCTGCTCAACAGTTGCAGTAAAAATGTCTTTTATTTGGGACGATATGATTATATAAAACTCATCAGTATTCTCATTCTTTTCTACCTATCGGACACACCCTATAACCTGTCACTCTTTCTAATAACTTTCTCCTACGTATCCCCCTGCTCAAACAGTTGTAGTAAAATGCCTTATTTGGGACGATATGATTATATAAAAACTCATCAGTATTCTCATTCTTTCTTACCCATTTCCTGGACACCCTATAAATACATGTCACTTTTCTAATAACTTTCCTACGTAACCCCCTGCCCAACAGTTGCAGTAAAATGCTCGCTTGGGATTTAGATATACATGATTATATAAAAACCTACTGTATTTCATTTTCTTACCCATTTCCTGACACACCCTATAACCTGTCACTCTTCTAAATAACTTTCCTCCTACGTAACCCCCGCTCAACAGTTGCAGTAAAATGCCTTGCTTGGGATGATATGATTACATAAAACTCATCAGTATTCCCTATCCTTCTTTACCCATTTCTGACACACCGAGGCACATGTCACTCTGTCTAATAACTTTCCTCCCACAAACCCCTGCTCAACAGTTGTAGTAAAATGCCTTGCTTGGGACGATATGATTACATAAACTCATCAGTATTCTCATTCTTTTCTCACCCATTTCCTGACACACCCTATAAACTCCGTCACTTCTTCTAATAACTTTCCTCCTACGTAACCCCCGCTCAACAGTTGCAAAATGCCTTGCTTGGGACGATAGGATACATAAAACCCATCAGTATTCTCATCCTTCTTACCCATTTGACACACCCTATAACATGTTACTAATGACATTTTTGCGCCCATTGCACCCCCCCTGTTCATCAGTCGAGTAAAACGTTCGTTCATTTATTGATCATACAAACTCATCAGTATCCTCTTATTCCCTTCATTCAATTCATATTTACCTTCATAACTCATCAATTTCCTCCTGACATCTCTCCATTGAATTTCCACCAATAGTCAGAGTAAAACGTTTCAATTGGATGATACGATCATAAAATCATCATATTCTATTCCTCTTCATCATTTTACCACACCCTATAACATGTCACTTTTCTAAATAACTTCTCTCCTACGTAACTCGCTCAACAGTTGCAGTAAAATGCCTTGCTTGGGACGATATGATTATATAAAAACTCATCAGTATTCTCATTCTTTTCTTTACCCATTTTATTGGCCACCTTATAACCTGTCACTCTTTCTAATAACTTTTCTCCTACGTAACCCCGCTCAACAGTTGCAGTAAAATGCCTTGCCTAGATCATTTATATGATTATATAAAAACTCATCAGTATTCTCATCTTCTTCTTTACCCATTTCCTGACATACCTAAACCTGTCACTTTTTCAATAATTTCTTCCTACAATCCCCTTGCTCAATAGTTATAGTAAATGTCTTGCTGTAATTTGCATGATTATATAAACCTATCAGTATCTTTATTCTTCTTCTTTACCATTTCCTGACACACCCTATGTCATGTCACTTCGTCTAATACCTTCCTCCTACGTAACCCCCTGCTCAACAGTTGTAGTAAAATGCCTCGCTTTGGACGATATGATTATATAAAAACTCATCAGTATTCTATTCTTCTTTACCCATTTCCGACACACCCTATAACCTGTCACTTCTTCTAATAACTTTCCTCCTACGTAACCCCCTGCCCAACAGTTGCAGTAAAATGCCTTGCTTGGGACGATATGATTATATAAAACTCATCAGTATTCTCATCCTTTTCTTACCCATTTCTGATACACCCTATAACATGTCACTTGCCCAATACCTTCCTCCCACGTAACCCTCGCTCAACAGTTGCAGTAAAATGCCTTGCTTGGGACGATATGATTACATAAAACTCATCGTTATTCTCATCCTTTCACCATCGTTTTATTAACTTATAACATGTCACTCTTTCTAATAACTTTTCCTCCTACGTAACCCTGCTCAACAGTAGCAGTAAAATGCCTTGCTTGGACGATATGATTATATAAAAACTCATCAGTATTCTCATTTTTTTCACCTACTCCCTGACACACCTGATAACATGTCACCTTCATTAACTTTCCTCCTACGAACCTCTGCTCAACAAGTTGTAAAATGTTTTGCTTGGGACGATATGATTACATAAAACTCATCAGTATTCTCATCCTTTCTTACCCATTTGGACACACTTACAACATGTCACTCTTTCTAACAATCCTTCCTCCTACGAACCCTGCTCAACAGTTGTAGTAAAATGCCTTGCTTGGAATGACATGATTACATAAACCATCAGTATCTCTCATTCTTTTTCTTACCCATTTCAATAATAATCTCATAACATGTCACTCTTTCTAATAACTTTCCTCCTACGTAACCCTGCTCAACAGTTGCAGTAAAATGCCCTTGCTTGGGACGATATGATTACATAAAACTCATCGTATTCTTTCATTTTTCTTACCATTTCCCACACCCTATAATATGTCACTCTGTCTAATAACTTTCCTCCTACGTAATCCCCTGCTCAACAGTTGCAGTAAAAATGCCTTGCTTGGGACGATATGATTACATAAAACTCATCAGTATTCTCATTCTTTTCGTCGTATTTCCTCTGCTACACCCTATGTCGTCACTTTTCACGCCAATCTTCCTACGTAACCCCCTGCTCTTAACAGTTGTAGTAAATGCCTTGCTTGGGACGATATGATTACATAAAACTCATCAGTATTCTATTCTTTTCTTACCCATTTCCTGGACACACCCTATAACATGTCACTTCTTCTAACTTTTCTCCTACGTAACCTCCCCTGCCCAACAGCCAGTAAAATGCCTTACTTGGGACGATGATTACACAAAACTCATCAGTATTCTCATTCTTTCTTACTCCATTTCATTACACCCTAGTAACATGTCAATGCCTATTTATTTTTCCTACGTAAACCCCTGCTCAACAGTTGTAGTAAAATGCCTTGCTTGGGACGATATGATTATATAAAAACTCATCAGTATTCTCATTCTTTTCTTTACCCATTTCCCATTGGCCACCTCATAAATATGGTTACCTGTCTAACACCTTTCCTCCTACGTAACCTCCAACAGTTGTAAAATGCCTTGCTTGGAATGATATGATTACATAAAACTCATCAGTATTCTCATCCTTTTGCATCTATTTCCCATAACTTGAGCAACATGTCATCTACTAATAATCCTTCCTCCTACTGAACCTCCTTGCTCAACAGTTGCAGTAAAATGCTCTCGTTTAGAATGACATGATTACACAAAACTCACCAGTATTCTCATTCTTTTCATCTATTTCTTAATGTCTTGAGATAACATGTCATCGTTAGTTCAATAACTTTCCTCCTAATAACCCCTGCTCAACAGTTACAAAAATGTCGTTTGGGACGATATGATTATACAAAACTCATCAGTATTCTCATTCTTTTTCACCCATTTTAATAATAATCTCTATAACATGTCACTTGCTCTGAGTCAACTTTTCTTCCTACGTATCCCCTGCTCAATAGTTACAAAATGCCTTGCTTGCAATGATATGATTACATAAAACTCATCATATTCTCATCCTTTTCACTCCATTTCTGGATTAATCTTATAACATGTCACTTCGTCTAACAACTTTTCCCTACGTAACTCCCCTGCTCACTAGTTGTAAGAAATGTTTTGCTTGGGACGATAGTGACGGGCAAACCCATCAGTATTTCATCCTTTTTTCCACCATTTCACGCACACCCCATAACATGTCACTCTGTCTAATAACTTTCCTCCTAATAACCCCTGCTCAACAGTTGCAAAATGCCTTGCTTGGGAATTATTACATCACATAAAATCATCAGTATTCTCATTCTTTTCTTACCCATTTCCTGACACACCCTATAACATGTCACTCATTCAATAACTTTCTCCTACGTAACCCCCTGCCCAACAGTTGCAGTAAAATGTCTTGCTTGGGAATGACATGATTACATAAAACCCATCAGTATTCTCATCCCTTTTCACCCATTTCTGACACACCCTAAAACATGTCACTCTGTCTAATAACTTTTCTCCTACGTAACCCTGCTCAACAGTTGCAGTAAAATGTTTTGCTTGGGAATGCATATGATTGTACAAACCTATCAGTATTCCTCATCCTTCTCTACCCATTTCTGACACACCCTATAACATGTCACTATTCAATACCTTTCCTCCTGCAATGTAACTTCACCAACAGTTGCAGTAAAATGCCTTGCTTGGACGCATATGATTATATGAAAACTCATCAGTATTCTCATCTTTCTTACCCATTCTGACACTCCTATACACGTTCTTTGCCTAATACCTTTCCTCCTACGTAACCCCCTGCCTAACAGTTGTAAAGGGTAAGTAAATGCCTTGTTTGGGACGATATGATTAAGAGCAAACTCATCAGTATTCTCATCCTTTCTACTCCATTTCCTGACACACCCTATAACATGTCACTCTGTCTAATAACTTTCCTCCTACGTAACCCTGCCTAACAGTTGCAATGCCTTGCTTGGGAGACTGATATGATTTTATAAAACTGACGTATTCTCATCTCTTTTCTTACCCATTTCCTGACACACCCTATAACATGTCACTCTGTCTAATAACTTTCCTCCTAATGTAACCCCCTGCTCAACAGTTGCAGTAAAATGCCTTGCTTTAAATGATATGATTTATGCAAACTCATCAGTAGCTCTCATCCTTTCTTACCCATTTCCTGACACACCCTATACATGTCACTCTGTCTACCTTCTTCTCCATGCAACTCCCTGCTCAACAGTTGCAAATGTGCCTGCTTGGGACGATATGATTACATAAACCTGTCTACCAACTTTTTCTTACCCATTTCCTGACACACCCTAACATGTCACTCTGTCTAATGCCTTTCTTCCATGTAACCCTCTGCTCAACAGTTGCAGTAAAATGCCTTGCTTTGGGATCACAGATATGATTACATAGTAACCACTGTAATTTATCCTTTTCTTACCCATTTCCTGACACACCCTATAACATGTGCCTGCCTCAGCCCAATACCTTCCTCCTACGTAACCCCCTGCCTAACAGTTTATGTAAATGCTCTGTTTGGGACGATATGATTACATAAACTTATCAGTATTCTCATCCTTTTTTTCTTACCCATTTCCTGACACACCCTATAACAATGTCACTCTGTCTAATAACTTTCCCTCCTACGTAACCCCCTCAACAGTTAGTAAAATGCCTTGCTTGGGACGATATGATTACATAAAACTCATCAGTATTTCATCCTTTTAATGTTTCTGACATACACTTATAATAAAGTCACTTGTCTACTACCTTCCTCCGCATGTAACCCTGGCTTCCAACAGCGTAGCAAAATGTCTGTTTGGGGACGATATGATTATATAAAAACTCATCAGTATTCTCAATTTTTCTACCCATTTCCTGACACACCCTATAACATGTCACTCTGTCTAATAACTTTCTCCTACGTACCCCTCTGCTCAACAGTTGCAGTAAAATGTCTTTACTTGGGACGATATGATTACATAAAACTCATCAGTATTCTCATCCTTTTTCTACTCCATTTCCCTGAATAGTCTCAAATATGTCACCTGTCTAATACCTTTCCTCCTACGTAACCCCTGTTCAACATGGTAAAATGCCTTCGTTTGGGTATCATATATGACACATAACCACTGGCATTCTCATTCTTTCTTACCCATTTCCTGACACACCCTATAACATGTCACCAACAATGTCCCCTCTCCAGCCAACCCCCTGCTCCAAATAGCTGTAGTAAATGCCTTGTTTGGGACGATATGATTATATAAAACTCATCAAGGCATTCCTTATTCTTTCTTACCCATTCTGATACACCTGTACTATGTCACTCTGTCTAATACTCTTCCTCCTACGTAACCCTGCTCAACAGTTGCAGTAAAATGCCTTGCTTGGGACGATATGATTACATAAACTCATCAGTGTATTCCTCGCATCCTTTTCTTTACTCATTTCCTGACACACCCTATAACATGGTCACCAAATTAACAATCTTTCCTCCTAATGTAACCCCCTGCTCAACAGTTGCAGTAAATGCCCTGCTTGGGACGATATGATTATATAAAAACTCATCAGTATTCTCATTCTTTTCTTACCCATCTTCCTCAAGGTCAACTGAAACATGCTCTACTCTCTGTCTAATACCTTCCTCCTACGTAACCCCCTGCTCCTGTTGCAGTAAAATGCCTTGCTTGGGACGATGGATGAGTAAAGTCCTGTCATATTCTCATCCTTTCTTACCCATCTGACAACACCCAACATGTGTCACTCGTCTAATACCTTTCCTCCTACGTAACCCCTGTCTAACAGCTGCAGTAAAATGCCTTGCTTGGGACGATATGATTATATAAAAACTCATCAGTATTCCCTATCTCTTTACCCATTTCCTGACACACCCTATAACATGTCACTCTTCTAATAACTTTCCTCCTATGAACTCCCTTACCAACAGTTGCAGTAAATGTTTGCTTTAATGATATGATTATATAAACGCTATCAGTATTCTCATTCTTTCTTACCCATTTCCTGACACACCCTATAACATGTCACTCTGTCTAATACCTTTCCTCCTAATGTAACCCCCGCTCAACAGTTGCAGTAAAATGCCTTGCTTGGGACGATATGATTTATAGTAAAAACCTTACCAGTATTCTCAATCTTTTCTTACCCATTTCCTGACACACCGTATAACATGTCACTCTGTCTAATACCTTTCCTCCTACGGCAACCCCCTGCTCAACAGTTGCAGTAAAATGCCTTGCTTGGGACGATATGATTATATAAAACTCAGTATTCTCATTCTTTTCTTACCCATTTCCTGACACACCCTATAACATGTCACTCTGTCCTATACCTTTCCTCCTACGTAACCCCTGCTCAACAGTTGCAGTAAAATGCCTTGCTTGGGACGATATGATTACATAAAACTCATCAGTATTCTCATCCTTTTCTTACCCATTTCTGACACACCCTATAACATGTCACTCTGTCTAATACCTTTCCTCCCTCACATTAACACCCTGCTCAACAGTTGCAGTAAAATGCCTTACTTGGGACGATATGATTACATAAAACTCATCAGTATTCTCATCCTTTTCTTACCCATTTCCTGACACACCCTATAACATGTCACTCCCCTTAATAACTTTCCTCCTACGTAACCCCCTGCTCAACAGTTGCAGTAAAATGCCTTGCTTGGAGACCCGATATGATTACATAAAACTCATCAGTATTCTCATCCTTTTCTTACCCATTCCTGACCCACCCCTATAACATGTCACTCTGTCTAATAACTTTCCTCCTACGTAACCCCTGCTCCAACAGTTGCAGTAAAATGCCTTGCTTGGGACGATATGATTACATAAAACTCATCAGTATTCTCATCCTTTTCTTACTTACATTTCCTGACACACCCTATAACATGTCACTCTGTCTAATAACTTTCCTCCTACGTAACCCCCTGCTCAACAGTTGCAGTAAAATGCCTTGCTTGGGACGATATGATTATATAAAACTCATCAGTATTCTCATCCTTTTCTTACCCATTTCCTGACACACCCTATAACTTGTGCACTCTGTCTAATACCTTTTCCTCCTACGTAACCCCCTGCTCAACAGTTGCAGTAAAATGCCTTGCTTGGGACGATATGATTAGCATAAAAACTCATCAGTATTCTCATCCTTTTTCCTTGCTTACCCATTTCCTGACACACCCTATAACATGTACTCTTTCTTTTCCCTCCTACGTAACCCCCTGCTCAACAGTTGCAGTAAAATGCCCCTTGCTTGGGACGATATGATTACATAAAACTCATCAGTATTCTCATCCTTTTCTTACCCATTTCCCTGACACACCCTATAACATGTCACTCTGTCTAATACCTTTCCTCCTACCGTAACCCCCTGCTCAACAGTTGCAGTAAAATGCCTTGCTTGGGACGATATGATTACATAAAACTCATCCAGTATTCTCATCCTTTTCTTACCCATTTCCTGACCCCACCCTATAACATGTCACTCTGTCTAATACCTTTCCTCCTACGTAACACCCTGCTCAACAGTTGCAGTAAAATGCCTTGCTTAGGACGATATGATTATATAAAAACTCATCAGTATTCTCATTCCTTTTTCTTCATTTCCTGACACACCCTATAACATGTCCTCTGTCTAATACCTTCCTCCTACGTAACCCCTGCTCAACAGTTGCAGTAAAATGCCTTGCTTGGGACGATATGATTATATAAAAACTCATCAGTATTCTCATCCTTTTCTTACCCATTCCTGACACACCCTATAACATGTCACTCTGTCTAATAACTTTCCTCCTACGTAACCCCTGCTCAACAGTTGCAGTAAAATGCCTTGCTTGGGACGATATGATTACATAAAACTCATCAGTATTCTCATCCTTTTCTTACCCATTTCCTGGCCACACCCTATAACATGTCCTCTGTCTAATACCTTTCCTCCTACGTAACCCCCTACCCCTGCTCAACAGTTGCAGTAAAATGCCTTGCTTGGGACGATATGATTATATAAAAACTCATCCAGCCTTCTCATTCGTTTCTTACCCATTTCCTGACACACCCTATAACATGTCACTCTGTCTAATACCTTTCCTCCTACGTAACCCCCTGCTCAACAGTTGCAGTAAAATGCCTTGCTTGGGACTATATGGATATATAAACTCATCATATTCTCATCCTTTTCTTACCCATTTCCTGACACACCCCATAACATGTCACTCTGTCTAATAACCTTTCCTCCATGCAACTCCCCTGCTCAACAGTTGCAGTAAAATGCCTTGCTTGGGACGATATGATTACATAAAACTCACTGTGATTTCATCCTTTCTTACCCATTTCTGACACCCTATAACATGTCACTCTTCTACCTTCCTCCTACGTAACCCCCTGCTCTACAGTTGCAGTAAAATGCCTTGCTTGGGACGATATGATTACATAAAACTCATCAGTATTCTCATCCTTTTCTTACCCATTTCCTGACACAACCTATAACATGTCACTCTGTCTAATAACTTTCCTCCTACGTAACCCCCTGCTCAACAGTTGCAGTAAAATGCCTTGCTTGGGACGATATGATTACATAAAACTCATCAGTATTCTCATCCTTTTCTTACCCATTTCCTGACACACCCTATAACATGTCACTCTTTCTAATAACTTTCCTCCTACGTAACCCCCTGCTCAACAGCTGTGCAAATGCCTTGCTTGGGATTTATTATGATTACATAAACTCATCAGTATATTTCGGCCCTTTTCTACCTACTTCTGGACACACCCTATAACATGTCACTTTTCTAATAATCCTTCTCCTACGTAACCCCCTGCTCAACAGTTGCAGTAAAATGCCTTGTTTGGGAAATTTTCCAGATATGATTATATAAACTATCAGTATTCTCATCCTTTTCTTTACCCATTTCCGGACACACCCTATAACATGTCACTCTGTCTAATGGCCTTTCCTCCTACGTAACCCCTGCTCAAAATAGCTGCAGTAAAATGCCTTGCTTGGGACGATATGATTATATAAAACTCATCAGTATTCTTTTTACCCATTTCCTGACACACCCTATAACATGTCACTCTGTCTAATACCTTTCCTCCTACGTAACCCTGCTCAACAGTTGCAGTAAAATGCCTTGCTTGGGACGATATGATTATATAAAAACTCATCAGTATTCTCATTCTTTTCTTACCCATTTCCTGACACACCCTATAACATGTCACTCTTTCTAATAACTTTCCTCCTACGTGCTTGCTCAACAGTTGCAGTAAAATGTCTTGCTTGGGACGATATGATTATATAAAACTCATCAGTATTCTCATTCTTTTCTTACCCATTTCCTGACACACCCTATAACATGTCACTCTTAGTCTAATAACTTTCCTCCTAATGCAAACTCTTGTCAACAGTTGCAGTAAAGGTTTGCTTGGGACGATATGATTACATAAAACTCATCAGTATTCTGTCTTCCTTTCTTAGTAGCCCATTCTGACACACTCATACTAATGTCCAGCTCTGTCTAATAACTTCTTCTCCCAATGCATCCCCTGCTCAACAGTTGCAGTAAAATGCCTTGCTTGGGGATGATATAGATTATTAACCTATCAGCATTCTCATTCTCTTTTTCTTTACCCATTTCCTGACACCCTATAACATGTCACTCTGCTCTATAATACCTTTCCTCCCATGTGTAACTCCCTGCTCAACAGCTACATGGTAAATGCCTTGTTTAGACTAGATATGAATATATAAAAACTCATCAGTATTCTTCTTACCCATTTCCTGACACACCCTATAACCTGTCACTCTGTCTAATACCTTCCTCCTACGTAACCCCCTGCTCAACAGTTGCAAAATGTTTGCTGTGACTGATATGATTTATAAAACTCATCATCAGTATTCCCCATTCTTTTCTTTACCCATTTCCCTGACACACCCTATAACCTGTCACCTGTTCAATACCTCTTCTCCTACGTAACTCCCTGCTCAACAGTTGCAGTAAAATGCCTTGCTTGGGACGATATGATTATATATAAAACTCATCAGTATTCTCATTCTTTTCTTACCCATTTCCTGACACACCCTATAACATGTCACTCTGTCTAATACCTTTCCTCCTACGTAACCCCCTGCTCAACAGCCAGTAAAATGCCTTGCTTGGGACGATATGATTACATAAAACTCATCATATTCTCATCCTCTTACCCATTTCCTGACACCTTAACATGTCACTCTGTCTAATACCTTTCCTCCTACGTAACCCCCTGCTCAACAGTTGCAGTAAAATGCCTCGTTTGGGACGATACATTGTATAAACTCATCACCATTCTCATTCTTTTCTTACCATTTCCTGACACACCCTATAACATGTCACTCTGTCTAATACCTTCCTCCTACGTAACCCCTTCTCTGCCCAACAGTTGCAGTAAAATGCCTTGCTTGGGACGATATGATTATATAAAACTACTCAGTACTTACTCTTTTCTTACCCATTTCCTTGACACACCCTATAACATGTCACTGTCTAATACCTTTTCCTTCCTACGTAACTCCCTGCTCAACAGTTGGCAAGTAAAATGCCTTGCTTGGGAATGATATGATTATATAAACTCATCAGTATTCTCATTCTTTTCTTACCTCCATTTCCACACACACCTTTACATGTCACTCTGTCTAATACCTTTCCTCCTACGTAACCCTGCCTACCAGTTGCAGTAAAATGCCTTGCTTGGGACGATAAGGATTATATAAAAATCTCCATCAGGCTTCTCATTCTTTTCTTACCCATTTCCTGACACACCCTATAACATGCTTCACTCTGTTCACATCCTTTCCTCCTACGTAACCCCTGCTCAACAGTTGCAAAAATGCCTTGCTTGGGACGATATGATTATATAAAAACTGCCATCAGTGTCTTTTATCTCTTTTCTACTCCATTTCCTGACACACCCTATAACATGTCACTCTGTTCATTAATACCTTCTCCTACGTAACCCCCTGCTCAACAGTTGCAGTAAAATGTTTGGACGATATGATTATATAAAACTCATCAGTATTCTCATTCTTTTCTTTACCCATTTCCTGACACACCCTATAACATGTCACTCTGTCTAATACCTTTCCTCCCACAAAAATCCCCTTGCTCAACAGTTGCAGTAAAATGCCTTGCTTGGGACGATATGATTATATATAAAAACTAATCAGTATTCTCATTCTTTTTCTACTCCATTTCCCGGACACACCCTATAACATGTCACTCTGTCTAATACCTTCTCCTACGTAACTCCCTGCTCAACAGTTGCAGTAAAATGCCTTGCTTGGGACGATATGATTACATAAAACTCATCAGTATTCTCATCCTTTTTCTTACCCATTTCCCTGGACACACCCTATAACATGTCACTCTGTCTAATACCTTTCCTCCTACGTAACCCCCTGCTCAACAGTTGCAGTAAAATGCCTGTTTGGGACGATATGATTATATAAAAACTCATCAGTATTCTCATTCTTTTCTTACCCATTTCCTGACACACCCTATAACATGTCACTCTGTCTAATACCTTCTCCTACGTAACCCCCTGCTCAACAGTTGCAGTAAAATGCCTTGCTTGGGACGATATGATTATATAAAAACTCATCAGTATTCTCATTCTTTTTCTTACCCATTTCCTGACACACCCTATAACATGTCACTCTGTCTAATACCTTTCCTCCTACGTAACCCCCTGCTCAACAGTTGCAGTAAAATGCCTTGCTTGGGACGATATGATTATATAAAAACTCATCAGTATTTCATTCTTTTCTTACCCATTTCCTGACACACCCTATAACATGTCACTCTGTCTAATACCTTTCCCTCCTACGTAACCCCCTGCTCAACAGTTGCAGTAAAATGCCTTGCTTGGGACGATATGATTATATAAAAACTCATCAGCATTTTCATTCTTTTTCACCTATTTCCTGACACACCCTATAACAACATGTCACTCATCTAATAATCCTCTCTCATGTGACCCCTTATAACAGTTGCAGTAAATGCCTGCTTGTAATTAGTTGTTGATTACATAAAACTCATCAGTATTCTCATCCTTTCTTACCCATTTCCTAATACACCCTTATATTGCGTCACTTCTGTCTAACTTCTCCTACGTAATCCCTGCCCAACAGGCCAGCAAATGCCTGCTTGGGACTAAGATATGACTTATAGTAAAACTCACCAGTATTCTCATTTTTTTCACCTATTTCCTGACACCCTGAGAAGCATGTCACTTTTTCTTAATAATCTCTCCTATAACCCCCTGCTCAACAGTTGCAGTAAAATGCCTTGCTTGGGACGATATGATTACATAAAAACTCATCAGTATTCTCATCCTTTTCTTACCCATTTCCCACACCCTATAATACGTCACTCTTTCAATAACTTCTCCACAACTCCCTGCCTCACAGTTGCAGTAAAATGCCTTGCTTGGGGATGACATGATTGAGAGAAAAACTCATCAAGTATTCCTCATCCTTTTCTACCCATTTCCTGACACAATTCTATAACAGTGTCACTCTTTTCTAATAACTTCTTCTCCTACGTAACCCCCTGCTCAATGGTTGCAGTGAAATGCCTTGCTTGGGACAGATATGATTATAAAACCTGCATCAGTATTTTCCTCATCCTTTTCTACCCATTTCCTGACACACCCTATACAAGGCCACTTTTCTTAATAACTTTCTCTCCCACAAACCCCTGCTCAACAGTTGCAGTAAAATGCCTTGCTTGGGACGATATGATTACATAAAACTCATCAGTATTCTCATCCTTTTCTTACCCATTTCCTGACACACCCCAAGTAACATGTCACTCTTTCTAATAACTTTCTCCCATGTAACCCCCTGCTCAACAGTTGCAGTAAAATGCTCTGCTTGGGATCAGGCAGGATTGTACAACCATCAGTATTCTCATCCCTTTCTTTACCCATTTCTTAATAGCACCCTATAAATACGTCACTCTGTCTAATACCTTTCCTCCCTACAACCCCTGCTCAACAGTTGCAGTAAAATGCCTTGCTTGGGACGATATGATTATATAAAAACCTACTGGGGCATTCTGTCTTTTTCTACCCATTTCCCTGACACACCCCATAACAGTGTCACTCTGTCTAATAACTTTCCTCCTACGTAACCCCCTGCTCTACAGTTGCAGTAAAATGCCTTGCCTAGACTATGATTATATAAAACTCATCAGTATTCTCATTCTTTTCTTACCCATTTCCCACACACCCTATAACATGTCACCGTCTAATACCTTTCCTCCTACGTAACCCCCTGCTCAACAGTTGCAGTAAAATGCCTGCTTGGGACGATATGATTACATAAAACTCATCAGTATTCTCATTCTTTTCTTACCCATTTCCCGACACACCCTATAACATGTCACTCTGTCTAATAACTTTCCTCCCACGTAACCCCCTGCTCAACAGTTGCAGTAAAATGCCTTGCTTGGGACTACATATGATTATAGAAACCTCATCACATTTCATTCTTTCTTACCCATTTCCTGACACACCCTATAACATGTCACTCTGTCTAATAACTTCTCCCACGTAACTCCCTGCTCATACAGTTGCAGTAAAGTGTCTTTGCTACTGAGCACATGATTATAAAAACTCATCAGCATTTCCTATTTTTTTACCCATTTCCTGACACACCCTATAACATGTCACTCTGTCTAATAACTTTCCTCCTACGTAACCCCCGCTCAACAGTTGCAGCAAAATGCCTTGCTTGGGACGATATGATTGTATAAAACTCATCAGTATTCTCATTCTTTCTTACCTCATTTTGACACACCCAGTAATACGTCACTCTGTTCAATAACTTTCCTCCTACGTAACCCCTTGTTCATTATAAGTTGCAGTAAAATGCCTTGCTTGGGACGATATGATTACATAAAACTCATCAGTATCTTCATCTTTTTCTACCCCATTTCCTGACACACCCTATAACATGTCACTCTGTCTAATACCTTTCCTCCCACGTAACTTCTTGTTCAACAGTTGCAGTAAAATGCCTTGCTTGGGACGATATGATTACATAAACCTTACTCAGCATTCTCATTCTTTTCACTCATTTCCCTGACACACCCTATAAGCGATGTCACACTGTCATCACCTTCTCCTACGTAACCCCCTGCCCAACAGTTGCAGTAAAATGCCTTGCTTGGGACGATATAGATTGGCATAAAACCTATCAGTATTCTCATTCTTTTCTTTACCCATTTCCTGATACACCTTGATAACATGTCAATTTCTGTCTAATACCTTTCTCCTACGTAACTCCTGCTCAACAGTTGGTAGTAAAATGCCTTTGTTTTGGGAATGAGATATGATTATATAAAACTCTATCAGTATTCTCATTCTTTTTCTTACCCATTTCCTGACACACCCTGGCAACATGTCACTCTGTCTAATACCTTTCCTCCTACGTAACCCCCTGCTCAATGTTGTAGTAAAATGCTCTTGCTTGGGATTATGATTACAAACTCATCAGTATTCTTAATTTTTTTCTTACCCATTTCCTGAAATACACCTTATAACATGTCACTCTGTTCAATACCTTCTCCTACGTAACCCCCTGCTCAACAGTTGCAGTGTTGCCTTGCTTGGGACGATAGACGGTAAAAACCCATCAGTATTCTCATTCTTTTCTTACCCATTTCCTGACACACCTTGCAACATGTCACTCTGTCTAATAACTTTCCTCCTCATTGTAACCCTGCTCAACAGTTAGTAGTAAAATGCTCATTTGGGACGATATGATTACATAAAACCCACCGTATTCTCATTCTTCTTACCCATTTCCCTGACACACTCATAACATGCCACTCTGTCTAACACCTTCTCCTACGTATTCCCTGCTCAACAGTTGCAGTAAAATGCCTTGCTTGGGACGATATGATTACATAAAAACCCATCAGTATTCCTCATTCTTTTCTTACCCATTTCCATTGCCAACTTAGTAACATGTCAATTTCAACGTGAATACCCTTCCTATAACCCCTGCTCAACAGTTGCAGCAAAATGCCTTGCTTGGGACGATATGATTACATAAAACTCATCAGTATTCTCATTCTTTTTCTTACCCATTTCCCATTACCACCTTGATAACATGTCAATTAGTCTAATACCTTTTCCTCCTACGTAACCCCCTGCTCAACGTTGCAGTAAAATGCCTTGCTTGGGACGATATGATTACATAAAACTCATCAGTATTCTCATTCTTTCTTACCCATTTCCTGACACAACTTACAACAGTCACTGTCTGGACAACTTTCCTCCTACGTAACTCCCCTGCTCAACAGTTGTAGTAAAATGCCTTACGGGGAATGACAAGGATTACATAAAATCATCAGTATTCTCATCCTTTTCTACCCATTTCGGACACACCCTATAATATTACCTGTCTAATACCTTTCCTCCTACGTAACCCCCTGCTCAACAGTTGCAGTAAAATGCCTCGTCGGGGACGATATGATTACATAAAACTCATCAGTATTCTCATTCTTTTCTTACCCATTTCCTGGACACACCCTATGTCACCTGTCTAATACCTTTCCTCCTACGTAACCCTGCTCAACAGTTGCAGTAAAATGTCTTTTGCTTCTGGGACGATATGATTATATAAAACTCATCAGTATTCTCATTCTTTTCTTACCCATTTGACACCCTATAACATGTCACTTGTCTAATAACTTTCCTCCTACTTAACCCCCTGCTCAACAGTTGCAGTAAAATGCCTTGCTTGGGAATATATGATTATACAAAACTCATCAGTATTCTCATTCTTTTCACCCATTTGACACACCCTGACAACATGTCACTCTGTCTATCAACTTTCCTCCTACGTAACCCCTGCCTGAATAGTTGCAAAATGCCTTGCCTGGGGTCGATATAAGTGGATTAGTACAAAACTCATCAGTATTCTCATTCTTTCTTACCTATTTCCCTGCCACACCCTATAACATGTCACTCTGTCTAATAACTTTCTCCTACGTAACCCCTCACCAACAGTTGCAGTAAAATGCCTTTGTTTGGGACGATATGATTATATAAAAAACTCATCAGTATTCTCATTCTCTTTTACTCATTTCCCTGACACACCCTATAACATGTCACTGTCTAATACCTTTCCTCCTACGTAACCCCCTGCCTCAACAGTTGCAGTAAAATGCCTTGTTTGGGATGATATGATATATTAAAAACTCATCAGTATTCTCATCTTTTCACCATTTCCTGACACAACTTATAACCTGTCACTCTTTCTAATAATCCTTCCCACAACCCCCACCAACAGTTGCAGTAAAATGCCTTGGCTGGGAATGCAATGATATGATTACATAAAACTCATCAGTATTCTCATCCTTTCTTACCCATTTCCTGACACACCCTATAACATGTCACTCTGCCCTAATAACTTTCCTCCACAACCCCCTGCCCAACAGTTGCAATGTCTTTGGTTTGGGACGATATGATTATATAAAAACCATCAGTATTTCATCCTTTTCTTACCCATTCTGGACACAACTTAAGTAACATGTCACTTCATCTATCAATCCTCCTCCCACGTAACCCCCTGCTCAGAAGCTGTAGTAAAATGTTTTGCTTGGGACGATATGATTATATAAACTCATCAGTATTCTCTATTCTTTCTTACCCATTTCTGAAGCACTTTATGAACCTTGTCACTCTTTCTAATAACTTTCCTCCCACAACCCCCTGCTCAACAGTTGCAGTAAAATGCCTTGTTTTAATTATGATTACACAAAACCTATCAGTATTCTCATCCTTTTCTTACCCATTTCCTGACACACCCTATAACATGCCACTCTGTCTAATACCTTTCCTCCTACGTAACCCCCTGCTCAACAGTTGCAGTAAAATGCCTTGCTTGGGACGATATGATTACATAAAACCTATCAGTATTCTCATTCTTTTCACCATTTCTGACACACCCTATAACATGTCACTCGTCTACCTTCCTCCTACGTAACCCTGCCCAACAGTTGCAGTAAAATGTTCACGGTGAATGACATGATTATACAAACTCATCAGTATTCTCATTCTTTTCTTACCCATTTCCCCTGACACCCTATGTCACGTCACCTGTCTAATACCTTTCCTCTTCCCACGTAATCCCCTGCTCAACAGTTATGTGCAAATGCCTTGCTTGGGACGACATGATTATATATAAAAACTCATCAGTATTCTCATTCTTTTCTTACCCATTTCGACACACCCTATAACATGTCACTTGTCTAATAACTTTCCTCCTACGTGTAACCCTCGCTCAACAGTTGTAGTAAATGCCTTTTGCTTTGGGACGATATGATTACATAAAACTCATCAGTATTCTCATCCTTTTTCACCATTTCCTGACACACTTGATAACATGTCACTCTGTCTAATACCTTTCCTCCTACGTAACCCTCGCTCAACAGTTGCAGTAAAATGCTCTGCTTGGGACGATATGATTACATAAAACCCATCAGTATTCTCATTCTTTTCACCCATTTCCCATTACCACCGCAACATGTCACTCTGTCTATCACTTTCCTCCTACGTAACTCTGCTCAACAGTTGCAGTAAATGTTTTGCTTGGGACGATATGATTATATAAAAACTCATCAGTATTCTCATTCTTTCTCTACCCATTTCCGACACACCCTACAACATGTCACTCTGTCTAATAACTTTCTCCCGCATTTAACCCCCTGCTCAACAGTTGCAGTAAAATGCCTTTGCTTGGGACGATATGATTACATAAAACCTATCAGTATTCTCATTCTTTCTTTACCCATTTCCGGCTACCAATTCCTATAACATGTCACTCTGTCTAATAATCCTTCTCCTACGTGTCCCCCTGCTCAACAGTTGCAGTAAAATGCCTTGCTGACGAGATATGATTACATAAAACTCATCAGTATTTCGTCTTTTTCTTACCCATTTCCTGACACACCCTATAACATGTCACTCTGTCTAATAACTTTCCTCCTACGTAACCCTGCTCAACAGTTGCAGTAAATGTTTTGCTTGACGATATGATTATATAAAACTCATCAGTATTCTCTATTCTTTCTTTACCCATTTCCGACACAATTTATAACATGTCACTCTGTCTAATACCTTTTCTCCGATGTAACCCCCTGCTCAACAGTTGTAGTAAAAATGTCTTGCTTGGGACGATATGATTATATAAAAAACCTTATCAGTATTCTCATTCTTCTTTACCTCCATTTCGACACACCCTATAACCTGTCACTTAATAACTTTCCTCCTACGCACTCCCCTGCTCAACAGTTGCAGTAAAATGCCTTGCCTAAAATCTATTATGATTACAAAAACTCATCAGTATTCTCATCCTTTTTCACTCCATTTCCTGACACACCCTATAACATGTCACTTGTCTAATAACTTTCCTCCTACGTAACCCTGCTCAACAGTTGCAGTAAAATGCCTTGCTTGGGACGATATGATTATATAAAAACTCATCAGTATTCTCATCCTTTTCTTTACCTACTTTATCACAATCTTGGCAACATGTCACTCTGTCTAAATAACTTTCTCCTACGTAACCCTCTGCCCAACAGTTGCAGTAAAAATGTCTTTTGCTTGGGACGCATAAGGATATATAAAAACTCATCAGTAATTCTCATTCTTTCAATGGCTTCCTGGGACACACTTGGCAACCTGTCATCTTTCAATAACTTTCCTCCTACGTAACCCCCTGCTCAACAGTTGCAGTAAAATGCCTTGCTGTGGTTTTATACACATAAAACTCATCAGTATTTTCATCCTTTTCTTACCCATTTCTTGACACACTTTATGTAACATGTCATCTTGTCTAGACAACTTTCTTCCGCTGGTCTCCTGTTTCAAATAGTTGCAGTAAAATGCCTTGCTTGGGACGATATGATTACATAAAAACCTTATCAGTATTTCATTCTTTTCTACCCATTTCCTGACACACCCTGCATAACATGTCACCTGTCTACAACTTTCCTCCCACAACCCCCTGCTCAACATTTGCAGTAAAATGCCTTGCTTGGGACGATATGATTACATAAAACTCATCAGTATTCTCATCCTTTTCTTACCCATTTCCTGACACACCCTATAACATGTCACTCTGTCTAATAACTTTCCTCCTACGTAACCCCCTGCTCAACAGTTGCAGTAAAATGCCTTGCTTGGGACGATATGATTATATAAAAACTCATCAGTATTCTCATCCTTTTCTTACCCATTTCCTGACACACCCTATAACATGTCACTCTGTCTAATAACTTTCCTCCTACGTAACCCCCTGCTCAACAGTTGCAGTAAAATGCCTTGCTTGGGACGATATGATTATATAAAAACTCATCAGTATTCTCATTCTTTTCTTACCCATTTCCTGACACACCCTATAACATGTCACTCTGTCTAATAACTTTCCTCCTACGTAACCCCCTGCTCAACAGTTGCAGTAAAATGCCTTGCTTGGGACGATATGATTATATAAAAACTCATCAGTATTCTCATTCTTTTCTTACCCATTTCCTGACACACCCTATAACCTGTCACTCTTTCTAATAACTTTCCTCCTACGTAACCCCCTGCTCAACAGTTGCAGTAAAATGCCTTGCTTGGGACGATATGATTACATAAAACTCATCAGTATTCTCATCCTTTTCTTACCCATTTCCTGACACACCCTATAACATGTCACTCTGTCTAATAACTTTCCTCCTACGTAACCCCCTGCTCAACAGTTGCAGTAAAATGCCTTGCTTGGGACGATATGATTACATAAAACTCATCAGTATTCTCATTCTTTTCTTACCCATTTCCTGACACACCCTATAACATGTCACTCTGTCTAATAACTTTCCTCCTACGTAACCCCCTGCTCAACAGTTGCAGTAAAATGCCTTGCTTGGGACGATATGATTACATAAAACTCATCAGTATTCTCATCCTTTTCTTACCCATTTCCTGACACACCCTATGACATGTCACTTGCTTTCATACCTTTCCCCTCCTTACGTAACCCCCTGCTCAATAAAGCAGTAAAATGCCTTGTTTGGGACGATATGATTATATAAAAATCCCTTACCATCAGTATTCTCATCCTTTTCTTACCCATTTCCTGACACACCCTATAACATGTCATCACTTGTCTAATAACTTTCCTCCCACAACCCCTGCTCAACAGTTGCAGTAAAATGCCTTGCTTGGGACGATATGATTATATAAAAACTCATCAGTATTCTCATTCTTTTTCTTACTCATTTCCGGACACACCCTATAACATGTCACTCTGTCTAATAACTTTCTCCTACGTAACCCTGCTCAACAGTTGCAGTAAAAAATGCCTTGCTTGGGACGATATGATTATAAAACTCATCAGTATTCTCATTCTTTTCTTACCCATTTCTGACACACCCTATAACCTGTCACTTTTCTAATAACTTTCCTCCTACGTAACCCCCGTCAACAGTTGCAGTAAAATGCCTTGCTTGGGACGATATGATTATACAAAAAACTCATCAGTATTCTCATCCTTTTCACCATTTCCTGACACACCCCATAACATGTCACTCTGTCTAATAACTCTTCTCCCACAACCCCTCGCTCAGCAGTAAATGCCTTGCTTGGGACGGATATGATTATATAAAAACTTCATCAGTATTCTCATTCTTTCTTACCCATTTCCTTTCTGACACAATCTCTATAACCTGTCACTCTTTCTAATCTCTTCTCCTACGTAACTCCCCTGCTCAACAGTTGCAGTAAAATGCCTTGCTTGGGACGATATGATTACATAAAACTCATCAGTATTCTCATCCTTTTCTTACCCATTTCACACCCTATAACATGTCACTCTGTTCCAATAACTTCTTCTCCTACGTAACCCCCGCTCAACAGTTGCAGAAATGCCTTGCTTGGGACGATATGATTATATAAAAACTCATCAGTATTCTCATCTTTTCTTACCCATTTCCCGACACACCCTATAACCTGTCACTCTTCTAATAACTTTCCTCTCCTACGTAACCCTGCTCAACAGTTGCAGTAAATGCCTTGGTTTGGGACGATATGATTACATAAAACTCATCAGTATTCTCATCCTTTTCTTACCCATTTCCCGGACACCCTATAACATGTCACTCTGTTCATATCAACTTTCCCTCCTACGCAATCCCCTGCTCAACAGTTGGTAAAATGCCTTGCTTGGGACGATATGATTATATAAAAACTCATCAGTATTCTCATTCTTTTCTTACCCATTTCCTGACACACCTCATAACCTGTCACTCTTTCTAATAACTTTCCTCCTACGTAACCCCCGCTCAACAGTTGTGGTAAATGCCTTGCTTGGGACGGATATGATTACATAAAACTCCACTAGCATTCTCATCCTTTTCTTACCCACTTCCTGACACACCCTATAACCTGTCAATCTTTCTAATAACTTTCCTCCGACGTAACCCTCTGCTCAACAGTGACAGTAAAATGCCTTGCTTGGGGCTATATGAATATAAAAAACTCATCATTATTCTCATCCTTCTCTTACCCACTTTCTGACACCTCCATAACCTCTCACTCTTTCTCATAACTTTTCTCATATGTAATCCCCTGCTCAACAGTGGCAGTAAAATGCCTTGTTTGGGGTGATATGATTTAAAAAAAAAGATAGATAGATAGATAGATAGATAGATAGATAGACAGATAGATAGATAGATAGATAGATAGATAGAATCCCTAAGAATTTAAATGTAAAGTCAATAGTCATCTCCTATCTCACTAATCTGCATCCTCTCTCTCTCATGCTCCTTTCTCCGTCCACTTCACTCTCACTAGTATTCTCATCTTTCTCTTACCCACTTCCTGACACCCTCTATAACCTGTCTCTCTTTCTCATTACTTTCTTCCTACCTAACCCTCTGCTTGGGGTGATATGATTATAAAAAATAGCGTAGTTTTTTCATTTGTTTCTCTATGGTTTTAATTCAGTATTTTCATTTCTTAGACGGGTTGCTAACCAAAGAAACCCGTGTTTGTTTTGATATTTAACCCATATTTAACTTCTGGTAGAAGTGACGGTTTTATGTTTCCCAAAATAATTTTTGTGAAAGTAATCGCAACCGACTAGACAGGAATTTGAACTCTCCTCGAAGATTTCCCTTTCTATACTGACAACCACCACGCCAGAATTCAATATCGTACTTTAATATGGCAGTGAATGTTGGCCAATATCTTCAAAGATGAAGGAAAAAATTGAAGCAGCTGAAATGTGGTTCTACAGGGAGATGCTGCGGATATCATGGACCGAGCATGTGAGCAATGATGAGGTCTTAGAAAGCATGGAAACGAAGAGGAAATTAATACTGAGCATAAGGAAGAGACAGCTAAAGTTCCTGGGGCACGCAATGAGGAAGGAGGGCTTAGAGGACCTGATACTAACAGGCCAGATAGAGGGAAAAAGAGACAGGGGAAAGCAGCGGATGACCTATTTGAAAGACCTGATCAGGTGGATGACGGAACGAGGGTTGCGTGGTGTAACAGGAAAAAGCGTGCTAAGAGCCACCAGGGACAGGGAGACGTGGAAAACCATGATCGCCTACGTCCTGAAAGGACGGGGCACATAAAAGAAGAAGAAACTCAATGTCGACTGTTCTTATCTCAGTATATTCTGAAACCAAACTGGGCTAGAAATATTGTCTTACGCTACCTTCTGAATAAGGAGGACCTGTATCTTTAAAAATCTGCATTCCTGATTTTTGCTTTTAGCTGCGTTCGAGAACCAATCTCTGAAACCGTTTAGAATATGTAGTTACTTCACCCTCACTGAGTGAGTCTCAAGTCTCAATTTCCCGCTGGTTTTATTGAAAACGCTAGTAGATATCTAATGAGTAACTTATTTAAATTTAAATGCGATCATAATTTTCGTCGTCCCACTCAAATATCATTGGCGCGGAAAAATAGATTCTTAATTCGTCATTATTCAAACTGGAATTACCGATTTCAATGCGCAATTCAGTTGCAAGAAGCAAATACGTTTTATTGCATTGCTAATTGAATTCACCGATCAATTGTTACCTGTATAGTAACTGCAGTCTGTATCTTTGGGGATCTGTCGTCTTTGACATTTTTACCGACTTAAACAAAATGATACTATCCCAGTTTCCAACCGTACAAGAAAACGAATCTACAAAACGAAAAATACCTTTTAAATGTTGCCTTTCATTTAGATTAAGGAAAATGGTTACGTATTCGAAAAAAATTAATATTTGAGTAAAATCACTTTCAATGGGAGATATTAAATGAATAACTTTAAGTCATATTTATTGAACGAGGTTTTTAAACATACTTATTGAGAACGTTTTAATGTAATATTCACTAAAGAATCACTTAAGGTATATTTAAGAAAGAACTGAAGTTTCAATTACTGATAAATTCTTAAAATAATATTGGTAAAAATACCTGCCGCGCTTTATTTCTTTACAAAGATTTGATATTTCATTTACAGAGTAATTTTTAAAGCTATAATTATGAAATTCCTCGTAAATATTAGTTCTTCGGAAAGTAATTTTGTTTCTTCTTAAAGAATATAAAAACACATGTAAAACGGATTCATTTAAATATTAAAAATTAAATCCCCTTCATTTTCAGCGACTGTTGCCAAACGAGAAAGCAAATGTTTGAAGCAACATTTACAGAGATCTGTTTTTATCCGAAAAAATGTTTTGAAAAACTGTTTTTGCTATTTCTAACTCTCCGGCCACTTAGGAAAAGAAAGGTCAAAATAATCTAAACTTATATAATAAATGGAACTGTGTGTGTGTGTGTGTGTGTGTGTGTGTGTGTGTGTGTGTGTGTGTGTGTGTGTGTGTGTGTCCTCGTTACCTATAGACTCCGAAACGGCTGAACTGATATTTTTGAAAATTTACACAGTTGTACTATAATCGTCGGCAAGTGTTCTTAGCTAGATTTTGTGTCGAGGTACACCCGATAAATATCGAAAATCGATAATCGAAAAATCGGGTTATAGAAGGAGTGGTCCGATTTTAATCAAATTTGATACACTCATAGACAAAGACATAAGAAACGATATTCAGAAGTTTCAAGGTTTCAGTTCTTACAATAGTGCAGAAAATCGATTATATATATATATATATATATATATATATATATATATATATATATATGTATATAAAAGGCAAGATGTTTGTGTGTGTGTCTGTTTATCTGTCTGTATATCTGTGTTTTTTCAGCCCTTTTATTTTAGTTTTTGCTTCGGTTTTGGCTCTAAGTAGGTATAATTGTAGTTCTTACCCTCAGCCATGGTATCATTTACTCAGAGGACCTATTTAGCCTTCAAAATTCAGTTTACGATGAAAAAAACTTATTTGACATCGATACCAGGAAATCAAAATTTGACTTACATCCATTCATGATTCTTTCAATCCACGATTTCGCTTTAACTGGAAACAACTATTGCTTTTTAGTCTTTCGTGCCAACGTCCAAAGAGTCGGAGCTCCAGAACCATGGATTAGTTTCAAAGCTTTCATTACACCCGAGCAACGCCGGGCTATACGGCTAGTTATGTAATAAAAAATTAAAATAAACTTGTGTCATTAAAGCAAATATTATCTCCTACCCCAAAATAAATTGCGTGTATTAAGTTTTTTCCCTCACTTTCACTCTCTAGTAGTATTCTTGTCATGCTTGGTCATGATTAAAAAAAAATTCCTCTTCTCCTTTTACCTGAGAATCGAACTCCGCATTTTACTAGCTGCAGTAGCATTCTAATCAGGAATGTCAACCGAGCTCTCGGTAGAAGGAGGAAGACTTTTTAGCGAGTATATTATCATTATAGACGCCCAATAACTGAGAGTGTTCTAATTCATTGCTGAATGAACGATGAACATATATATGTGTGTATGTGTGTGTGTGTGATTGTTTGCTTCTGAGTGTGTTTGTATGTGTGTATATAATAAAAATATAGTCTAAATGTATGCTGTATTTATGACTATATTTCTGAGATGAGGTAGTATTTACAGCATTTACATTTTGTACAACGATCCGGCCTTCTTCAGGTGCTAAGAATTTCGAACTGGAACATTTATTACAGTCCCTATGGTATATCATCCTCATTCCTTACGTAGTAATGCCCTGATTTGAAGTCATGATTTATTCCCTCTAACCCTGCAAGTTGTTCACCACTGCTGTAGCCTGGTATTGAACTCACAACTCTTTGGGTCAAGTCACAGGAACTAACCAATTTCTATATCCACTGGGCCATGTGTCCTTAAGGAGACAACTCATGATTTTCAGTCGAGGCATTACTATGCAAGGAATGAAGATCATATACCCCAGTGACTGTAATAAAGGATTCGGTTCGAAATTCCTAGCACCTGTAGAAGGCTGGAGCGTACAGCGGCTGAAACGTCGTATAAATGTTAACAAAGATAAGGACAATAGTCCGAATAATGTAAATATTGCTAAATTTATGATTAAAAGTATGTATGTGTTGTATCGTGGAGGAATTACAATACACAATTATAAGTAAGTAATACGTTTATTCGCGGTAGGTACAGTAGTACACATCTGTGTAAGGGTGGCAACAATTAGTGAGCTAAGTAGACAACGACCGTGCTAGCCGTCAGCTGCCGACTATACTGTGGCTACTCGAGATTTGTTCTTTATATATTGTGAACCGTATGTCACATGTTCGAGCTACGTCACAACAGTAAGCAAAACTAAAATTGAACTCTGAGGTCAACAGCAAGTGGCTACAATTTGTTTCATCCTTTGTTGTGGGGTAGTTTTCGCACTGAAGGTAATAATCTTGCTATGTCGGTTCTTAATCGACTTAACGCACCCAAAATATTAGGAACTTCGTAATCTTCCACTGAAAGCAGACACCTTAGTATTCGGCTAACTCCGACTAATATCAACTGCCTTAGTAGCTCTACAGAACTCTAATAGAACTCTAAAGAACTCACTTGAACTTTCAAGAATTTCTATGAACTTCCCAAGAACTTCATTAGAACTTCTCAAGAACTTCTCGAGTTAATTACCTGTTAACTCTTATTAATATAGGAAGGGAGAGTCCATTAATTTGAGGAATAGGTGTGTTTTGTCATAACATCATTGAACGCAAGCTATCTATTTATATAAAGTAGACACATGATTTTAAATGCTGCTCTTTCTTTAAAATGTGGATTTACAGGCATCGTGACCAGTCTTCGTCTTTTATGAGCCCTGTCTTTCCAGGACGTAGGCGATCATGGCTTTCCACGTTTCCCTATCCCTAATGGCTCTTATCACGCTTTCTCCTGTTACACAACACAACCCTGGTTCTGTCATCCACCTGATCAGGCCCTTCAAATATGTTATCCGCTGCTTTCCCCTCCCTCTATCTGGCCTGTTAGTATCAGGTTCTCCAAGCCATCCTTCCTCATTGCATGTCCCAGGGACTTCAGTTGTCTCTTCCTGATGCTTAGTATTAATTTCCTTTTCGTTTCGATCTTTTCCAAAGCCTCAACATTGCTCACATACTCAATCCATGATGTCGGCAGTATTCTTTTGTAGGACCACATTTCAATTGCTTCAAGTGTTTACTTCATCTTTGATGATACTGCCCAGCATTCACTTCCATATTGAAGAACTGACATCACATAGCAACTCAGTACTCTTTTCTTTGTTTCTAGCGAAATTTTCTTGTCTCTTAATACTCTAGTCAGCTTCTGGAAGCGTGACCTTCGCCATGTCAATTCGGCCTCGGATCTCTGTGTCGCTTTTTCCGTCTTGTTAGAACAGTTCCCGGGTATTTACATTTTTGTGCCTGCTTTATTTTAGTATCCCCCACCTGTATTTGGCATTTTGGGCAGCTCTTTTTGTTGATGCATTCGGTTTCCTTGCACATTACTTGTAGTTCTTTCTTGTCACACTCTTCAGTTACATTCTGTAGGAGGTCTTGTGGTTTTCTTTTCGTGTCTGCTATGTGTAATGTATCATTTGTGTACCTTATGTCTTTCAAAGTGTGGCCTCCGATGACGAATCCTGGCATTGTCATAAGAATGAACGACAATCGAATATGAATTTCGCATGTCACGCCAACTACACAGCCGCAAGACAAAAATAGACAGACAATGGCTCATCCCCCCCCAAGATAAACTGAAGAGGAAATTCGAAATACCACATAAGACTTTGCACAGACGACACAAGCCCGAGTAATAGTGTAGAGTATACTGTCACAATGACATTAAAGCATTTAAAATTAGATTCCTCCAACATATAAGGTATAGGTTCCTAACCTTTTTGCTGTGATTACCCCAAAATACAATTTCACTATTATCCATTACCCCCAATAAACAAATATCCGTAATATAGGAAAAGAAGTAATATTTTCATACATCAAAAGCAGACAAAGTTAATTGAAATTATTCAATACAATAGTCCCAATATATAATAATTAGAGGTATAGTAGCCGTAACCTAGCAGTGATTGCCTGTGCCAGTTTATTTATTCTTGGCTTTGTGACAGAAAAGGCTATTCGGGAGTCGTTTGCCACATTGAATCTGCTACGTTTCTTGGTCTTCATTCCAAGGACAATAGAAAAAGCTTGTTCACATAGATAAGTGGTTGAATTCCAGCCAGGATGACTCTGTTGAGATCACTCAAAGTTCAATTCATTGACTTCAGACACACAAACAATTCTATAGATATTTTTAAAGTGTTTTATGCTTAAGTGCATTCATGCTGCTGGCATATGTATGTATGTGCATGTGCATGTATATATACATACACATTATAATTAGTACAGAATATTTTAAGGGATTGGATATATTGATTGATACTTTACTGACAACAATTACCAAAATTACTAAAATTTGACTATGAACACAGTTCTATGATGTGGTGTCTAAAAAGTGGAGAAATTTTGATTTTTTTTTCCACAAGGCTTGAAAGAAAGACACTTTAAGAGAGATTGGGGTAGGAGGAACTCTTCTTTGAAATGCCGTCTCGTTAATAATTTGACACAGTGTGAAATTATAAGCTGATTGCCTCTTCCCAAACCAAACATCCATTACCCGCAAAATATGGGCTCATTACCCCACTGGGGTAATTTACCCCGAATATGGGAACCATGGATATAAGGGAAGCAAACGAAAGGACTAAATATTCTGCATGCAGAGCAGCGGTTTTATCCCGTAACTTATAATCTGTTATCCAATGTTGTCGTGTCTGTAAGTCTCTTGAGGAACTGAACTGTCATATTCGACATCTATCAATTAACCTATAAGCATCAGAACCCTCATACGCCGAACGTACCTCATACACATCATCATAATCAGTAATAGTAGAAGTATATACATATAAGTAGGTAAACTGGTCATTTTTCGTACTTAAAAGACAATGATATTAAGAATTCAGTGAATAATAACATTGTAGATAATATGACTCTCGTGTAAATTATATCTTACTTACCTTTCTATTATAATATAGACTAATGTGTATTTATTAGAATATATATATATATATATATATATATATATATATATATATATATATATATATATCTTAGAAGTAGTACAAACTAATGGGTTGACAGTCTACTGTTTTTAACGGTTTACTTTATTAAGAATGCTCGATATTTAGTAGACCAATATATACGGTCATATTCTTATTATAAGTTTATAATATATATATATATATATATATATATATATATATGTATGTATATATATATTATAAACTTATAATATATATATATATATATATTATAAACTTATAATATATATATATATATATATATATATATATATATATATATATAAGCTTAGAACCAGCTTAATTAAAAATTATCCAAATGTTGGAAAATATTTGTCTTTATTTTCACCTGAAATTAAAGCCAAAATACGATGTTTAACACGGCTCATGATTAAACATAATAGACATTCATTGTCTCTTTTAATTAACAGTATATGTTTAGAAAATTATCTGCTGGCTCGATATACTAAAAGATTATATATATATATATATATATATATATATAATAAGGACTAATATAATTATAATGGCTGCGAAGACATCTGTTCTGATCTATAACCAAGAACAATGGATACAAAATATCTCTGTTAACCAATTTGACATTACAATGGGTGCGTTAGACTCTGCAAAGTCTTCCAATCTCATCGGCTTATTTGCACTGTCTAATATTACTGCACACCATGACATAAACACAAAAGACATAGAGCTATACAGAGACTACGGTCTCATGATAGTACGAAATTCCACACACGTTAAAACACACAAAATAAGAAAACTTATCCACAGAGAATTTAAAAGTTTAAACCTAAAAGTAATAGTCAACACATATTTAAATGTAGTAAACTTCCTCAATGTAACACTTGATTTAGTTAATAATAACTACCAACCATACATAAAACCCAACGAATACCCACTATACATCCACCCAAAGCCAAACTACCCCCCAAGTATAATCAAACATATACCCTCCTCTATAGAATTAGTAAAAACTCGTCCAGTGAAGGAATATTTAACAAACACAAAAGCCTCTACAATAAGTTCCTAAAAATAGTGGTTACAAAAACCAAGACATGCAGTATATAACAAACTATAACCATAACAGGAAAAATAGAAACAGAAAAATCATTTGGTACACACCTCCTTTCAACCAAATGATAGACACCAACTTAGGACAGAAGTTCCTCAATTTAATTAAAAAACACTTCCCCACCAATAACCCACTTAGTAAAATCTTCAACAAAAGTACGCTTAAACTAAACTATAGTTGCACAAACAACCTAGAACAAATCATAACAAACCATAACAAATATATCCTAAATCATCACGTAGATCAAAATAAAATTAACTACTAAAATAATAAATAAGACAACAATAAAATCCTATATAATTGTAGAAACCCCAACAACTGCCCACTACAGAATAAATGTAAAATAACCTCAATAATCTACCAATGCAACATAACATCAATTGAAAATCCCACTATAAATAAAGTGTACATCGGATCTACTAAGAACACTTTTAAGCAGCGCTGGTACATGCACTTAACTTCATTCAAAAACAACTTATACCGAAACCAAACATCCCTTTCCGCATACGTTTGGAGACTAAATGACTCAAAACAGAAATCCAAAGTAAAATGGAAAATCCTAGAAAAATACTAGATCTTGCAACTCACTTAACGACATCTGCCATTTATGTTTAAGTGAAAAGCTACACATTCGGAAGTACCCCAACTGTAGCGAACTATTAAACTGTAGAGACGAACTAGAAGTATTATGTAAACATCGCAAATATTTCTGGTTAAAATTTAAATAAACAAAAAAAACACCCCATCCACACGACCCCTCAAAAATGCAATAAATACACAGATTCAACCCTCTAAATAAATAGAACAAAAGACGTAAAAATAAAAGAAAATAAATACCACACCACACCAACAATAATTCTATCTACCTGTAAATAGTATTAAAATAAAAACTATCGGCACTGCATAAAAAAAAAACAAAAAAAACGTATATTCGATTATAAAATACCTAAACTAAACGAAAAAGCGACCTTCCCAAAACTAAGCTACCCCACACTCTTCTCTTAAACCAATAGCAGCATCACTAGAACCACAAACGGACGACTAGACAATTCTAAACTCCCTGCACAAAATTTATTTACATGATTCTCATTAACAGCGACGACACTCACACTACATCCAGACAAAATAAATAAGGAATCTGTCTTAAACCAAGCCACCTCTCCTAACCTATATCTCTAAGACTACAATACGGCCGACAGAATCAGAATAAGCTCCCAACCCCACTTTCACTTAGACATCATATCACCACAAATAAACCGCTTTCACCATTTAATTTTCATTCCAACTTTGTCACCCGATGAGACGCACGTAAAGTAGTTTCGAAACGCGAAAATTTTGTGTAGTGATACTATGAATTTATAAACCATTGTAACAACCATTATAATATAATGCTCTACGTTGTATCGAGCACTCTTTATAAAAGTAAATGCATGAACAGTAGGTAAAAAAACTTACGAGTTCCACACATTTGTTACAATATAGATATATACCTACGCAGAAAAGAAAACTTTATACATATTGAAAGTGATTATAAATCCTGATTTATTTTGACAATTGGAAGCGCCTTTTCCATCAGATTGCTAAATATCAAATGATACCATTTGACTTTTTTCGACCTGAGGAGATGGGCGCTTCCACCTGTTGAAATAATTCAGGATTTATTATCGCTTTAAATATGTATTCAGTTTTCTTTTCTGTATATCACATTGTTCTGGATAATATACATTAAGCTCCCTTTTTTATCTAACTAATATTTTATATTAATTATATACATATTTTTAATTATCCTCTCTATTTTACGGATTTGACATAATTTCATATATTATATTTTTTTTTATATATATATATTTCCTTAAAACCGAGTGACAAGGAAGATTTGATTAGTCTTTTATTTAATTTTTCCAATATTCATACATGTTTCTTTTTTGTTTTTTGACCTTCCAACAGCTTTAAGCAACTTCATCCACCATTTTAAAGGATGTTATTTTTCGGATGTCTCTTCTGAAATATTTTGCCGTCATTTTTTACAGTTGTTACACTAGTATGAATAAAATGTCACTTGAAAAGAATACAAAATCCTTTTAAAAAACGTTTACATATAAGAATTATATATATATATATATATATATATATAGCATAATGATAATCCACGTATACTGTCTTAATATGTATAGGACAAACTACTAAAAAGTTGTAAGTTAAAAATGTATTTTTTAACAGTATTTATTTATTTCTATACATTATTATATTATTATTTATTATTATTATTTATATATTTATATATTTATATAAACTACTAAAAATTTGTAAGTTAAAAATGCATTTTTGATAGTATTTATTTATTTCTATTATTATATATTTTCTGTCATTATATATATATATATATAATATATTTATATATATTTTCTATTTCTATTATATATATATATATATATATATATAATATTTATTTATTTATTTCTATTATTATATTATTTTCTATTATTATATACATATATAAAAATAGAAATAAATAAATAAATAAATGCAGTCAAAAAATACATTTTTAACTTACAACTTTTTAGTAGTTTTTCCTATATATCATCTGTCGCATTCTGGCAAACATAGAAATTGCTTTTGTCATGTCTGTCAAAAATCATGAAACGAAGAGGCAGCATGAGAAGATGGCCGATAGATAAAAATGTCTTGAAAATAAACTGATTTATTTTTTGTCTGTTTTTTGGGGCGCCCTTTCTCACACTTGTTTATTCTTACGTACATCTGGAGATATACATATATATATATATATATATATATATATATATAAACTTTTCTACTGTTGTTAAATTGTATTATGAATAAATGTAATTGCGCCTTTCTTAAACAAGTCACTATCTATAGAAGTGTGTGTGTTGTTTAAGTTTCGTTGCGATTAGACAGGAAAGCGAAAGATGTTTAAGACTTCAACTGGGGACATCGTCAACTCTTGGTTAATTCAAGGTCAGTAGTTATCATCTAAAGATGATTTAAACTTTTCTTCAACGATAAGATACGGGCATCATTCATTTATAATTCATATTCGAAATAATTTGACACCTTCATGAGGTTACTATTTTTATTTTATTTTTAAATAATTTTACGCCAAGCAATGGGCAACGCCATTAATATAGGATGTTAATGCGAGAAAGTGAGGAGAAAGCACAACAAAGAACAGATTTCAGGAAGACAAAAGAATGAGATTGACGTTGCTATTTAAATGTTTGACTATCATAGGTGACAGAAAAGCAAGCAGATAGTTCACGGGAAGTGCGAGAAAATAAACTATTAGAATAGCTTGTTTTTGTTTTATGGCATACCAGCAATATAGCCCGGCGTTGCTCGGGTATAATGAAAGCTTTAAAACTAATCCATGGTCCTGGAGCTCAGACTCAGCCTAAAGAATATTTGTGTGAAGTTTGGTGAGAATCGGATAAAAATTGTGGATTTGTATAAAGGATATACACACAGATAAACAGACACACACACAAACATCTTGCCTTATATATATATTATCGATTTTCTGCACTATTGTAAGAACTGTAACCTTGAAACTTCCGAATATCGTTTCTTATGTCTTTGACTATGAGTGTATCAAATTTGATTAAAATCGGACCACTCCTTCTATAACCCGATTTTTTCCATAATCGATTTTCGATATTTATCGGTGGTACCTCGACACAAAACCTAGTTAAGAACACTCACAGACACTTATAGTACAACTGTGTAAATTTTCAAGAAAATCGGTTCAGCCGTTTCGGAGTCTATAGGTAACGGACACACACAGACAAAATTTCATTTATAAATAAGTTTAGATCAACCACGGCGGGTCATTTATCGCCAACTAAATTTTATTTATTTATTGCTGGTAATACCTTTTTTATCAAAGAATTTATTGTTGTTTTTATATAAGTTTTGTGTGTCGTAATGCTTTTTTCTTTTCGAGTATCAAGATTCACTGGGATTTGTTTTAAAGGGCAGGGTCCCCAAGTCCTATATATAACCCATAACTGGAGGAAAGAGACGGATTAATACCTTTCTCAAGGGTACCAGTGCTAAAGTGAATGCAAGGTATTCAACTGGAATTCGAACTCGGCTCACCGATTTCTCTTTCCGAGCCGATATCCACTGCACCACAACGCACATCCGTCACTAAACGCTTACAGCAACTGGTATTCCCAAGCGGTCATCCATCTAAGTACTGACCAAGCTCAACGTTGCTTAACTTCGGTGATCGGACGAGAACTAGTGTATTCAACGTGATATGACCGTAAGCCTATTAGAATAGAACTCACGGTTAGATCTAGCTATTTTCAGTAGTAAACGGATGGGTCCCAATTGCCAATCTCGTACGATGCTTAAGTTTATGCAGTTAGTATCTCAAGAAGGTGACCTTATTAACTGGTTTATTAGATCAGGCTAAATAGCTTTTATAGACCGTGTTTGGATTTTGTCAAGAATATTGAGATTAAATCAAGAGCACTGGAACAAATACAGCAACAATATTAAATGCACCGACAAATGGAATATTCATAAATGTGCAAGATGGATTCTAACAGGCATGACTGAACTTTCTAAACAGCAAGGCTAGCAATTGATTCAATACTATTGCTCTAGTTCATGTTCAGAAGCTTTTACTTCTCGTTAAAGTCTTCTCGTTCTCTTTCATCCAAGTACCCCTTTACGTCTCAGGGAGATTATCGCCTTACTTGGGGTGAAATTAATCATATTTTTAACGTTCCCAATCCAAACATTGTCGCAATGTTAACGAATAATTCATCTTCTAAAACGTATTCTGTTTAAAGCTTTTGTTATATTTCTAACTTTTCTTTTTAGTAAATTGTTTTTTACAGATTGTTCTTCTTTCTTCTTAATATGCTGTGTCCTTTCCACTTGTCACTCCGAATTTGTTTGGATTGGGAACGTTAAAAATATGATTCATTTCACTCCAAGTAAGGCGATAATCTCTCTAAGACGTAAAGGGGTACTTGGAGTGAAAGAGAACGAGAAGACGTTAACGAGAAGTAAAATTCTCTTGGTATATCTCCCAAATTCCGCTCAAGCTAATCAAGTATGTCTCGCACTGCTTTTTGATGTCTCTGTTTCCTTCTATCTTGTTTGCGAGTATTATATTCTCCAAGCCCTCCTTCCTCATTATGCGTCCAAGAAACCTCAGATCTCTCTTCCTAATGATAAATATAAGTTTCCTTTTAGCTTGAATCCTTTCCAAAACCTCGTCGTTGCTCACATGTTCGGTCCATGGCATCCTCAGCATTCTTCTGTAGAACATTTGTTTCTAATCGTCTCTCCTACATTCTCGAGAAGACCATCCAGTATTCGCTGTCATAAAGGAGGACAGATATCCCATAACAGCCCAGTACTCTTTTCTTTGTTTCCGACGAAATCTTCCTGTCTCTCAATGCTCTGCTTAGCTTTCAAAATGCGTCCTTGGCCATAGCAATACGCCTTCGGATTTCAATATCGCATTTTCCATTCTTTGTCAGAACACTTCCCAGGTTTTTAAATCTATCCATTTGTTTGAAATGAGTATCCCCTACACTTTCTTGCACTTCCTGACTGTATAATTCCCTTCCGCATACTTGCTTCCCCGACAGCTACAATCTCCAGGAGTTTAAATGTAAGATCAATAGACACCTACTAAATCGCACCCATTCTCTCAAACACTCTTCCTATGTACCTCCTTACTCGTCTATCACCCTCGTTTTGACATTTCCTATATCTAATCGCTCTCTCAGCACCTTTCCCTATCTAACCCCCTGCGTTATAGTGGCAGTGGAATGCCTTGCTTGGGGTGAAATGATTAAAAAAAAACATTCTTTTTGTTAAGGGTCATGCATTCGGTTTTCTTGAAATTCATGTTTAGCCCTTTTCTCTCAGTTTTTCTTTGCTACCTTCTGTAGGAGGCCCTATATTTTTTTTTTCGGTGTCTTTTTTTTTTAATCATCCCACCCCAAGCTAGGCATTCTACTGCCACTTTTGCGCAGGGGTTACATAGGGGAAAGTGATGAGAAAGAGGGGTTAGTTATAGGAAATTCAGGAGGATGGTAATAGACGAATGACGATACCGAGGATGTGTGTGGAGTAGATAAAAAAGAGCTTTTGAGAATGGATGCGAATTATTGCGATAGAAGATGTCTCTTGACCTTACATTTAAATTCCTGGATATTGTAGCTGTCGGGGAAGCAAGTATATGGAAGGGAATTCCACAGGTAGGAAGTGCGTGAAAAGAAGCTATTAGAGTAGAAATTGCGGTTACACATTTTATCGGTTTCATTGTAAAAGGGTGGGACCTAGTTGCTAATCTAGTAGCTCGTGTAAATTCATACCTAAGGGGCACCAGTGATCTAAGTTCATTGGAGCACAAACCGTGAAAGTATTTATACAAGAGGCACGGGGAAGCCACGTCACACCGGTGAGAAATGTGGCCGCAAATGACGAATCCTGGCAGTACTTCTGGCTCCTTCAGAATTGTTTTGTTGCACATGTTGAATAGATCCGCTGAGAAGACATGTCCTTGTCTTACACCCCTTCATAACTTTGTATATCTGCTGAATTTATTTCTTGTCCGTATGCAGGCGGTTTGCTGCCAGCAGGGCCGTAGCTGATGCTAAAAAAACAGCGGGCACAGAAAAAATTGCCCGGGTTTATTAGTTGACAATGTGATGACGTTATCAGGGTCATCCGTTTCCAGAAACTATGATTTTTACGAATTTTCTCGGCTATTCCGATGGAAATTAGGCATAGAACGTGAACGAAAGCAGGAAATCGGGTTCGGACTTTCTGAGTATAACCAGTCTTTTCTCCCAAAATTAATAAATAAACAGATTTTTACTGCGTTCATTCGGATGTTTTCTTCGTATTTCTTTCTTTCTTTCTTTCTTTCTTTCTTTCTTTCTTTGTGAATTGTTTAGTTTGATTTCTGATGAATTTTCTTGCCCGGATTTTCACTATGATTGCACGGATCGGCCCGGACCCGTGCCCGGTGTGCCCGGTAGTCAGATACGGCCATGGCTGCCAGTATAGGTTGTTTATAACTCTAATGTCTTTTCCCGAATATAAAATAGTAAAAGTAACTAATTCGAGAATAAAAGAATGTATCGCAGTCAAATGAAAAAATACAAAATTTAGTTGAATTAATGCAGGAAGAAATAAATAGACAAATAAATTTTAAAAGTCGTGACAGACGGTAATAAAACTGAATATATTTCTATATTTGTTTTTCTCTTAGAAAAAATGCTGTCGATTGCAACGAATTTTTTTTTTTTTCAATCTGTGATTTTCTCTCTCTTATTTTCTTTGTCTTTTTTTTCTTCAGATAAGAGAAACAGAAAAGGAAATGAAAAAATTGCTGAATCAACCAACCCTTTCCGAGCCTTCGATATTACGTTCTTGATAGAAAGCCGAAAATAAATAAATAGAAATATAATAAAATCAAAATAAATTAAATAAATAAATCATTTTAACCCGCGGGGATGGAGAGGAAAGCCTGAAAATCAAAACAAAGAGGACTGATCAGCTAAACAAGTAAACAAGGTAGAAAAAGGGGATGATTTTAGATGTGATATTTTTTTAAATTCTTCTCTTTTAAACGCTGTTGCATAAGCAGGAATGTATATATAAAACATAGCGAATGCGAAAAGAAATATACAGAGAGAAACTATCGTATATCAAATTCTCGACTCCAGCCACTTTCCCACCGATAGGATGTGGCTTCCCTTTGTCTGTTCTATAAAGAGCCAAGTAGGCATCTACGCAGATAACACCACAATTTACTCCCGCATCAATAAGAAAACCGGCGTGGCGGACAAACATAATCTCGCTGCTGACCTTGAGAGGGATCTACATTCTGTGGTGATTTGGGGTAAGAAGCGGTTTGCAAATTTCAATGCGTCTAAGACCAAGCTGTTGTCCGTCAATCATCACAGGCAACCTCTTCTGCCTCCCATAATCATGGACCAAGCGAGTCTCCCTGAGAGCAATACACTGCGCCTCCTCGGCCTTACCCTCTCTTCTGATCTCAAGTGGAACCAATACATTGAGTCAATAGCTAAATCCACTTCTAAGAAGATTGTGTTACTGTATTCGGGCCAGGATGTTTTTCCCGTCTGAATCCACCCTGCATATATACAAATCAACCATTCGTCCGTGCATGGAATACTGCTGCCATATATGGTCAAGCGCCCCTTCTGTTCATCTCAGTGTTCTTGACAGGCTCCAAAGGAGAATCAGTAATGATAGGTACCGACTTGGCGTCTCGACTCCTGCCACTTTCCAACCGACGGGATGTGGCTTCCCTTTGTCTGTTCTATAAATACTTTCATGGCTTCTGCTCCAACGAACTTAAGTCACTGGTGCCTCTGCAACAGGTGTTTACTCGTGCAACCAGACTGGGTCTCACCCATTCACAGTTAGATCAACCAATATTCTTGCTTTCCTGGCGGCTACAACCTCCAGGAATTTAAATGCAAGGTCAATACTCATCTCTTAACCACTTGACCCTAGTTCTTTCTTCACCACCCTGTATATCCTTTCCTTTCTCTCCACCTCTGCAACTGTCATCACACCTATATTCCATTCCTTCTCTTGCTCCTTTCTAACTGGTTCGTCCCTCTTTTCACTTCTTCTAATTTTAAAAAATTCTGTCTTCTTCTATCGAGCGCCTATAGCCCAGGGGTAGAATCGCTGACTGACGCCAATTCGGTCTGGTTTCAATCCTAGGTTAAAATGCAATCGGAGTCTAGCCGTACTGATGAGCTGTGATACAGCGAAACAGATCTGTCTGCGAATGACTAATTTTTACTCTTATGTAGCCCCTGCGCATCAGTGGCGCTACCGCCTTGCTCGGGATGATATGATTTAAAAAAACTTTAAAAACTTTAAAAATAGATTAAAATATAAATTTAATCTGTACGCTTCCTTGATTTTATGTGATACTGCCAAGTATATAATTTCATGTTTTTCAAAGAATATAAGTGTAAGATATACAAATATGTAAAAGTCAGTATGCAGTAATGAAAAACAAAAGGCGTTGTATTGATAATCAAACATATCAATAATTAACATAAAACTCTATACCTACTTTTTCACAACCCACCGCACCTCGTGGCAAGGCCTCTGGTCGAGAGATTAGAGGTTTTAAGGAGCATAAAACCACCTAATATTTGATCTTGTTCCCAAGTCCATCATGATCCGGAGTAGTAGAACTTGTTAAAAGTAAAGAGCGAAACCCCAAACAAAGTAAACATATTTGTATATTGATGTGCAGATGATACACTGCTGATTGTAGACACGGAAAGGAAACTACAGGACCTAGAAGGTAGCTGAAGTGAGTGACAAAAAGGACTAAAATAAACTACAAAAAACTGAATGCATGTTCATCAACAAAAAGAGCAACCTAACATGTCAAATACAAGTGGGGGATACTAGAATCAAGCAAGTACAAAAATTTAAATACCAACGAAGTGTTCTAACAGGAGATGGAAAGTGCGACACACAGATCCGAAGGCGAATTGGCATGGCAAAGAACGCGTTCCAGAAGCTGAGTACTAAGACACAGGAAACTTTCACTCGAAACAAAAAAGAGATTGCTAGATTGCTATGTGATGCCAGTTCTTAAATACGGCAGTGAATGTTGAACAATAGCAACGAAGATAAAGGAAAAACTTGAAGCAGCAGAAATGTGGTTCTTCATAGGGATGCTGCGAATATCATGGACCGAGCATGTGAGCAATGATGAGGTGTTGGAAAGAATGGCAACAAAAAGAAAATTAATACTGAGCATCAGGAAGAAACAACTGAAGTTCCTGGGACATGAAATGAGGAAGGAGAGCTTTGAGAACCTGATACTGACAGGCCAAATAGAGGGAAAAGAGAAAGAGAAAAGCAGTGGATAACATATTTGAAGGGCCTGAGCAGGTGGATGACAGAATGGGAGTTGCGTGGTGTGACATAAGAAATCGTACTAAGAGCCATCAGGGATAGGGAGACGTAACACGTTTGACCGGGGATGGCTTGTTTAATTGTAACGCTCGTTCTCGTCGACGGTCGTGACGATCCCAGTTGTGACACTGTCACCCGGATGGCCGGTTGGTTCGGTTGCTGTTGCTGGTCGTGACAATCTCGTCCAATGATGTCGTCACAAAATCTGGTTTACAAGACGTCTATTGCAACAACGCGCCATTGTCCCACGTTGTGAATTGATCCCAGAGGTCGCGTCGTCCAATTTTAGTAGTCGCCTTTTAGAGCCAGTTCGGACACTGGTGCACACTTGTGATTAAAAAAAATAAATACGACACCAAAAAAAATTAATAAAATAAATGAATAAGGTCGAACACCTCTGGAGAGTTACGAAGAATGTCTTTGTATAAAAAAAAAAAACAATGTTTTTCTTTTCAGGAGCAGATAATACAGTTGTCGGAATGCCGGTTTACAACGGAGAGAGAAAGTTCGTTTAAAAATATCAGAGCTTTCCATCCTTAAATAAAAATGTATTTTCTAAGTTTCGTTAAAGTAAACAGAGCTCTTCAAATTTTCACTAAAGTCTTTTCACGAATTCATTAAACTTTCATTAAAGACTTTTCACATATTCTCTATAATAAGAGTTGTCAATTCTCTATGCAACTTCTAAAATAACAAAGTTCTTTCAGGTCCTTATCGGAGTTTAACGGAGTTTAACGGAGTTTACCGAAGTACAGCGAACGAGTAATCAGAATTTTCGATTCTCTCGTGATTAAAAAAGAAACAATAACGTTCTTTCGGGATTCATATCGAAGGCGCATTATTCCAAATTAAATTAATCGGCTGCAGGCTTCATTCGAAATTAACTCTTTAGCCATATGTTCTATGGTAGGCTACCAGCCGTGGGTCATGGCTCCCCAGTTGAGAACATTTTTCCACAATTGTTACATTTCGACTGATAGCTACTCAGCTAACTTAAACTGATGTTTTCTCGTCGAGTCTCTATTTTTATAACCCTATTCAAACCCCTCGGGAGATCCAGCCGACTCGAAGCCTTCGGCCAATGAAATCATTTTCCGTCCACCTGATCTGCGGAAGGGTTTAGCTCGTCGAATGAGATATCGCCAGCTCACATCATTCCCAATTTCCCACAAACTTCTGTTCTCAGGAAATATATGTTAAGGGACTTTAACCCCGCCTGATCCCATCAAACCAACTCTGACACTTTGTTTTGGCTACTAAAATTTTAGCTTTACCAAAAAATATCCGCTTCGAACACGAAAGAAGAAAAATTACATTTGTCCTTTTTCTTTCCCAAAAATAGTTTGTTTTTTTTATTCGCCGGATTTTACAAGTACATAATAATATTAAAACAACCAATTTTTCTATTCCCCATATTTTACAAGTATTTGATAGTATTAGAATAGTTTTTACATATGCTTACATCGCGTATTACAAGAAAGCATAACTAATAATATTACTAATATCAATTTTTCTCTCTCTCTCCGCTGTATTAAACCAACAAAAGAAAGTATCACTGCGGGAGATAGTGTCACGATTTGAAGGGCCTGCTCAGGTGAATGACAGAACGGGGGTTGCGTGGTGTGACAGAAGAAAACCTACTAAGAGCCACCAGGGTTAGGGAGACGTGGAAAGCCATGATCGCCTACGTCCTGAAAGGACGGTGTACATAGAAGAAGAAGAAGACTACTGTTACCATATCTGGTCGAATGTTCCTGCTATTCATCTCTAGGTCCTCGACAAAATCCAAAGGAAGACATGCAAGACAATCCTGATTCTGCAGCTCGACTTGTCACCTTATCATTGAAGACAAGTGGCTCCACTCTGTCTTTTATACAAATATCTTCGCTACTTTTGTTCTGATGAACTTCTCTCCCTGGTACCCCGATCGCTTGAATTCACTCGTGCTACTAGAGTGGCAACTTATTGTGGAAATTTTTACATCTAGACAATCTTAACTAGTATATACCTATTCCACTTGGACTAAACAATTTCAACGATAGCTAGGACGTCCCAATGGGCGCGTATGATTCAGCCTAAATCGCTGATCTGATAGGAATATACATATTACACACTCTTAGTAGAATTGTTGATCCCAATCAAGTAGGTCTTTACTGGGATGAAAGACTTATGTTTATCCCAAGTGACAATGGCCCTCTATCATCTAGAATACAAAAAAAATAAGAGCTTTCCAGTTTCTAGGTTTTAAAATCGAGACGTCATCTAATCTCAAAATCGTAAAGTTAGATATCAACCTTTCCAACAATACATTCAAACCATTTCATAAAGGAAACCAATCTCCTATTTATATTACTGTCAATTCCAATCACCCTCAGCCAATAATTAACCAATTCCTAACAGAGTAAATGCGAAAATTAATAGGTTATCGTCCAGCAAAAAATATTTAACTAGAACAAATCAATATACAATGAAGCCCTCAAAAAAAGTAATTTCAAAACAGAATTAGACTACCAAGAAACTTTGAAAGACAAATCAACTAATGTAAACAAAAACTAAACAATAAAGAAAAATAATACGGTTTAAGCCACCATTCTGTAATATGACCAATATAAATATCGACCTATATTTTCTTGACCTAACAGAAAAACACTTTGACCAAAATAACCTCTAAAAAGAATCTTTAACAGAAAACCTCCGAAAATAAGTTATTCCTGCATCATGAATATTCAAAACATCAATAACTCACACAACAACCTGTTGTTAAGAACATTCCACCTCCTTGTAACTGCATTAAGAAAACTGACTGCCCCGTTGAAGGAAATTGTAATTACGATAAAGCAATCTATGAAGTTACCATTTTTCCGGAAGAAGACCAAAACAAGATAAACACATACATAGGGATATCCGCAGGAAGTTTGTCACAAAGATTTTACACTCGCCGACACTAAATTTTTAATAATGTAACACACAAACACAAAAATTATCATGTTTGAGAACAAAACTGTCCCTTTTCAGGTGATATGTTAAAATAAGCAATATTTATTTATTATTATTTATTATTATAATCATTATTTATTTATTATCATAAACATTATTTATCATTATAAACATTATTTATTTATTATTATAAACATTATTTATTATTATTGACATTATTTATTTATTATTATAAACATTATTTATCAGTATAAACATTATTTATTTATTATTATAAACATTATTTGTTTATTTATATCTTTTATTATTATAAGCATTATTATATAAACATTATTTATTTATTATTTGTTCTGAAATATGAAGATTTTGTGTAGTGATATTATGATTTTAAAAATCATAGTTATTACAAAATTTAAATATATATATATATATATATATATATATATATATATATATATATATATAATCTAGAAAAAAATTAGATATTCTACAATTTCATAGGTAATACATATTTCACAGCCAAAAACTGCTGCTCTTCAGATTCAAAATATCTAAAAGATTTTCTAGATTATATTATTCTGTTAAATTAAATAAATAAATTTAACATTGAATTATTTTGATTTCGTCTCTATCGGAATTTGCCTGACTTAAATACCAAATATTTTCAGTTATATATATATATATATATATATATATATATATATATATAAGATAATAACTATACCCGTGTCGAAAAACCTTCCACGTATCTACGGTTTTAAAAAAAAGAAAGAGCGAAGTACATGAACATCAATCAAAAGGGTTGGGACCGAGTCAGCACGTATCCCAAAGAAAAAAACCCCGAGACGAGCAATCAACTAACAAAAAAGCGCTCAATACTTAGGTAGAGCGGTATTAATAAAGGATACCCAGCAAACCAGACAACCTACCTAGGTTTCACCTAAACAGATCGTCAGGGAAAGCTGACGATCCGTTTAGGTGAAACCTAGGTAGGTTGTCTGGCTCTCTAGTCATTCTGTATATATATATATATATATATATATATATATATATTTTCCTCAATTGGAGTAGATAGATTAAACTATCGCCCAGTTTCACACTCCACCCACGTCTATTGAACAGGTGAAGAGGCATATCCCTTGTTCCCTGCTGAGGATGGGTTTTCCGGCTTTCTCTTCTCCATTCTTTTCATTCTTTTATTTTTTTTTTCCTCAATTGGAGCAAATAGACTAAATTATCGCCCGGTTCACACTCCACCCACGTCTATTGAACAGCTGAAGAGGCTCATCCCTTGTTCCCTGCTTCGGATGTGGTTTCCGGCTTTCTCTTCTCCGTTCTTTTCACTCTTACGTAGCCCTCTGCGCTTCAGTGGCGTTACCGCCTTGCTCGGGGTGATATGATTAAAATATATATATATAATTCTATTATGACACGCTTTGGGTTTTTTGATATTTTTTTTCTTCTGTCTTAATGTCAGATACTCAATAGTAGCTATGACAATATATGATATATGTTGCCCTCATTTTAGACGGCATATCGATAGAAATATTTTGAAGTCATTTTTGACGGCACGGGCACATTCGTTTACTCATAATCATCACTTCCTACATGCTCATCTTATGTTCATATCACACACATTATTCAGTAACCCTCTATTTTGAATGTCTCTTAGGCCATTAATCGGGTAAACTTCATTAAAAATAAATCCATCAATAAATGATATATCATGAAACCACCTATGGAAGCTGATCGAACAATAAGAAAATTACGATAAAAATAAATAAAAAATATATCTCGCCGAAAGAGGCTCATTATATTTAAAACACTAAACAGTACACATATGAAACGTATTTCAAACGGGTGGTTATGGTTCAATTCTTGCTATGTCAACTCTGCTCTGGTTTAACTAAATCGATACAATACGGTTTCTTTATCTTTTACTGTCAATCCTAATTTAGTCTCCCTTTTTGTACAAGCTCAAGTATTTCGAAAAAGTATGAGCTGAGTTCGAATTCCTGTTGGGTTCGTTACATTCACTGAAGCGCGAATACCCTTTCGAAAGGCATGAATCCATCTCTTCTACCAATTCCCTAGATTTAAATGTATCAAGACAAGTACATTCATGTAGGTGAAGACTAAAAGATCCATTGAAAAAAATGCGGGTATATAAAATGCAGATACCCTATCCGCTTTTGAATTAATATAGTATATTGTAACAGTTATAGCGCCGGATGTACGTTGTGGTGCAGTGGATATCGGCTCGGAACGTGAAATCGGGGCGCCGAGTTCAAATTCCAGTTCAATTCATTGCATTCACTTACACGCAAATACCCTTGGGAAAGGTATTAATCCGTCTCTTTCTTCCAGTTATCGGCTAAATAACAGGATAGATTGGGTTCTATAGCCTTGGTTGGCAACCAATCTCCCGCAGAAAGCAATGGCAACCTACTGCGGGATAATCTTCTGCTCAGTCAGTCATGTCTTTTTCGAGACATGATCGCCCAAGCGTGTTTCACGTATGGTACTTAACTGACTGAACAGGTATAGTATAGTATACGGTTCTGGTATAATATAGGATGTGTGCTCTGGTGTAATGGATATCGGCTCGGAATGAGAAATCGGAGAGCCGAGTTCGAATTCCAGTTAAAATCGTTGCATCCCCTTACGCGCAAATATCCTTGTCAAAAGTATTAATTCATCTCGTCTGCCTCCAGCTATGGGTTGAATAACAGCACACATTGTGTCCTATAGGTCTTTAGTTAGAAACCAGTCTATCGCAGAATGGTAACCACCTGCAGAAATTCTTCTGGCTGGCCAATCATGAATCAAAAGAAACATGATCACCCAATTTCGTATCCCGTATGGTAATTAACTAATTGGTTGATAGTCTTTCCTTATATTAAAGACTGACGCTATATAATCTTATCTCTAGTTGATTTACTATGATATTAAAATTAGGGGGCAAATATGAATGAGAAAAATGCAATAAATGTTTGGCAATATTAGAAAATCTACCATTCGTCTTTGCACTGAATATTGTTGTCATATCTGTTCGAATGCTCTTGCTATTCATCTTGAAGTTTTCGACAAAATCCAAAGAAGGATCTAGAATATAATCGATCCTGATTGGCAAACCGCTTCCAGACGCTTTCTCAACGACGTGATGAGGTTTCCTTCTGTCTTTTCTACATTTTCTTTTCTCGGAAACTCATGAGCCTCTTTCCCTGGTACTCCGACCACGTGTATTTACTCCTGCTGATAAATTGGCATCAAGGTCCTATAGAAATAGTTAAAAGTAACCCTCTCTTCTACTCTAACAGTTTCTTTTCTCGCACTTCCCGTTTGTAGAACTCACTTCCACTAGCTTGTTTCCCTGGTAGCTACAATGCAACTTTAAATGCAACGTCAACTACCATTTTTATTATCTACTTGATTTCCATTCATCTCATCGTTTCTTCGGCATCCCTTATAGTTTTTCTTTCCCACTGTAACCCTCTGTGCATCAGTGGCATTTCTGCCTTGCTTCAGATGAAATGATTATAAAAAACAATTACTAGGCTTAACTTGGCCTAATGGAAGGCTATTAATGTTGAACACCCAATCAGTATTAAAATCCTACAGTAAAAATAGTCTTCTACCAAACGTTACTAAAAAATAGTTATCAGCGAGACAAGAAAACTTATAACAAAACGGAATGCAAAAAAGAAATTGCTCTATAGTAGTTCCATCTTTTCTACTGCCGCCATTGGCTGGCCTTCGACCCCACCGTTTTTTCGTGCCCTATATTATGTGGTGCGTTTTGGTGCAGTGGATATCGACTCGGAAACGAAAAATCGGGGAGCCGAGTTCGAATTCCAGTTGAATTCCTTGCGTTCACTTACGCACAAATACCCTTGGGAAAGGTATTAATCCGTCTCTTCCCTTCAGTTATGGGTTAAATAACAGGACAGACTGGGTTCTATAGCTTTGGTCGACAACAACCAGTCTACCGCAGAAAGCAATGGCAACCTACTGAGGGATAACGTTCTGCCCAGTCAGTCATGTCTCTTTCGAGACATGATCGCCCTAAGCGTGTATCACGTATGGCACTTGACTAATATTAAACTAGGAAAACTAATATCGAAGAGAGGAAAAAACAGAAGAGACTTTGAATAAAAAGAGTGATTTTGAAAAGTCAAAATAGGCAGCAGAAACGAAAGCCTAACGGGCATAAAATAGAAATCACAAGAAAGTGACATAAAAAAGGGCGGGAAAATAACACTTCGGTTTCTCAAGAATATTACGAGATTGACAAATGCGTTGAAGTCCATTGAAATTGCGTATAAAGGCGAATTGAATTTTCAAAAACACTGTTCAATTGGAAAGAAAGAAAACAAAAACAACTAAAACCATTCTAAGATAACAATTATTTTATTCCAACATAGAGAAACGGAATGAAACAAGGTAACTTGTCATTGAAATAATTTTCACTTGTCAAAAACTTTAAGTACCAATCAAAGGAAATAGATTTTGAGTGCCTATTACACCTGCATTTTTAAAACAATCAACTGTGATTTAAATAATGACAGAAATGTAATAAAAGTTTCTGTACATACTACATCGATAACAGATGTTTGAATTTATTAAAATCTCATTTGAAATTTCATAGTCGCAGAACAGATTGAAGATAAGATAACCAGAGAAATTGGCACACAGCTTAAGGTGAAGAGTTTCAGCGAATGGATGGAATATCAGGTTTTGGGTGAAATGGCAACATGGCAAAAGTGGCTCAGCTTTACAAACTGCATACAACTTTTTTTAATCGTTTCACCCCATGCAAGGCGCTAACGTCACTGATGCGCAGGGGGCTATATAAGAGTAAAAGACTAGATAGGAGGAGAGTAAAGAGAGGTACGAACCAGTTACAGTGAGTGTCAGAGAAAGGAGCAAGAGAAGGATGAGAATACTGATGTGATGACAGTTGCAAAGGTAGAGAGAAAAATATACAGGTTAATATAGAAAGAACTAGATTTAAATGGTTAAGAGATGGGTATTGACATTGCATTTAAATTCCTAGAGGTTGTAGCCGTCAGGAAAGCAAGAATATAGAAGGGAATTCCACAGGCGGAAAGTGCGGGAGAAGAAGCTGATAGAGTAGAATTGTGGTCTGCATTTGGTTGATCTTACTGTGAATGGGTAGGACCCAGTCGCCATCCTGGTTTCACGAGTAAACTCTTGTGGCAGGGGCACCAGTGATTTAAGTTCGTCAGAGAAGAAGCCATGAAAATATCTATAGGACAGAGGAAAGCCACATATCGTGAGGAGAAATATGATCGTCAATGTTTTGAAAGGACATAACACAAAGAAGAAGAAGAAAAGAAGAAGACTAATAAGAAGAAGAGGAAGAAGAAAAGAAGACAAGGAATAAGACGAAAAAGTAAAAAATAAGAAGAAGAAGAAGAAAAAGATGTCAACGACAAAAAGAAGACTAACAATACGACAAAGAAGGGGAAGAAAAAGAAAAAGAAGAAGAAAAAAGAGGAAGACGAAGGAAAAGGCAAACAAAAAATTAAGAAATGGCTCGTAAACCTTAACGCTTCCAAAACAAAGATGCTGTCAATCACCATAGACAGTCCTTCCTGTTTCCCATCATGATGGATCAAGCTAATCCCCCCGAATGCAATACACTGTGCCTCCTCGGCCTCACACTCTCTTCCGACCTCAAGTCGAACGATTATATTGAATGAATAGCTATAACGACTGCTAGAAAGTTTGGGACATTGTGTCCGGCTAGTAAGTTTTTTCTTGCCTGAATCCATATTGCACATATAAAAATCAACCGTCCGACCGTGCATTAAATATTGTTGTCATATCTAGTCGGTCTCCCCTGCTGTTCGTCTCGTGTTCCTCGACAGGATCCAGAAGAGAATCTGCAATCTAATCGTTCCCAAACTGCCAGCCACATTCTCATCGACGGGATGTGGCTTCCCTCTGTCTCTTTTATAAATATTTTCATGGCTTCTGCTCCGACGAACTCAGGTCACTGGTGTCATCTACAAGAATTTACTCGAGCAACCAGACTGACAAGGTCCCACCCTTTTACGGTTAAAACGACCAAAATCAGTGTTCACTTCTATTCTACAGCTTCTTTTCTCGCACTTTTCGCTGTAGAAGTCCCTTCCGTATATTTAATTTCTTGATAGCTACAATCTCCAAATGTTTAAATGCAATGTCAATTGCCAACTCTTATTCATTTGATGACCATTCTTCTCTTATTCATTCCCCACAAAAATCCTGTATCTTGTTCTTCTTTGATTTCACTCTACTATCGTAAAATTCTTCACACCTGTATTCTCATCCTTCTCTTGACCTTTCTCTGACACCCCCTTTAACCGCTTCTTATTTCTCTTCGCTCTCCTTCTATATAACTTTTTAAATCATTTCACCCCAAGCAAGGCATTCCATTGCCACTATTGCACAGGGGGTTACTCAAGGGAAAGTGATTAGGAAGAGTGGTTAGATATAGGAAACGTCACAAAGGAGGGTGATAGACGGGTATGGATACCGAGGATGAGGGTTAGATAGGTGGGAAAAGTGTTTGAGAGAATGGGTGCGAGTTAGTGTGTTAGGAGGTGTCTATTGACCTTACATTTGAACTCCTGGAGATTGTAGCCGTCGGGGAAGCAAGTGTATGCAAGGGAATTCCACAAGCGAGAAGTGCGAGAAAAGAAACTGTTGGAGTAGAAATTGAGTTTAAATCTTATCTGTTTCACAGTAAAAGGGTGGGACCTAGTAGCTAATCTAGTATCTCGTGCAAATTCATACCTACTTCACGCTGCACTTATGTAGCCTCCTCTGCACTAGTGGCAGTATTGCCTTGTTTGGGGTGAAACGATAAAAAAGAAGAAAACAAAGAAGAGGACTAAGAATAAGTAAAAGAAAAAGGAAACGAAAAAAAAAAGAAGAAAGCTGTCGCCAGTCATATGAGGAACCATTGTCACTACTGGAACCTTGAACGACTGCTTCTATGTTACAGATCAGTTATGTTGCAGTAGGTGCTACAATCAGTATTAAACGAAGTTAAGTAGCCGTCTACGGACGAACTAAGTAGAGGCAAAGTGAAGACAAGCGATGAGGAAGATTAAGTATAGGCAAAATGATCAAGGGAAGCTTGGGTTGAAAACGAATAAATAACTAAACAGAGTTTAACGATAGAAAATTTATCCTCTGAAAGAGAATCAATCTCCGAGAAAAAAAAAACGAAAAAGTCCACTAAAAAAGAGAAAAATACATAATATGAAAGTATTAGTTTCGTAAATCAGGATTGATTTATTGATTTGGTTTTACGGCTTATCAACCCGTAGTTAACTGTTTAAAGGCATAAAATATTTTTATATTGTAAGAATCTTTTTACACTATTCACATTGTTCGGGCAGTTGTCTTCATCTTTACTGTCTCATGAACATATATCTAAGTGACTAAAAGCGTTGTTTGCAGTAATCCAGCGACTTGACCCTAAGAGTTGTAAGTTTAGTACCCAACAACAGCAGAACAAAAACTTGAGCTACTAAACGGAAAAATCTGAAACTAAGATACCCAGAAAGACATAGCACGTGGAACTAGAACTTAGCCGACGACGAAATAAAATGTTCGGTTCGAAACTCCAACGTTTATCACCTGAAGAAGACCGGAGTGTAAAACAGCTGAAACGATGAGGAAAGCAGTCTGAGCATTGTAAATAGTTTCAATATCTCCCAATTATATGAGAGGGAGTTCCACAGGAGGGAAGTGCAGGGAAAGGAAGCTGATAGAGTAGAAGTGGCGGTTATATTTGAATATTTCGGCGGTAAAAAGTTGGAACTTAGTTGCCAGTCTATAAGCGCGGGTAAATCCTTGTGGTCGTAGCACCAGGCAAAGAAGCTCGTCGGAGCAGAAGCCATGATAAAAATTGTAGAAAAGACAGAGGGAAGCCACATCGCGTCAGTGGGGAGGTGACTGAAGTGGAGCTGTTATATCGGGATCGATTTCATTACAGATCCTCCTATGGACTTTGTTTAGAACCCCGAGATAGATAACTGTAGCACCCAAACAGATATGGCATGAATATTCAATGCACGGATGAATGGTCTATTTTTAAATCTGCAAGATAGATTCTGACGAAAAAAAACCCTCCTAGCCTGACATAGTGACCAGAAATTCTTAGCATTACATGTAATTATTGATTCAATTTAGTTGTTCCACTTGAAGTCGATTGAGAGACTGAGGCCAATAAAGCGCAGTGTGTTACTTACTGGGAGAATAGCGCGTGCATAAAGATGAAAGGTAGGAAAGATTCTCTATGGTGGTTAAGGGAGAGCAGTTTCATTTTGGAAGCATTACAATTTACTAGCCACTTCTTATCCTAATCCACCAAAGAATTGAGATCCTTTTCATAAGCAGCAGCGAGGTTTACATTGTCAGCCTTGGTAGATTTCCTTTAGAGGCGGGAGTAAATGGTGGTGTCGTTAGTGTAGCTGAACAGACAAATAGTAGATTTAGAAACGTGCAAGACGAGAAAAAACTCTCTGGCATGACAGAGTGTCCCAATCTTTCTTAGCGGTGGATTCAACTAAATATAGTCTTTCTACTAGAGGTTTGTAGAAGATTAGCGCCATCTGAAAAAAAAGAAAAAGAAAAGAAAGATTAAAAAATATATAAATTAAAAAAATACTTACTTATTTACTCTTTTATTTACGGTGTGGTAAATCAGGAATTTTAAATCTCTGTTATCGTTACCAAATAAGAATTATGAATTCTGAGAGTCCAATCCAAAACACAAAGTTTATTCAATATTAAAAGGAACGATTGGTACAATAATTTGCATAAATAGTCCTTTATGCGTGATGTAAGCAATTAACAGATTTTAAAATATTTAAAAATAAAAAAGGGAAAAAGTTATATTTATTAATAATCAAACTTACGAGAACGGTGTAAGTTATGCCCCTTTAACTGATTGTATTAATGCTGATAATAATTTTTATTTACGTTAATTTACTAACGTAACTTTTTTAAAATTGTTTTTTTATTATTAAAAAAGACAATATTATTAATAACTCAATATTTATTTTTGAGCTTTATTTTATTATGTATTACTCATAGAAAAAACATTACTGATGTTCCTTCTAATTTAATATATTTACGTAAACTTAAATACGCAAAATGTAAACAACAATAAGGTTGTATTCACCCTATTATTTAAATATGTAATAGACTTTATTTAGGCTAAAAGTCAAAAAGCCATTTACATTCAAGTTATTAAAACTATAATTTGAACTTGAATAAATTACATATTAGTGCAGTTAATATGTAGAATATGAATGAAGCTTTGAGAAAACGCAAAAGTTCCAATAGTTCTACCTCAATTCATATAAGTATCAAATTATTTCACGACTTAGAAAATTACGGTTTCATTCCAAATGAAACCGTAATTTTCTAAGTATTTGATATAAGTATCAAATTATTTCACTACTTAGAAAATTACGGTTTCATTTGGAATGAAACCGGAGAAAATCTGATTACATCTGTTAGTTTATTACGCTCAGATTATTCTCGCTGTTAATATATAAAAAAAGAGGCTTTGAAATATCCATTAATAGATACCAATATTTTACTTCTAATCATCTAAGCTGCTGATTATTGCAACTTAGAAAAATAACGATTTCATTTGGAATTTGGAATGAAACCGGAGAAAATTTGATACGTCCACCACTTGGAACTATTCAGAAAATTCTGATTTAATTCGACAAGCTTACTCAACACGAACGCTCTTGCAGACGACAATTTCCCGACGCGAACAGTGCAGATGTCCACGCTAGCGTTCATTACCAAAGACGTACCAAAGAAACGCCCATTTTCCCATGTAAAGAATTTTCCAAATAAGGAATTTTTGCAATAATACCAAAAAACACGCTCATGTTACAAATAATGACTTTTTAGAATAATTCCTAAAACCTTATAAATGAACAAATTTCAACTTAAAAAATATTTTACAATAAAATATGAAAAAATTATCATTCGGTTGAAATACAGAAAAAATAAATTTTACACATCCTCACTGATGGAAAGTAGGAGAAGGATGGTCTCGGCGATTAATGGACGCTGCTCCTAAGAAACGTTCACGGGCTGCTGAAAGTACAGAACAGCGGAGGGCCCACAATTGAAGCAACTGTGCCTCAACTTCAGCTTCACAGGCTGCAGAAAGTATAGAACAGCAGTCTGCTAGGCTTGAGAGGGTCGCCTCCTCCATTGCATCTGACAGAGCATCACATACTCCACATCAACCGAATGCTATGCTTGAAAACAATAACCGATACCGGGCAGATAACCGATGGATAACCACTCTCAATAAACCGTTTTAGTTTACGACGTGCTTTCAACTACGCTTTACATGCTGACATGAAAATCCACAGTATGAGCAACGCTTGCAGACGTTGTCAGTGTCAGGATTGCACCTTACAGAACAATGCTTCTTGCAAGGTGAACTTTACGTTGGCTGCTCACGCGTGGGGAGTAAGAGGGATGTTTTCGCCCTCAGCACCGCAAGGTAAAGCGAAAAATGTAGTTCTGTAGGGTTGCTAACCATTAGAGCGTCTGTTCGGTAACCGGCGGCTCCGGTCCCCCTTAGCCTCTGCGTCTGTGGGCATCTCACGGCCAGATTAGGGATTTGCATTAGGAAAAACCACTATATAGGTAGCAAGGCTTCTACCCACTGTCCACAAAGGCGAAGATTTGTAGTAGTTTCCCGTAATTAACATGACCTAGGGAACCACGACGGCCAAAATTGAACTTATGATAGGTGCTGCCTTAAATTTTTAGTACTTTTTCAAAACCTTAAAATATTAAGACATATTTAAGCACTCTGTCTGCATGGGGACGATTTATTAATGGTCTAAGGACGGTTGAAATTACTAACAGGACTAATTATACTTTCCTACGGATCAGGCGAATTATCTGAGAGATACCAATACCGTACATTACGGAGGTTAGATCCAAAACTACCGTGTCTTAGTAACGAGATGCAATTGGAGAGATGCAGGGACTCGTTGAACCTGTCACATCGGTCGAGCGCGTCCACGAAATTCAGACCAGCAAAAATGGCGCAGTGAAACGTTCAGTGAAAGCCATATGGAGAAAAAATCGTTGGCCCAAAGCCAGCAACCCCTATATGGTTGAATGAAGGTGGTCACTCCAACAATAGGAGCTACCAGTATAGCAAAAAAGTGATAAGGGTTGTTTTGTGAGTAACCCCCACTGCCAGCTGCAGTTTGGCACAGTGTAAGTAATCCACGAGTTCACTTCCTCTCACTTACCTGCTTCTGGCTGATTGTTGCATTACATACTGGCAGTGTTGTTGGAGAAGTTCTACGGCTTCGAAATCAACCTTTCAGCAACCTACATTTTCCGTGCCAACGTCCAAAGAGTCTGAGCTCCAGGACCATGGATAAGTTTTAAAGCTTTTATTACACCCAAGCAACGCCGGGCTATACGACTCGTAATTGAATATAATGAACATGACAGGAATTAGAATTCGGCTCTCCGATCGACAATTCTGAGGCATTATCTATTACTTCACCCTCACATTCCAGCTTACAAGGGTCATCTATCTAGATACTGACCAGGTTCGACATTAAATTCGGAGATTATACGGGAACTGTGTTTCAGCGCTATATAGCAGCAAACCTCGTGCATTAGTAATGTCCATTCGAGTGACATGTGGGTTTACGGCCATATCACATAGAAATACCGTTTTTTTTATAAGATAAAAAAGTTACACAATGACGATTTTGGTCAGTACCTAGATAGGTGACTGCTTGGGTAATATCAGATGTTGTAAACAAAATTTACTAAGCGCTACGAAAAACAGGAAATTATGAAGAGCCATGATCGCCTACGTTCTCAAGAGAAACGGTACATAAATTAGAATGAGTGAATGGAGCATAGGAAGAGCGTTGTGGTGCAGTGGATATCGACTCCAGACGACAAATCGGGGAGCCGAGTTCGAATTCCAGCTGAATTCTTTGAATTCACTTATATACAATTACTTTTGGAAAAGGTATTAATCCGTCACTTCCTTCCAGTTATGGGTTAAATAACAGGACAGACTGAGTTCTATAGCCTTGGCTGGTAACCAGTCTACCGCAGAAAGCAATGGCAAATGCGGGGTAATCTTCTGCCCTGACAGTCATGTCTCTTTCGAGGTATGATCACCCAAAGCGTTTATCACGTATGGCACTTAAATAAAAGAAGCAAAGATACGCATTAAAAAACATTGGCCGCTCCACGACGAAAGTTTTGTGTGAATGACAAAAACGCAGAAAAAAAAACGGTAACAAAAACGTTTTAAAAAAGTGTAAGTGATCAATGCAAGGCTAGAAAATTTGTTACTATTCTTTTCAACGATACTTGCGCATGCGTACAAAATGTGCGTTAGCCAGAGAGAAAAAAATAAAAGAAAAAATACATGTAGTCGATATGCAACTGTCAGTTAATTATTCAAGGAAGTATGCAAGGAATTCAACTGGAATTCAAATTGTACCTTCCTGAAAGAAAACGAATTTCACTGCCCACATGAATGTGAATATGGTTTCACCGGAAGCAATTAATAAAGGAAAAAAGATGTATCAGGAATAGAAGTGGAAATAAACAAAATATAAAATAAACGAATAAGAATTGATGAAAGCCTCTTAAATAAATCTTAGTTATTTGTTTCTTCAGATTAGAAATGTAAACATTAATAATAATGAAATATAGACGTCAAATATCTTTTGTAGTTTAAATGTTACATATTTCACAACTGTAATTTTGGTTCCACGGAAGCACCATACTCTTAAAAAAATGCCTGGAACGTTTATGTGATGTCTTTTAAAAATTTAAAACGGCTCTTCATGACTTCCTATCATTTACTGTAAGTGTCAAATCTTCCAAGCCTTCTTTCTTTATTATGTCATAAAATATTTCTCGTCTGTCTTTTTGAGCATCAATATCATTTACGTTTCTGATTTGCTCAAACTTCTTTGTATCCTGAGTATTATGCTCCTTTAGCCATAAAAGGAATAGATTATTGTTTAATTTCAAATTTAATATTGAGTTTATTTAATGTAATGTATTGCATAGCTTCCTGTTTCTACTCTCACCTTGTTACTGTATTTTTATCTCTTTCAATGGGTCTTTCCATAGTTCTTTTAAACTGAAGATTGATCGCCGAAGTTATCAAATAATGGCAAACAAAATGTATAGTCTTTGAATAATTTACGAAAGCTCAAAGAAAATTTTAAGCTTTTTCTGCCTACTTAAACGAAATGCTAATCTGTGGAATCGGCAATAATTTCCGCTACATGACTACATGACATTATACTAAGTATGTACTTATTATTTATATTCTTCCATTTCTCCACCTACCCTGTTTTCACCCGTTCATTTTTTTTTAAATTTTTTTTTTTTTGGCACGAGAGGACAAAATTCTACAAAGGAGTCAACGGCCAGCTAACTAAAGGTGATGTCTCAATAAATCACTGTGGAGAAGGCAACGGGATAACACCCTACTATCTACTCCACGCATAATCATGGCTTTTCAAAATAAATATATAAAAAACAACGGCGTGAAGAGGGTTAATTCCAAAGGGAGTAAATTCTAGCCCAGTAAGGACCGACCTGGGCAACACTAACAACCTGACTGTCATCCATTATAATATATCTATTATAGTAGTTTATGCACCAACAACACAAAGCACTGAGATAGAAATAGAATCATTCTACTCAATACTGGACAATGCCAAGAATCAGTGCAAAAACCAAGAAATTAGAATTATAATGGGCGACTTGAATGCCAAGGTAGGTAAAGAGAGGGAAGGGAAGACTACCTGCAACTATTGATTACGAATCCGCAACGAACGAGGAGAAAATTGGATCCAATGGTGCACAGCAAATGACCAGATAATAACTAACACCTTGTTTCAAGAACACCTAGGACGTCTATGTATATGGAGAAGCCAAGGAGGTGACACTAAAAACTGAATAGACTACAAAACCTATCTATACAAAACCTATCCAGACGCCGACTGTCCCAGTCATCGGCAAACTAAGGGTGAAACTCCGAAGAATGAAAAAGCCTAGTGCAGCATTAAAACTGCAATACACGCTCGTGAGTGCCCTCAACCTTCGGAAAGAATACACCAAGAGCATGAAAAACAAATACGAAGAACAAACTGGAAAAGAAAACACGAATTTGGACCCACTAATGTAAACAACATTGTCCCAAAAGAAATCTGACGCAGAAGAAAAAACGAGTGGAAGACTGAAGAGATTCTCGATATGATGCAAAGGAGACAGAAAATGATACCAAGACGTGGAATGGAATACAGGATACTACACAAGAAAATAAAGAAGAAATGCAGACAGGCTAAAGAGGAATGGCTCAAAACAAATGTGCAGAAGTAGAGAGATTGAGCAGGACAAATAAAGGAGAGATGCATAACAAAGTAAGAGAACTGACAGGACAAAAAACCTGCTCCTCAACAGGATGTATAAAATCCAAGGATGGAACGGTCATATTGAGGAAATACTCTAGCGATGGGAAGAATATATAAAAGATCTTTTCCACGAGAAGAGAGAACAACCGATAGTACACAAAGATGAGGACAGACCGAAAGTGGAAGCTGCAATGGCCAAAATGAATAGAAACAAAGCAGCTGGTCCAGACAGCATTGTAATAGGGCTGCTGATAGCCCTGAAAGAATTCGGCGTAGAGAAAATTAAATAAATAATAAATGAAATTTATAACAGTGGTGTAATACCAGATGACCTAAGCAAGTCGCTTTTCATAGATCTGCCTAAGAAACCAGAGGTAAACAAATGCAAACTCCACCGAACAATCAGCTTCGACATATTTGGGAAAGACATAAGAGTAATCAAGAATCTCTACTGACAGCAACTGCCTGCATACTGACAGGTAACAAATTCAGCAGATATACGAAGACAGAAAGAGGCGTAAGACAAAGATGTGTCATTTCAGCGGATCTATTCAACTTGTACTGTGAATATTCTGAAGACCCTAGATATTATGCCAGGATTTGTCACCGGAAGCCATAATTTGAACAACATGAGGTACGTAGATGATACAGTGCAGATAGTAGACACGGAAGAAAACTACAAGATCTCCTACAGAATGTAGCTGAAGAGACTGACAAGAAATGACTACAAATAAACTGAAAAGAACCACATGCATGGTCATCAGCAAAAAGGGCAACCCAAGAAATATAAGTGAGGGATACTAAAATCAAGCAGTTACAAAAATTTAAATACCTGGGAAGTGTTCTAATAGAAGACGAAAAGTGCGATACAGAGATTCGAAGGCGAATTGGCATGACGAAGGACGCGTTCAAGAAGCTAGGTAGAGTATCAAGAGACAGGAAAATTTCACTAGAAACAAAGAAGACAGTACTAGATTGCTACGTGATATCAATTCTTTAATATAGAGTCAATGCTGGACAATATTATAAAAGATGAAAGAAAAAATGTGGTTCTGCAGAAAAATGCTGCGAATATCATGGATCGAGCATGTGAGCAATGATGAGGTTTTGGAAATGATGATAACGAAAAGGAAATCAATACTGAGCATCAGGAAGAAATTATAAAAGTTTCTAGGACAAACAATGCGGAAGGACGGCTTGGAGAACCTGATACTAACAGGCCAGATAGAGGGAAAATGAGACAGGGGATAATATATTTGAAGGGTCTGAGATTGCAGAACGGGGATTGCGTGGTGTAACAAGAGAAAGCGTGCTAAGAGCCACCAGGGATAAGGAGACGTGGCAAGCCATTGTCGCCTACGTCCTGAAAGGAGAAGTCACAAAGAAGAAGAACCATGCTTCTCTTGCCTGGAGTCCCTTCATCATCTGTGTGAAGATTGACCAGCGTTCACTGTCAGAGAGAGAACTAATGTTCAATGTCGGTCAAGAAATCGTTTCTTTGTTATTGTTGCCTCGTCATTTCTTCATATTTGAGGAGGTTGTCTAACGTTTAACGCCATAGAGGTGAACTGGTATTCATTGTCAGTTCAGAACTCATTTCTTTCTTTCTGTTTCCCCGCGTTACTTCTTCAACTTTGTGGAGGTTGCCTAACGTTTACTGCCTTATAGAAAAACTGATTTTTACTGGCAGTTCAGAAAAAAATATTGTTCTTATGTTACTATGTGCCCCTACTTCATCTGTAAAATAATCGTCACGCGTTTACTGTCATAGAGGAAAATTGATATTCAATGACATTTCGGAACTCATTTATGGTTTTCTGTTTCTTCGAGCAACTACTACATCTATGGGAAGATCGTCTAGCGTTCGCTACTATAGAAGACAACTGATATTTATTATCAATTCAGAACTCTTTTCCTTTTTCTCTTGCCTCGAGTTACTTCTTCATTTTTTAAGGAGGTGTTCTAATGTTCGTTGCATAGAGAAGTGATATTTAATGTAAGCCAAGTAGGCCTCTACGCAGATGACACCACAATTTACTCCCGCATCAGTAAGAAATCCGGCGTGGCGGACAAACATAATCTCGCTGCTGATCTTGAGAGGGATCTACATTCTGTGGTGATTTGGGGTAAGAAGTAAATTTCAATGTGTCTAAGACCAAGCTGCTGTCTGTCAATCATCACAGGCAACCTCTCCTGCCTCCCATAAGCATAGACCAAGCGAGTCTCCCCGAGAGCAATATACTGCGCCTCCTCGACCTTAACCTCTCTTCTGATCTCAAGTGGAACCACTATATTGAGTCAATAGCTAAATAAAATGCTAGAAAGATTGGGTCATTGTGTCGGGCCAGAATGTTTTTCCCGCCTGAAACCATCCTGTAGATATACAAATCAACCATTCGTCTGTGCATGAAGTACTGCCGTCAAATATGGTCAGGTGCCCCCGCTGTTCTTGACAGGCTTTAAAGGAGAAGCAGTAATGTGCTAGGTACCGACTTGACGGCTCGACTACAGCCACTTTCCCACCGACGGGATGTGGCTTCCTTCTGTCTGTTCTATAAATACTTCCATGGCTTCTGTTCCACCGAACTTAAGTCACTGGTGCCTCTGCAACAGGTGTTTACTCGTGCAACCAGACTGGCAACTGGATCTCACCCATTCACAGCTTCTTTTCTCGCACTTCCAGCCTGTGGAACTCGCTTCCTTATTCTTGCTTTCCTGACGGCTACAACCTACAGGAATTTAAATGCACGGTCAATACTCATCAATACTCATCAATACTCATCTCTTAACCACTTGACCCTAGCTCTTTCTTCCCCACCCTGTATATCCTTTCTTTTCTCCCTACCTCTGCAACTGTCATCACAGCTGTGTTCCCTTCCTTCTTTTGCTCCTTTCTAACTGGTTCCTCCTTCTCTTCACTCTCCTTTAATCTTTTTACTCTTATGTAGCTCCCTGCACATCTGTGGCGTTACCACCTTGTTTGGGGTGATATAAAAAAAGTTAAGAACTCCATTCTTTGTTTCTGTTGCCTTGAGTCACTATTTGAACTGTGAGAAGATTGTCTAGCGTTCACTACCATAGAAGTGAACTGATATTCAATATCATTTCAGAACTATTTTTTCTGTTGTCTCGAGTTAGTACTACATCTGTGAAAAGATTGTCTAGCGTTCACTGATCTAGAGGGGAACTGATACTCCATGTCAGTTCAGAACTCGATTCATTTTTTGCCTCGAGTCATTTCTTACTCTTTGAGGATGTTGTTTAGCTTTCAACACCATAGACTTTGTTTCTGTTGCCTCGCGCCATTCTTCATCTTTGAGAACGTTGTCAGGCGTTGAACGACATAAAAGTGAACTAATATTCAATATTTGCTCAGAACTAGTTTCTTTTATTTTCTTTTTTTCATCAGTGTGGAGGTCGTTTAACGTTCACTTTCACAGAAGAGAGCTGATATTTAATGTCAATTCAGAATTTTTTTATTTCTTTCTGTTGCATCGTGTCAATTCTTCATCTTTGAGGAGGTTGTCTAGCATTCACCGCCTTAGAGAGTAACTTATTCAGTGTAAGTTAAGAACTCGTCCTTTTTTTGTTTCTGTTGCCTTGAGCCACTTCTTTAACTGTAAGAAGATTGTCTCGCGTTCACTGCTCTAGAGGAGAACTGATATTCAATGTTTGTTCAGAACTTGTTTTTCTTGTTTTCGTTGAAATTATTTCTTCATTATTGAAAAGGTTGTCTAGCGTTCAGCGCCATAGAAGAGAACTGATATTTAGTGCCTGTTCAGAACTCGTTTCTTTGTTTCTGTTTCCTTCAGTCACTACTACATCTGTGAGAAGATTGTGTAGCGTTTACTGCCATATAGGTGAAATTATTATTCAATGTCAGTTCTGAACTCTTTTCTTTGTTTCGAATGAATTTTCTGTTTTCTAATAATTGCTTATATTTTGGAGGAAATGCTTTTCTTTCCGAATTGCTCCCTTGTACAGATTAATTGAAATAAAACGAATAATGTCTTCTTGGGATCTTTCACACTTTCTCTGATCACGTATACATTGTTTTTTTTTTTTGGCGTTTTCTTTTTCTCATCCGACCACATTTTTCTCTAGATTTTAGACTGACTGATCCAGTTTGATTCTTCGCCTTAATGTCACGACTGACAGTTGAAGGCTGACGCCAACGATATCCGTGATCTCTTTGTAAGGCTTACTAGTGTGTTCTTGTGGCGTTACAATTTTCGTACGCTTCCTTGGAATAACGTCAGGCGCCGACAGTGGCCGCGGGATATCTAATTGAGATTCGAGAGAATATGACTTGGCGTGATAAAAAGCTGATGCAATCACGGATGACACAATATTTTCAGGTCCAAACAAATTTCATAGTACACTCCGGAAATAGATTCATTTTACTTCAATCTAATGTAATTGACCTCATCTGAGTAAAAATAGAACTCGATTAATCCCTGTGAGTTGAGTTTATCGAAAACTGACCGTATGTTTAAATTAATTTTCCACAAGGGTGTAATTTCCGGATGTCGGTGTCAAATTTTCCCGCTCTCTATTGAAACAGTTCCTGGATATTTAATTCTTTTCCTGGCTTGATTCTGAAATATCTGATTCATAGCTTGCCATTCAGGTGGGTAGTTTTGTTGAGAACCACATTGGCTTCCATTAGTTGATCTTTCGTCCTTTCTACATGTAAGTCCAATTTTTATAACTTTTTAATAAATTCTTCCACACCATGCGAACCAATAAAGCCTCAAAGATGCAAGGGGTTACTGAGTGCTAGTGAATATGAAAAACAATATCTAACTAGGGAGAGGAAACAATAAAAGAAAAGGTATTAAGAATTGGAGTAGATAGACTAACCTATCGCCCGGTTCACACTCCACCCACGTCTATTGAACAGGTGAAGAGGCTCATCCTTGTTCCCTGTTTAGGATGTGGTTTCCGGCTTTCTCTTTTCCAATCTTCTCACTCCTTTTCCTTTTTTTTTCAATTGGAGTAAATAGACTAACCTACCGCCCGGTTCACACTCCACCCACGTCTACTGAAGAGGTGAAAAGGCTCATCCCGTGTTCCCTGTTTAGGATGTGATTTCCGGCTTTCTCTTTTCTCTTTTCCAATCTTTTCCCTCTTACTTAGCCCCCTGCACATCAGTGGCGTTACCGCCTTGCTCGGGGTGATATGATTAAAAAAAATGACAGAAGAAAACAATTGTCACTGCATTTAAGTTCTTTTAGAGATCAAATCTGACTGAAAAGCAGGAAGCCAGAAGACAATTCCATAAGCGAGAATTGCAAAAGAAGAAACTGTTACCACAGAACTCACGGTTATATCTAGCCCTTTCTAATGCAAAATGGTGAGATCTTGCCGTCACTCTAGAACTGCGCTTAAATTCATAAAATCTAGATACCATTCAGGAAAGTCCATCAGAAACATTGTCATGAAAGTATTTATAGAAAAGGCAGAGGTAAGCTATATTACAGTGGTTGGAAACTGATTGAAGCCGAAATGTTAATACAGGACCAATATCATTGCAGAGTCGTCTTTGGACTTTTCAAGAAGCTTTGGAAAAGCATACTACCGCTGACTAATCGCACTAGCATATAAAATCTGTAAAAGTCGCACACTTCAAAAACACTTCTGATTTCTGGAACGCAACATAACACTGGGGATTTTTCGAGAAACAAAATAAATTAAAATACAACTGTATAATTTTCCTATTTGATAATTTTCATATTTCATTCATTTTTTTTATAATCATATCGACCCAAGCAAGGCATTTTAATGCCGCTCTTTTGCAGGGAGTTACACAGGAGGAAAGTTATGAGAAAGAGTGAACGGTTATAGAGGGTGTCAGGAAGTGAGCAATAGAAGGATGAGAATACTGATGAGAGAGGAGCGGAAATGGAAGGGAATTCCACAGGCGGGAAGTGCGAGAAAAGAAGCTGAGGAGTATAATTTGAGTTTACAATTTATTGGTTTCCCAGTAAAAGGGTAACCTAGTTGCTAATCTTGTGGCTCGAGTAAATATTATTAAAATATTGATAGCTAAAAAACACTAAATAAATAATCAGAGTAGAGCCTCATCTTTTAGCGGATATGTTATAACAGTAGTCCGCAGAGCAGGTGTAGAATCTGAGAGTGCATAATTCTGTTTATATTAAGTCTATCCAACCTTCCCTCTGCAAGGAGAATGAATGATTTTTGGCACTTGATATAATTTGTTTGGGATTCTTATTGCTGATATCCTGGAATTATTTTTCTTCGTCTTGCTTTTGCCGGTGTACATATATTTATGTTTTATCCTCAGTTGAGCACGTAAGAGCCGGTTAGCTTTTTGTTTTGTCAATTCACCACTACACAGGGAATATATATTTTTCTTGCTATTTCTCTTTCTCTTTTTGTAATATATCTGAATATTCGATGCCAAAGTATACTTTAAAATAACATAATAAAATCAACAACAATTTCAGATTTCTTTTCGACTAGTTTTTCAAAATCTGACCCCAACAAATCCCACTTTTATTCAAAGGGAAATTTTTATCATATTTTTTAATAAAAAAATGAGTTCTAAGTAAGTAAACATAATCGCGGATGATCGGATCATTTAATCACTAATAGAAAATCTTATTTTCTGGACAATTGTATTTGTGAGCCCGATCTATACGGCTGTTCATTAGCTTCGTCACATTACCGTTTAGTCGGATTAAAGGTTGCGTGACACATGACAGAAGATAGCCGCACAGTTCAAGAATGACGACCTGGTATTTGAACTAATGGCCAGCATGATAGAAGGCAGGCAATTTGAACACCAGATCAGGAAAGGATTAGCCAATCGCTATGATGGTTGCCGTGTGGATCTAGGCCTGTGAAAGTCAAGACGTGGTTGACGAAAGCAGGAACCAACATATAAGACTGTATAAAAAGAATTTTCCTTCCTTTTACGTTGCTTCAAATTCTGTTTCCTGCTTATTCTTTCTAATCATCTTCATTGAGTTTTTTAGCGTTTGATCTTCGCCTCCTTCCTGCTACCACATCTATTTCCTGTCAATGTCTTTCATACCTAATTTTTGAAAGTCACTCCAGAGACCCCACGTCTCTGACTTCCTTTTTAAATCTCCGTCTGACACAGTTAATTTTTAAAAAAAACTCTTTAAACATTAAACCTTTTCTTTTCTATCGTCGTAATTAGGAGATAAAACATTGTCTAGTGTACACAGAACAAACGACAAAAATTTAGATAAAAAAAATACTCACAAGAACAACTTCAAAGATGTCTGCGCGAAAACACATTTTTTTTTCTTTTTTCGGTCCCCTCTCACCTCACAACATGCGAATAACGTAAATAAATTTAGTGATGTAACAAAGAAAAGAAATAAATAAAAAATCTTACATGATTCTTCTTCTTCTTTTATGTGCCATGTCCCTTCTGGATGTAGGCGATCATGGACTTCCATGTCTCAATATCCCTAGGGGCTCTTAGCACGCTTTCTCCTGTTACCCTAGACAAAACCCTTTCTGTCATCCACCTGCTCATGCCCGTCAAATATGTTACCCACCGCTTTCCCAAGCCTCTCCTTCCCTCTAGATGACCTACGAGTATCATGTTCTCCAAGCCCTCCTTCCTCATCACATGTTCCAGGAACTTTAGCTGTCTCTTCCTGATACTCAGTATTAATTTTCTTTTTCGTTTCAATTCTTGCGAGGATTACTACGGACATTTTAATGACCTTGTATCAACCAAAATACATTAATTTTATTTGTAAAATCTTTAATTGATTTATATATATATAAATTATTGGTCTCAAGAAAGGAGGGAATTACGTGGAAAATAAAATAAATGCGGGAATTAAACATTTGTAAAAAGTAAAGGACATGCTTGAGAATAAATAAGAAAAGGGAAAAATAGTGAAGTTGTTTAAGAAACAACAGAATAAATGAGTAGAAATCCCTATTCTTTACCGCATCGTCGGGCAATCTGGATTAAAACAGATTTAATCAGACGGCAGGAAGCTTGTATCGTTCCTAAAAATTATGTTATAGAGGTGTTGCTCCCGTACCCAGTAGTTTGATGTTTTTATACACGTACCTGGGCACTGTTCTACCAGAAGACGGAAAATGCTATGCAGGGATCGGAAGGTGAAGGAAGCAATCCAGAAGTTGAGTAGAGTATTAAGAGACAGGAAGATTTCTCTAGAAGCAAAGAAAAGAGTACCAGATTGCTATGTGATATCAGTTCTTCAATATGGCAGTGAATGCTGGATAATATCATAGAAAATGAAGAAAAACCTTGAAGCAGCTGAAATGTGGTTCTACAGAAGGGTGCTGCGGATATCATGGATCGAGCATGTGAGCAATGATGAGGTTTTAGAAAGAATGGAAACGAAAATATAATTAATAGTGATCATCTGGAAGAGACAGCTGAAGTTCCTGGGACATGCAATGACGAAGGTGGGCTTGGAGAACCTGATACTAACAGGCCAGATAAAGGGTAAAAGAGACAGGGAAAAGCACTGGATAACATATTTGAAGAGCCTGATCAGGTGGATGGCAAAAAGAGGGGTGCGTGATGTAACAGGAAAAACGTGCTAAGAGCCACCAGGGATAGAGAGGCATGGAAAGCTATGATCGCCTAACTCCTGAACGGACAGGATAGTCAGTTAAGTGCCATAGGATCATGGGCGAGACATGACTGACTGGGCAGAAGATTATCCCGCAGTAGGTTGCCATTGCTTTCTGCGGTAGACTGGTTGCCGACCAAGGCTATAGAATCCAATATGTCCTGTTATTTAACCCATAACTGGAGGAAAGAGACGGATTAATACCTTTCCCAAGGGTATTTTTGCGTAAGTGAATGCAATGGATTCAACTGGAATTCGAACTCGGCTCCCCGGTTTCTCGTTCCGAGCCGATATCCACTGTACCACAACGCACATCCTAGGACAGGACACATAGAAAAAGAACAGGGCTGATAGCAGATACAGGAAAGAAGCTACAAGCCCCTCTACAGGGAGTAGCTATAAAAGCGGAAAGAAAGGACTACATATCAACTACAGGAAAACTGAATGTATGGTAATCAGTAAAAAGAGGAGCACAAAATGGTAATGACAGCTTGGCGATACCGAAATCAAACAGGTGCAGAAATTTAAATACTTGGGGAGTGTTTTAACAGAAGACAGGAAGTGGGATACGGAAATCCGAAGGCACATTGGCATTGCCAAGGGTGCATTCCAGAAGCTGAGTAGAGGAAATAAAATTTCGCTGGAAGCAAAGAAGAGAGTACTGGATTGTTATGTGATGTCTGCTCTTCAATATGGCACTGAATGCCTGACAATCTCTTCAAATTGAAGGAAAGACTTCAAGTAACCAAAATGTGTTTCTACAGAAAGATGGCGGAAACACGTCAAAAATGACGAGGTTATGGAGAAAAGAAGGAGAATGATACTTAGCATCAGGAAAAGTCAGCTGAAGTCTTTAGGATATTTAATTAGAAAGGAGGGCTTTGAGAACCTGATGCTCATGAGGCGGACAGGGGGAGAAATACAAGGAAAAGAAGCAGCGCATGATATACTTGATAGGCTTGAGCAGGTGGATGGTGAAGCGAGGATTGAGTAGAATAACAGGAAAAGGGATACTAAGAGTTACAAAGGATAGGGAGATGTGGAGGGCCATGATCGCCTACGTCATTAAGAGACACGGCATATAGAAGAAGTTGCAGTCCCAGTGATCGGGAGGGGTGTTCTACTTATGCGCGTACTGGTTACTCTTGGTGACGGTTGCGATTAGCACTATTACCTGAATGAGGAGGATAGCACATGACTGACAAATGCTCTCGAAAAAGAAATTAAGATATTGTTGAGTTGTGCGGTAATAAATACGAATAACAGAAAATTATATTAAATAAATGTATTACGGAAGCAAATAGTATTTAAAAGTGGGGTTAGTAATCATACAGGAAACAAGGTATTAGTTGTACGTCTCTTCGTACGATATAGAGTCCGATTATAATCACTTCTAGAAGTATCCGACTGACTTGTGAGCACAGTTCCAATCACTCTAGCACTGGTATATCGCTACTGTGACATTATCGCCAATTATATTTAGTTGTCCCTCCCACTAAGGGCAACATGTGACACATGGTCAGTTTAAAGTGGGGTTTCCGGGCTATATGGCCCGGCCAAAAAATGTCTGTCTATTTTTGCCCAGTCGTGATTCTACCCTTCTACTCGAAGTCAGAGAGCTGACAGTGTCGCAGTTGCAGAGGCAAATGCCAACTGACATTGCCGCCAACAACACCGAGGTCTTGACACTACCACTATTTTTAGTGCATGGAATTTATCATTAAAATGGTGGCGAGCGCCCTAACAGATATCTATATTGCCGGTGTTTTATACAGAGTGACAATTTCACCTTTTAAAACGTGGATATAAAAACTTAGATCTTCTCTTGAGGTAGGTAATGCTGATTGACAGATCAACGAAAAGAAAAGGGTGGAAAAGGGGTGTTAGTATCCGGTGTGAACTTCTTTTATTATGGTCGTACGCATTGAGTAATTCTTAAAGTTGTTTCACTGTTAGTTGATTTTGTTGATTTTGTTGTAATCCAAATTTTGAGTGCAATGTTTTTTCGGAAGTGTATCACGTAAGATGGAGTTCGAAACCGTATGCTCTATATTTACAACAAGCAATATAGCCCGGCGTTGCTCGGCTGTAATGAAAGCTTTAAAACTAATCCATGGTCCTGGAGCTCAGACTCTTTGAACGTTGGCACGAAAGACTAAAAAGCAATAGTTGTTTCCAGTTAAATCGAAACCGTAGTCTGAAAGAAAAATGAATGGATGTAAGTCAGATTTTGATTTCCTGGTATCGATATCAAATAAGTTTTTTTCGTCGGAAACTGAATTTTGAAGGCTAAATAAGTCCTCTGAGTAAATGGTATCATGGCTAAGACTAAGAACTACAATTATACTTACTTAGAGCCAAACCCGAAACAAAAACTAAAATAAAAGGGCTGAAAAACTGATTTTGATCAAACCCGGTTTCTTGCCTTTTATATATATATATATATATATATATATATATATATATTATCGATTTTTTACACTATTGTAAGAACTGCAACCTTGAAACTTCTGAATATCGTTTCTTATGTCTTTGTCTATGAGTGTATCAAATTTGATTAAAATCGGACCACTCCTTCTATAACCCGATTTTTTCGATTATCGATTTTCGATATTTATCGGGTGTACCTCGACACAAAACCGAGCTAAGAACACTCGCAAACGCTTATAGTACAACTGTGTAAATTTTCAAGGAAATCGGTTCAGTCGTTTCGGAGTCTATAGGTAACGGATACACACACACACACACACACACACACACACAAATTTCCATTTATAAATAACTTTAGACCTAACGACTGCCGCCTAGATACAGGAAAAATTCTCAAGAAACAAAGAAAAGACTACTGGATTGATATGTGATGTCTGTTCTTCAATATGGCAATGAATGCTTGACAATATCATCGAAGATGAAGGAAAAACTTGAATCTACTGAAATGTGGTTCTACAGAAGGATGCTGAGGATATCAACGATCGACCGTGTGAGAAATGATGAAGTTTTGGTTTATGTATATATAAATCTATTAAAGCTTTTACAAATAAAATTAATGTATTTTGGTTGATACAAGGTCATTAACATGTTCGTAGTAATACTCGCAAGAATGATTTTATGTGTACGTAGACAGGAACGTATGCGTGCATGTATGTATAAGCGTTATTTTGGGTAAGCAGTGTCTTTGAAGTATTCGCTCAGTATTAGAGAGTTCTGTCCGGTTATCAACTATAAGAAAAGGTAGACGAATGAACCGTGAGAATAAAGAGGTGGGGGACAACGATAAAGATGATGATAATGACGATCGCTTGGCGTTTGTCGAGAGACGTGTTAATTACCTTCTTTTCTCTCTGGCGACGGTCGAGTTTGCGTCGTCTTTTATTTCTTTTGTGGGGCGAACAGGTCATTTTGGAATTCACTCCAGGGTGTGAATCTGGCCTTTCCATTGGACGACAAATTTCGTGTCGGCTTGCAAAAAGGGTCCGTAAAAAGAATTTGTTTCTGATAATTAAAGATTATTTGAAAAAAATTTTTTTAGATGTTTCTTAGTTTTCTATTGACCGAAAAACATTTCGCATCAGGGTGTGAAATTTCACGAATTTTATTTTGGATTCGCTTTTGCATGTGTACTAAGCAATGTTTTGTAAATTCGAATAAATCTGTTTATTTGTAACAAAATCAATAAGTCAGTGCTTAGCATTTGAATTTTTAACTCTCGAACTTGTTTTGTTCACTAAATATGAGTCCTCGTTTACATAACGGAGTGTAATTCTGTGTATTTGTTTGTTTCAGTAGTAAAAATATGTGTTGCGTTTTTCCATTTAATTGTTCTGCTGGAATTTGTTTTAGTTATTTATTTTTCATCACGAGCTCCATCGACATGAGATTGGGAATTGTTAAATTCCGGATTCCTTTCGACAGAATCTCCTGATTTTGTATTTTTAGAAATGTACGCTGGTTTTAGTCTGTTAATGGAAACATTATTATGCACATTTTTAGATATTTTGATCGTAAAATATTTGTCATGACAGCTTATTACTTGAATTGGGCCTGTGTGTGGCGGTTCTAAGGGTTTTAGTATTCGGCCCGTTCTCAGTCAAATATATTCACAAGTTTGTAAATCTTTAGGAATATATGACTTAAATGTAGAGCGTAAATGTCTACTGGAAAAATTTTCCATGTCAAATTTTTACATCTCTTCAGCTAAAATCTTGATGTTTGTTAATTCCAGGTCTTCATCTTTAGTAGGATAGATTAACAATCGAGGAACTTGAGCTTGACCTCCCGTTAATGCAGTAAACGGGGAATAGTTGGGTTGATTACGTAAATTCTTTTCTTGCTATTATTGCTGTCTTCAAAGTTTTATGTGCTCTTTCTACTAAACCGTTTGTTTGAGGGCGGTATGCTGTTGTTCTCAGTCGGTGAAAACCAATTATTTTAGATAATTCTGTAAACAATTCGGATTTGAATTGGTTTCCTCTGTCTGTTACAACGTGGAGGGGAACACCGAATCTAGAAGTCCATAAGTCTACAAAAGGTATTGATACTGATTCCGCTGTGATCTTCGATATTTGGCATGCTTCAATCCATCTGGTGTTTCTAACAATACATGTTCAAATATAACGATAGGGTGAAAAATAAGTATCAGTAAAGTTTTTTTACTGGCGTTAAGGGCCCAGCAAATATCAATATACACGGTCTTTAAAGGTTGAACTTTACTTTTTGCATGTGCTTTTATTTTCGCTTGCTGCCACTGTTGACATTCCTTACACCAAATCTTTATCGACTTGTCCTTTCCAGGTCAGTAATACCTTGCTTTTATGAGTTTTATAGAGGCTGATGTACCCGGATGTAATGAATTATGTAGACTATCAAATACCGATTTTCTTAGCTTTGCGTGAGAAAAGGTCGTCTAAAAGGTAATGACATGTCACATAGCACTACTTCATCTTTGTGTACAGTATATGGTTTCAGACGATCACGGGAAGTATCGATTCCATCGTCAGTATTTTGAAGTGTCACTATTTCTTACAGGTCGCAAACGTCAATATTGATTGCATATTGATACAATATTTTGTAAGCCTTTTATGTAGGATATCTCATACGTATTCACTAATGAAACTGAAGTGTCGTTGTTGTCTATCAGACTTTAATGGAGACTGGCTTTTAAAAGCACTGCAAAGTGGTTTATGGTTAGTCATTAATAACACATTTCTTCCTTCCACTAAGTGTTTAAAATATAATACTGCTAGGTACGCAGTTAGTTACCTGTCAAACGTGGAATATCTTTGTTGGGTTTGTGCCAATTTTTTTAAAAGAATCCAGTAGGGATGGGTTGGTTATCAATTATTTGATGAAGAGCTACTTCTACTGCATAATTCAAACTATCTGTCACTAGCTGATAATTAATAGCATTGGGGTCGGAAAAAGCTAGAGGGTTTACATTTGTTAAGTAGTTCTTTATATTTTTAAAAGATTCAATCTCTTCCTTAGTAAGCGTAATTGTCTTAGATTTTTGTTCGGGACGCATTCACTCTATCAGCGGTAATATTATGTTGCTGAAATTTGGTAAAAGTTTTCTATAAAAATTCCCCATTCCGATAAATCTGCGTAAGGATTTAGAAACATTTGTTTGAGGAAATTGCATAAGTTCATTTAGTTTATTTGTACTGGGTTTAAGTCCATCAGCTGAGATGTGAAATCTTAGAAATTTGAGCTCGGTAACAAAAAAATGTGCATTTTGAAAGAGAGATTTTAAAATCATTCTCACATTCTTCAAGATGTTTGTAATGGCTCTCTATGTCATCCGAGAAGATAAGAATATCGTCAATGTAAGTGAGTGTACTTTTATGTCACGAAAAATACTGTCCGTCATCCTTTAGAAGTTACCGGGTGCGTTTCGCAAACCGAAAGGCATATAATTGTACTCGTATAATCCAAAATGTGTGGTTATCGTTGTTTTACATATGTTATCGGGGTGTACTGGTATTTGGTGATATGCTGATGACAAATCGATTTTCGAGAAAACTTGCAATTTAGATGACAGAGAATTTATGTTTGGGATCGGGTAGCGATCAGGTTTCGTTAGTACATTTAGTAACCTGTAGGCACCTACGAATTTGTAAGTACCGTCGGGTTTAGGTACCATATGTAGGGCTGCACTCCATTCTGATTTTGAAGGGGAAATTATTCCAGTTTTCTGGAGTTACCGAAATTCTTCCATCGCTATATTGTATTTTTGAGGTGTTAACTGTTTAGTTTTTGAGAAGGAAAGAGGATTACTTCAACTTTCAATCCTGTTTGGTTTACTTTGGGTTTGATAACGTTGCTATTTTGATGTGCAGAGATTAAATTTGGATATTTCTTTATGGGATTTTTTGCTATTATGCCTGTAGGATTGTTTGGATAAATATCAATGTTCATTATCGTCGAAGATGATTGTGCTTTAGATTGTCTATTTTTTTTTGTCGTATCTATTAATTTACCATTAGTACAACCGACCAGTAGTTCAAAGTGTCTCAAAAAGTCATAACCTAGCAGATATTTAGTCGTTTCTGCAACAAGAAAGGTCCAAGTAAAGTCTCTTCTGAGATTATTTAATGCTAATGTGATTACTGCTTGGCCAGAGCGTTCCATTTTGACTCCGTTAGCTGCTAAAATAGAGATGTTAATTGGGTGGATGATGGCACCGTATAGATATTGTTTTGGTATCACTGATACAACTGCTCCTCTGTCTACAACAAAATTCACTTTGTTAGATCCTAACCGTGCGGCTACATCAAAAAGCGGCGAATATGCGGAAGCAATCATATTACGCCGAACTAGTTTTCCGGATTTATATTTGATATTTGAGGCCATTTTGCACGTTCAGCAAAATAAATATGTGCGCGACAGATTTTGGGCTTCTGATCTCTGTGAAACGGAGAGATACCAGGTGAACTTTCCCCTGTTGTATTTTGTTATCTTTGCGCTTGACGTCGGTGTTTTCGATGGCTTTCTCCGGACAATATGTGTTGTTTCTTGTTTGTTAAAATATGAAAGATCATCGGATATTTTCTTAGCTGATCTATTTCCAGATCTGTTTCCGCGGCTATAACTGGTTTTATAGAAGACGGCAGCGCTTGTATAAATTTATGCCGGACAACGTCTTTATTGGCGCCTATGCAACTTGCTAGCGACATCAGTTCATTTAAGTAAGTCGAAGGTCGTCCTAATATTCCTAATATGTGTTTGTCGAACATCTCCGGTTTCGACTTTTCATATGCACCGATTACGGCTTCCTTCAAAATGTCGTAATCTTTTGAGTGTAATATATTTGTTGTTTTTCTTCTTACTATTTCTGGAGGAAGAGCTGCCAATGCGTGGGGGAATTTTTGTGTTGCTTGTTTTATGTTTGTGAAGCTGAACTGTGCGACCATGATAGCAAACTAGGTGAATACATTAAACCCAATAAATACGGATGTTTTGAATGTCACAGCTTGTATAGATGGATCCTGGTTGATGATCATTTGTTCTGTGTCGTTTCTTTCTTCTGCCATTGTTCTTGCAGTTGAAGATTTTTTTTATTTTATTTTAGACGTGGGGTTCACCAATTTATAGTGGATTATCAGTAATAGTGAAGTGTATGTGTGTTGAAACATATTAGTTTGATTTGCTTTGTGAATTAAGTACCCCACTACAAGCGGGGTACAAAACAAGATCAAATTGTAAATCGAAACAATAATTTATATACATTTAAATCAATTAAAGCTTTTACAAATAGAATTAATGTATTTTGGTTGATACAAGGTCGTTAAAATGTTCGTAGTAGTCCTCGCAAGAATGAGTTTATGTGTAAGTAGGCAGGAACGTATGTGTGCATGTATGTGTAAGCGTTATTTTGGGTAAGGAGTGTCTTTGTATTATTCGCTCAGTCTTAAAGGGATCTGTCCAGTTACCAACTATAAGGAAAGATTGACGGGTGAACAGTGAGAATAAAGAGGTGACGGACAAAGATAAAGATGTTCATAATGACGATCGTTTGACGTTTGTTGGGGTATGTGTTAATTACACTTGTCTTCCTTTCTTTCTGTCGACGCTCGACCTTGGGAACTTACTCCCGGATGCGATTCTTGTTTTTCAACTGGACGACAAACAAACTTCGTGTCGGCTCGCGAAAAGGGTCCGTAAAAAAATTTGTTTGTGATAATTAAAGATTTTTTAAATTTTTTTTTGTTTTTTGTTTTATGTCTTCTACTAGCCGAAAAACATTGAGCATGGAGGTGCTTAGCATTTGAATTTTTAAATCTAGAACTTGTTTTGTTCACTACACAGCACTAAATACTATATTTTCAAATCACATATATCTTTTCACTCGGGAATATGTCATATATTTTTTCACTAGTGCATATTTAATATAAATTTTTACTCTAATATATTGTCATATGAATATGTCATGTCTTTTTACTTAAAGAATTCTTATGTAAATTTTCAGTCGTAGATATGTTCTATAAGCATTTTCACTCACACGTAAGTCATATATATTTTCACACGTTTATATGCTAAATGATGTTTTAGTCGATGTGATTTTTCAGTTTTAAATATGTCATACGTTTTTAGTCATAAATATGTTATGTATTTTTTCATTAATAGACGTACTTTTTTGTTTTGTTTCTATATCACGTATTTTCGGTAGTAAATAAGTCATTTTCCAATCGTAGATATTTCATATTTCGGGTACAATCTTGGCATACTTGATCAATTACTACTTGTTCTCAATGGGTGTACCATACATCCGGCCTCGCGCCACATCTAAGATACGCTTAGGAAATCACAACTGGGCACCTCGACGTGGTGTAAGAGTTATCAAGGTTATATCGCTAGATCAGTTTCTTTTTATAATCATATCGCCCCAAGAAAGGCATTTTACTGCCAGTTTTGCAGGGGTTTACATAGGAGGAAAGTTATGAGAAAGAGTACAGATTATATGGGGTGTCAGGGAGTGGGTAAGAGAAGGATGAATGTGGCCATAAGGTGAGGGATCAATTTACATATTGATTGTAATATAAAATTGATCCCCCACTTTATATTTACATAATAATTTCTTGTCTGTTGATAAGCCATACAAAACTAATCAATCAGTCGATGAAATACTGATTAGCTACACATGCATGTCTTTTAGATTTATTTACATTTTCTGGAATTAATATGTATCAAAAATTTTTTTTATAATCATATCGCCCCAAGAAAGGCATATTACTGCCACTGTTTTGCAGGGGATTAAATAGGAGGAAAGTTATGGGAAAGAGTGACAGGTTATAGGGGATATCAGAAAGTCGGTAAGAGAAGGATGAGAATACTGATGAGAGTGGAGTGGAAGGGAGAAGGGAGCATGAAAGAGATGATGCAGGTTAGTGAGATAGGAGATGACTATTGACTTTACATTTAAATTCTTGGATATTATAGCTGTCGGGAAAGCAAGTATACGGAAGGGAATTCACAGGCGGGAAGTGCGAAAAAAGAAGCTGATGAAGTAGAATTTGCGTTTACAATTTATTGGTTTCACAGTAAAAAGGTGAGACCTAGTTGCTAATCTTGTGGCTCGAGTAAATTTATATATAGGGGGCACCAGTGAGCTAAGTTCATCGGAGCAGAAGCCGTGAAATTATTTGTAGAAGATACACAGGGAAATCACACGGCGTCGGTGACAAAGCGACTGTATCTGAGCAGCCAAGTCGGGATCGATTACATTGCAGATTCTCCGTTGGATTTTGTCAAGGACACCTAGGTGGATAGCAGGAGCACCCAACCAGATATGGCAGCACTGTTCAATGTCCGGCGGATTGTAGATTTATATATGTTCAGGATTGTTTCAGACGGGAAAAACTTCCTGGCCCTACACAGAGAACCAACTTTCTTTGCAGTGGATTTAGCTATGGCTTCTATATACTCATTCCACTTGAGGTCTGTTGTGAGAGTTAAGCCGAGGAAGCGCAGTGTTTTGCTTTCAGGGAGACTAGCCTGATCCATTAGTATTGATCAGGCTAGTCTCCCTGAAAGTTACAACTCAATAGTTACATCCATCTTCATTGGGTGCCTCATACTTTCGGCATTATGTCACATCTGAATGACCCTTGAAAATCACAACAGTTATTTCATATTTTTCAATCATAGTTGACATATTTTACTTCACAGGTTCTTCGTATGTCTTTTCAGTGGTAGGTATTTCATATATTTCTCGCAGTGATATACCATGTGTTTTTGAAGGTCTCTTTCAGTTGTAAATATGTTTATACGAGATAATATTATAGTTAACACTATGATTTATAGTTATTTCATCGAAATTCTCAACACGTATCACCAATAGATCTGCCTGGTGCCAATTCTAAAATCAAGACCTTCTATTAACTCGAATATCTTTGAAGAATAGCTTTAAGATTTCCCTGGCGTTATCCCATGAAATAACATTATCTGAATTGCAGTTGAAACATTTTGAAAATTATTACCCGATTTGATTTATTGTAGCGTTTATTATTTAATAAATGCCGGTTTTATTCTTTTGTTATCAGCAATCATTCTGGATTATTTCCAAATGGATTACTTCCCTTCTTTTAATTTATTTTATTTAATGATTAAATCTGCAATTTAAATATTATAATCCATATTTGGATGTTTTTGATGGTTTGTTTCCCCACATTTCTTAAATAAATCTCTCTGAGCATCGTCTTTGTGCTGCATTATAATTTTTCCCATTCAATTATGCCTCCTCGTTTTCCTTTTGTTTGTATGTAAACGATTTTTATTTTTCAAACATTTATATTCAGCTCAAGATATTTTTTCATTAATTCTCTCCCTTTTTTAAAATCTGGATTGAATTCAATCGTTTTCTCGAGAGTAGAACATATTTGAATAGATTCGAATCACCAACTGCCTTTCTTCCGACAAAAGCTTTACTTTTTTTTTTTAAGATTGAAAATGTAAAGGAAATGAATAGTTTTAAAGCCGATTTATGTCATGCAGTAAAAACTTTTCGAAACGTTAAAAATATAATTATCTCTCGGCAACATATGTACGTGCTTTAAATTCAAAATACTTGCTTGCTAGCAAAGTTTCTGTACATATGATTAATTTTTTTTTAATTGGGCTAAGCGTTAGATTTAAATATATATTCAGTTATGTACCTCTATGAAGCTATAATCGAAGATTTATTTTAACTGAAGTAGGTCGGGATGTGCATTATGGTGCAGTGGATATCGACTCGAAACGAAAAATCGGGGAGCTGAGTTCGAATTCTAGTTGAATTCCTTGCATTCACTTACGCACAAATATCCTTGGGAAAGGTATTAATCCGTCTCTTCCCTCCAGTTATGGGTTAACTAATAGGACAGATTGGGTTCTATAGCCTTGGCTGGCAACCAGTCTACCGCAGAAAGCAATGGCAACCTACTGAGGGATAATCAGTCAGTCATGTCTCGGAAGAGATATGATCGCCCAAAGCGTGTATCACGTATGGCACTTAACTGACTGAGGTTGAAAACACCGAGTATACAGAAGAAAGACGACCATTTTAATATCTTTTATTCATCGAGAATCGTGGGTGTTACTTATATTCAGCTTTTATTTACAGCTACAATATATATATATATATAAAGGTTAGCTCTATTGTCACCTGAGACATAGATCTGATGAGCAATCCTTCATCTATATATTTAAAAGAAAATCTGTGAGTCTGTGTGCGAATGTTCCCTATGCACGCCTACATTTTTTAAGCTACGCCATTCAAACTTTCTAGAGACACATATCTACAGGGAAGCCAGGTCGACACATACATTTTGAGTTTAAGTTCAGCAATTTTTACCTTTCTCACTTTTTGGCCAATGGAGAAGATTGTTTACATAAAAATGCAGATTGTTTTACAGTAAAACATCTAAGATCTAAGATGGTTGCTGAATTACATCACAGAAATCAAATTACACGTGTCAAACGCGACTAAAATATTTTTTAATAAAAACAAATGAGCCTTTATATTTAATTTTTATTCCGATGTTTTAAAAATTCATTTGGTCAACAACAAATGTGAATATCTTTCCCTGTAATTTTGAAACAAAAGAAATATTTTTAAAAGAGTGTTTGTTCAAACAAAAACAAAATATGTAAAAACAAAAAAGTGCCAATAGTTAATTTAATTATTTAAGTCTTTTTTTTTTTTAATAGAGGGGATATTTAAATTTGATTTTCTTGGCGTTTTTCTCTTTGGCGATCCATATCCCCTCGGAATACTTCCACTGGTCTGCTATCTTCCCTCTCTTCCAAATGAACTTCAGTAACTTCCATAGGATACGCTGTAATTTTGGGCATCTTTTGTACACTAATTACGGTACTCCATTCGGGCCTGGAGCTTGACCGAGATTTTTTAAGCACTAATTGAAATTCAACCAAGCTCGGTAGTCCTATGTCGAGATGAATTGAAGGAGGATCTGGTGTAAGAAGCAGATGGTTTTCGCCAAGTTGTTGCTGCTGGTAGAGGTCGCTTAAGGAGTCTTTGAGAAAAGCATTTATTTCCTCAGTGCTACTTTGTAGCATTCCACTGCGGGTTTCACCCAGTAATTGTTTGGTAAATCCGAAAGGATTGGATATGAAGGCTGCTCTTTTCAGAGCTCTTTCTCTCCTCCTCCGGCGATGCCATTCGGCTCTTCTTAATGCTTTTAAATCCGATCGGATCGAGTCTTTTAGTTCTCTTAAGGCTTCTTTTTCTTCTGGCTTTGCATTCTTATATTGTTTTTTTAGTGATTTTAATTCTACTCTGTGTTTATAAATTCGATTTTCTCTTCGATTCATGGTGCTATTCGCCACTTTTTTTCTTCGCTGTTTCCAAATCGTTCTGCTCCAAAGCTCACGATTATTTTGCTCATAATTTCTAGTCGTTTGTCAACGGATCCTTTCAAAATCAATGTCAGTATCTCGCTGACGTCCAAATCAAAAGCTTGCCAAGAGTTTGTATCTGTTGCTGCAGGCCATTTGATCTTTTTCCGAAAATTACTTGATGTTATGTTGCTGGACATATTGACCCCTACTTGGAAGGACTGGGTACTGTGGTGTGCATCCTGGCCCTGCTCTTCCTGCGTCTCACCAGGAGAGTATCCTGTGCGTTGCAGATTGTCAATACGTGCCATGCATTTCATTTTCGTCTGATGTATCTTCAGGCCACGTATATTTTTACATTTCCTGCCACAGGGACAAGTCAACTTCGATTGATGTGGTAAGCCATGGTTTGTAACAGGTAAATCTGTCCAATTAGGGATTTCATTCTCCACCCCCTATATATATATATATATATATATATATATATATATATATATATATATATATATATCTGTGCGATATTCAGAGAGGTTAAATTAACACAAAAACATCCACCATCAGCGACGAAAAAAATGTATATATATATATATATATATATATATATATATATATATATTAATATTTTCTGTGCTATATTCAGAGAGTTTACGTTAAGACAAAAACATCAACCATCAGCGACGATACTTACCGGCGTTTTATGTTAACATAAGACAAAATCGTCTTTGATGGTGGATGTTTTTGTGTTAACGTCCTTGTAACCTCTCTGAAGATGGCTCATGTGATCCGAAAGTTTAGAAAAATCTTAATAAAAAATTATCCAAATGTTGGAGAATTTTTGTCTTTATTTTCACCTGAAATTAAAGCTAAAATACAATGTTTAGAACGGCTCATGATTAAACATAATAGACATTCATTGTTTCTTATATTTAACAGTATATGTTTAGAAAATTATCTGCTACCTCGATACACTATATATATCTATATATGTCCACTTCAAGGCCTTTGCGATACACAAGAAGTCCTTTACAAGGCAAAAGTATATGACTTAAATGCCCTAAATAAAATATATTTGGGATCAACCAAAGACATCTTTAAGATCAGGGGGTTCAATCACAAGTCTACATTCAAAATAGAAATGTGTGGACATGAAATCAAAATGTGGAAAAGACCCAAACATAATATGGAGTATAGTAAAAACAGCCAAACCTTACAACGGTGGCAAAATATGTAGACTGTGCCAGGAAGAAAAGTTAGAGGTTTTGCTATTCCCAAACAAAAATGAACTATTGAATGAAAAAACGGAAGTTATGACTATATGTAACCTATTATATGTAACCTAAAAGATACCTATTAGGTTCATACAACCATGGATAAAATCTTTGTAATTTCTTGTAATTTTAAAAATTGCACGTTCTAAAATTCCCTGCCACGTGAGCGTTAAAAAAAACCACCGTTACGTGAGCGTTCTTTAAAAAAAAAACAGTAAACGGTAAAATCAGTTATTGAAAATCGACTGAAGACATCACTTATGGTAGAAACCTGGGTTGCGTAATAACTCATTTACAAATGGAATATATATATATATATATATATATATATATATATATATATAGGGTAGTGATTAACAGAGAAATGGCGAAGAGAGTTGTAAAGAAAACCTTATGTTAATACTATCTACTCTTTGTTAATAGCAGTCACGTTTTGAGATATGAAATCATGTATCTTACATTTGTTTGGCTTTCGATTTACAACAATTGAAAATTTCAGATCCAGAGAAATCTCAAATGAAACTTGAGAATCAAGCCGTACTAATTAAATAAAAGGACAGAACCCAAGACACAGAATTTGCTGAAATGAAGAGCCGCAAGGATCCCGACCATTTATGAGAACCGCAACATTTGTACAACAAATGGAATTCTATTCGCTTTTCCTTACGGCGTTTGATAAGTTTAAATTCAATATTTCGACATGACGTGACTTTTCGACAAATCCGCTGAGGTGCAACTCCTGATTGATATTTGAATTCCCAAGCCTGCAATGTATATTCCGAATATATATGCTATACATATGTAATTTAGATGCCCACAGACACTTACAGACAACCATACACACACAAACGTGTATTGTTAGAGAGAGACAGAGATTGGCTAACGGCCATATCAGGATGCGACAACGGTTACTGTAGGATCACCGAAGTTAACCGACGTCGATCCTGATCTGTATCAAGATGGGTGACCCCTTCACGTTGAAACAACGGTTCCAGTACGATCACTGAAGTTAAGCAACGTCGATCTAAGTCAATTGATAGTTGGATGGCAGCTAAAGAATACTAAGTACTGTGAGCTTGCGTGTGTGCTTACGGACACTTCACGTTGAAATACCGGTTGCCGTCCGATCGCCGAAGTTAAGCAACGTTGATCCTTGTCAATACCGAAATAGGTGGCCGTTAAAGAATATTAGGTACTGTAAGCTTGAGTGCGTGAGCGTATCCATACGGCCATTTCACGTTGAAACACCGGTTTCCATCCGATCGACAAAGTTAAGCAATATCGATCCTAGTCAATACCTAGATTGTTGACCGTTAAAGAATATTAGGTACTGTAAGTTTGAGTGCGTGAGCGTATCCATACGGCCATTACACGTTGAAACACCGGTTCCCCTCCGATCGCCGAAGTTAAGCAACGTCGATCCTTGTCAATACCTAGATGGGTGACCGTTAAAAAATATTAGGTACTGCAAGTTTGAGTGCGTGATCGTATCCATACGGCCATTTCACGTTGAAACACCGGTTCTCCTCCGATCGCCGAAGTTTAAGCAACGTCGATCCTTGTCAATACCTAGATGGGTGACCGTTAAAGAATATTAGTTACTATAAGATTGAGTGTGTGCGTTTGTGCGCTTACGGTCACTTCACGTTAAAAAACCGGTTCTCGTACGATCACCACAGTTAAGCAACATCTATCCTGGTCATAAATAATACAAAAAAGTTTAAGCAAATAAATTTAAAATATATCGGATTTAATCCATTTATATATATATATATATATATATATATATATATATATATATATACTACTGTGCAAAAGTACTAGGACAAGAACTATTTTATTTTTTATAAACAATTTAATTAAAGTAATTTATTTGATTTACTCAACAAATGCTTTAACAAGAAAAAATACTTGTTACAAAAAATAATTAATATTTAGTATAATAGCCTTTTGCTTTGATCACAGCCTTCATTCTGTCAGGCATTAACATCACAAGCTGCTTCAATGTATTTAATGGTATCTCCTGCCAAGCAGCTTGTATTTGTTCCCAAAGTGTGTCTTGCAAAGTAACATTAGATTTATCAATTCAAGAGTGATGGGAATAAAAAAAAAAGTCAGTCATATCCAAGGGTAATAGAATAATGAGTAGTTTCAAAATAACTTGTTTAACAGAAATAGCAAAAATTAAATATAACTTCTTTTTAATACATTTCTTTTACACTTAATTTTAAATAATCAATATTTATTAGCAATTTACTTGGCTTTTTACCCCGTATTTGAATTTCAGTGAGGTTTTTAGGAAAATCAGCCTTGTCCTAATAGTTTTGCACACAACCGGTAGTGTGCAAAAGTGTTAGGACAGGGGTGATTTTAAACTTTATTTTGATGCCTCATAAAAGATAAAATAGTTCTTGTCCTAATACTTTTGCACAGTACTTTATATATATATATATATATATATATATGTGTGTGTGTGTGTGTGTGTGTGTGTGTGTGTGTGTGTGTGTGTGTGTGCGTGTGTGTGTAGACTGATATAAATATGATAGATAGATAGATAGATAGATAGATAGATAGATAGATTTGAACAAGGATAGATAGATAGATAGATAGATAGATAGATAGATAGATAGATAGATAGGAATATTTACAAATTTACATATTCATGCACAATTATCTTTCCCATAATACTATCTGTTTGATTTCAATTTCATCATTCAGGGCTAAAATAATATTTCCACTCTACCCAGATACTGCTATTGCATGGTAATTCTCACTCATCGTAAGATTCTTCTAATCATATTATTGAACATAAACTGATCATCTATACCTGGAATAACGTTACTACTTTCCAAATGCCATGCCATCGCGAAACAATTCTCCTTCTAAGAGAGTTTCTCCTTATATAACGGACTAGCAGTATAGCCCGGCGTTGCTCGGGTGTAATGAAAGCTTGAAAACTAATCCATGGTCCTGGAGCTCTTTGGACGTTGGCACGAAAGACTAAAAAGCAATAGTTGTTTCCAGTTAAAGCGAAACCGTAAACTGAAAGAAAAATGAATGGATGTAAGTCAAATTTTGATTTCCTGGTATCGATATCAAATAAGTTTTTTTTCATCGTAAACTGAATTTTGAAGGCTAAATAAGTCCTCTGAGTAAATGGTATCATGGCTGAGACTAAGAACCACAATTATACTACTTAGAGCCAAACCCGAAGCAAAAACTAAAATAAAAGGGCTGAAAAAAATAAATGTGTAAATGTGCACGCGCGACCGGTCTGGTTCGATGTGGCAAAAATACGGCTAGCAGGATTTCAACGTGCCTTACTTGAGATCAAAATTAACAGCGTGGGCAAGGAGGAACACCGTTGTAATAGACGACTTGAAGACCAGCTACTGTATCGAAACCATCACGACTAGCGACCCGAGGGCGTCGTCATATCTGATGTCGTATTGACCAGGATAGACTCGGGCTGACCTGCGTGTTACAATCTGGTTTCCGTGACCAGGATAAACCCTGACTAGCTGCGTCATACCTGGCTCTCAGTACTCTGGTTAGATTTGAAATGCGTTCTTCATTAACTTTCCGTAAACTTCTGCCCTCGGCAACGAGACGAATTCCTGTTTATCTATATTTATAATGATGACTTTGAACAAGTTTGGGTTAGGCATCAGTTTTCTTTGTGACCCACCGAGTCCCTATCTAAAACTTGTTATTTTTCCTCTTTCTTTTAGATAGCATGTATTTTCAGTAACTTGGTCATCATGGCCCTCTGCAACTTCTAGTTTTTACTGCTTGAAGTATCTTTTGAATGTTACCATCCCTCCTTGTATCTCTTCTGTCATCCAATGACGCATACTTATTATTTTATTATTTAAGTTTGTTTGTTTTTTTTTTTGTTTTTTTTGTTTTTTAGTCAACACCGGTTGCCTTTCGTGTGTCAAATTCTTTTTAACTGGAAGTAATTTAACAATATAAAATACGCATATGACACCGTGTTATTGGGCGATTCAGAAAGGAACTACATAACCACCAAGACAGGGTAGTAGAAGAATGCGGGAAAAATGACTAAACATCACCTACAAAAGACAGGAATTATGTTAATAAGCAAGACAAACAAAAACAGAGACCGGAGTTACGAATTTGATATATATTCATCAAGACCTCCTAGTGAGTCAGTTAAGCGCCATAACGGTTGAGTGATCATGTCCCGAAAGAACATGACTGAATGGGCAGAAGATTTTCCCAGAGTAAATTCATCAAGACCTTAAGTGCCATAAGGGATACACGGTTGAGTGATCATGTCCCGAAAGAGACATGACAGATTTTCCCAGAGTAAGTTGCTATTAATTTCTTCAAGCCTATAGAACCCAATCTGTCCTTCTATTTAACCCAAAGTTAGAGGAAGAAGCGACGGATTAATACCTTTCCCTTTTGTGCGTAATTAAATGCATTGAATTCAACTGGAATTCCAACTCGGCTCTCTGATTTCTCTTTCTAAGCCGGTATCGAATGCACCATTTTTCTCGGTATATGTCTGATAAATTTCACCCGCGTTCTTCTAACTTGAAGTGTATGTGTTCTTTAGAATTTATTTCCTGGTCACATGTTCTATCTGTAGTTTTCTCAGCATTTTTCTGTGTAGCTACATTTCTATCGCTTCAAATTATTTGAGGAGATGTTTTTGCATTCACTGCTATATAGGAGGATAAATATGACTTTGTTTAGCACACTTTACAATTTCTTTTTTCAAGTCTATTTATCAATCAATAACTTTACTTAGTTTCTCGCGGCTTACGGCCTATCACGTTGAATACATCGGTTCTCGCTCGATCACCGAAGTCAAGCAACTTTGAGCCTGGTCAGTACTTAGATGGGTGACCGCTTGAGAATACCAGGTGCTGTAAGCGTTTAGTGACGGATGTGAGTGCTTACGGACATATCACGTTTAATGCCCCGGTTCTCGCTCGATCACCGAAGTCAAGCAACGTTGAGCCTGGTCAGTACTTAGATGGGTGACCGCTTGAAAATACCAGGTGCTGTAAGCGTTTAGTGACGGATGTGAGTGCTTACGGCCATATCACGTTGAATGCACCGGTTCTCGCTCGATCACCGAAGTCAAGCAACGTTGAGCCTGGTCAGTACTTAGATGGGAAACCGCTTGAGAATACCAGGTGCTGTAAGCGTTTAGTGACGGATGTGAGTGCTTACGGCCATATCACGTTGAATGCACCGGTTCTCGCTCGATCACCGAAGTTAAGTAACGTTGAGCCTGGTCAGTACTTAGATGGGAAACCGCTTGGGAATACCAGGTGCTGTAAGCGTTTAGTGACGGATGTGCGTTGTGGTACAGTGGATATCGACTCCGAAAGAGAAATCGGTGAGCCGAGTTCGAATTCCAGTTGAATACCTTGCATTCACTTTAGCACTGGTACCCTTGAGAAATGTATTAATCCGTCCCTCTCCTCCAGTTATGGGTTAAATAACAAGAGTAGGACTTGGAGACCCTGCCCTTAAAAACAAATCCCTATGAATCTTGATACTCGAAAAGAAAAAAGTATTACTCGACACAAAACTTATATAAAAACAACAATAAATTGTTGAAAGAAAAAGGTATTACCAGCAATAAATAAATAAAAAATTTAGATGGCAATAAATGATCCGCCGAGGTTCATATGCCATTAAAACAAAGCAACCATCTTAGTTTCTCGAAAACATATTTTGCTAATCCTGTGGGCCTTCGGATTTCTGCGTCACATTATCTGTCGCCTACCTTTTCGATTCTAGATGATTTGCTGTTGTTGGGGTAGGTCCAGGTCTCCAGTTACCGGATCTCTCTCTCCTTACCACCAAATGAATAACCACACTTACTTACTGGTTTGCTTATAGGATACAAATCCTGTATCATACATCAACTAAAGGCAAATTTCACAAGTCAGTGTGAAAAGTAAAATTCTGGATGCTGATTGGATAAGAAATAGCAAATTGAATTATGACGCCAGTTAATTTTTCTTAACATCAAAAAAAAATGGGTATGCTACTGGATCCGGTCACATGACTAAAATCCACTACTTAACTAAGTTCCGTGACCGGTCAAAACAGTCAGAAAGAGAGCGGTATCTGAAGCATCTCGTCGCCATGTAAAGAAGAAACTTCAAGCCGAGGTCATGTCTCGCCGACATACATTCATTCTACCTTTATTTCCAATTTTAATTTTCTTCGTTTTCACTCCACGCCGCCAAAGAAAACAGCAGCAACAACAGGACGTCTTCATCTGACTCCGATAAATAAAATCTCCTTCTTTACCTTGACTTTCCTTTTCACTTATTCTCCGGCCATAAAAAGGAAAAGAACACAGACTTTTATTAGTAACTTTTTAAATCCTTTTACATACACACATTCTGCTACTATCAGCATACGCCCCGGGACACTTGACTATTTACTATTATCTCTCTGGAATATTTAACCACATGCATTTTTCTATTAGAACATTTCACTCAGAAAAATAATTAACGACATGAATTCCCTAAGAACATATTTTTCTTCTTACACAAATGTTCTGTTAACAAAATTTCACTTATATTACAAAGTTCTGTTATAATGTTCAGTATAAGAATTTTAAGTATATATCTAAACTTATTTATAAATGGAACTTCGTCGGTGTGTGTGTATGTGTGTGTGTGTGTGTGTGTCGTTACCTATAGACTCCGAAACGGCTGAACAGATTTTCTTGAAAATTTACACAGTTGTACTATAAGCCTCTGCGAGTGTTCTTCGCTAGGTTTTGTGTCGAGATCAGTCAGTCAGTTAAGTGCCATACGTGAAACACGATTGGGCGATCATGTCTCGAAAGAGACATGACTGACTGGGCAGAAGATTATCCCGCAGTAGGCTGCCATTGCTTTCTGTGGTAGACTGGTTGCCAGCCAAGGCTATAGAACCCAATCTATCCTGCTATTTAACCCATAACTGGAGGGAAGAGACGGATTAATACCTTTCCCAAGGATATTTGTGCGTAAGTGAATGCAATGGATTCAACTGGAATTCGAACTCGAGTCCCCGATTTCTCGTTCTGGGCCGATATCCACTGCACCACAACGCACATCCGATAAATATCGAAAATTGATAATCGAAAAAATCGGGTTATAGAAGGAGTGGTCCGATTTTAATCCAATTTGATACACTCATAGACAAAGACATAAGAAATGATATTCAGAAGTTTCAAAGTTGCAGTTCTTATAATAGTGCAGAAAATCGATAATATATATGTATAAGGAAAGATGTTTATGTGTGTGTCTGTTTATCTGTCTGTATGTCCTTTATACAAATCCAGAATTTTTATCCGATTCTCACCAAACTTCACACAAATATTCTTTAGGCTGAATCTGAGCTCAATGACCATGGATTAGTTTTAAAGCTTTCATTACACCCGAGCAACGCCGGGCTATACTGCTAGTATTACAAATTTATGTTATAGTGTTCAGTTAAATAAAATTTCACTTATTTTTTAAAAGTCACATTTATTTATTCTCCTAATCTTCAAACAATCTTCTGATATTTTGAAATGTGAGAATTGTCGGCTATGTTTGTAAGTGGCCTTGTACCAGGCATGGCCGACGCACCCTACATGCTTAAACCTCTTTTGGAAATCTATCAGCAACTAATCAATAAAAGTGACATAGGAAAAAAATGGCGAAAGAAAAAAAGAAAGTTTGATATTTATATCGCTGCCCTTGAGCTAGAAGCCGAATCAGTCGCTAAACGATGGTCACTGGTATTCTTTCTCTGAAATCTCACAAAACTGATCAGGTGCCCAATTAATGTGCGTTAATTAGCCTTTCTTCTATTGAGAGATAATCAGCCCTTAACTAAGCACCTGCTAAATGCACTCCATTTTGGCTAATGAAGCAATAACAATGATTCAACGATGAAGACACTGAGAGAGCAATTAAGTGAACTTTTAATCACTTCTTGTACATGGACGACAGAGAAAGTATAAATTATAACCGTTGGTTTTAGCGTTACATTAATGCAATTAATAAATACATAACACTGATAATTAATACTAATTAACATTGATAAACACAGACACGTCCATGGAGTAAATATATGGCCCTCTCCCTTACAGTCAAGGCCAAGCAGAAATTAGGAAAATCAGGTAGTTGTAATCTTCAAACTCATAAGTTCCTTCAATATTTGTCTTTTTTTTATAATCATTTCACCCCAAGCAAGGAAGACATGCCACTGGTGCTCAGGGCGCTACAGCGAGAAATGAAAAATGGTACAGGAGATGTCAAAAAAAAGATAAGTAATGGATGGGAATCAAGTAGATAAAAGATGGCAATTGACGTTGCATTTAAACTGGAGATTTTAGCTATCAGGGAAGCAAGTAAACGAAAGGGAGTTCCACAGGCGGGAAGTGCGAGAAAAAAACTTACAGTAGAAGAGGTGGTAACATTTAACTAGTTTGTCGGTAAAAAAAAAAGTGGGACCTTAATGCCAATCTAGTAGCACGAGTAAATACATGCAGTCGAGGTACCAGGAGTGAAAGTTCATCAGAGAAGTTACCATGAAAAAAACTTGTAGAAAAGACAGAGGGAAGCCACATCACATCGGTGAAAAAGTGACTGAAGACGGCCTGCCGAGTCAGGATCGATTATATTGCAGATCATTCTCTGGATTTTGTCGAGAACCTCAAGATGAATAGCAGAAGCACCAGACCAGATAGAGCAAGAGTATTCAATACACGGACAAATTATCTATATTTCTCAGATAAAATAGTATTTACATTGTTCGGACTGTTGTCCTCATCTTTGTTGCCATATTCACGAAGTTTCGGTCGTTGTACGCTCCGACCTTTTTCAGGATCAGGCTATATGTGTGAGATGAGGTATTATAATTATTTAGATTTTTACATTGTTCCGACTGCTGTCCTCGTTCTTACTGCCATCTTCAGGACGTTTTGTCCATTGTACGCTCCAAATTTCTTCAAGGACTCGTAGTTTGTTGGATAAATGCGTTGATTAGAACCAGTGACATGACCCAAAGAAGTGTGGGTTTAATGCCTGGCTACAGTAGTGACGAAGAAATTACTTAGAAAGTTAAGTTAAACAAACAATTAGTGATTATTAACTATTACGTTAAAACACATGGAAAACTAGAAACTACTAAAAACATATTGCGCATTTTGATTTCGACACTGAAAGAAACTTTTAAAAGCAGTTACCACTTCTGCGATATACGCGTTACTTTTTAGCAATGAATTGAGTTCTTCCAGTGACTGGCGTGTGCATACACCGCTAATATATATATATATATATTTATATATATATATATATATATATATATATATATATATATATATATATATATATATATATATATATATATATATTTAATCATTTCACCCCGAGCAAGGCGGAAACGCCACTGATGTGCAGGGGGCTACATAAATGTAAAAAGATTAATTAGAAAAGAGTGAGGAGTACAAACTAGTTAGAAAGGAGCAATAGAAAGCTGAGAATGCAGGTGCGATGACAGATACATAGGTGGAGAGAAAGGGAAGGTTATACAGGGGTGGAGAGATAGCTAGAGTCCAGTGGTTAGTAGATGAGTATTGACTTTGCATTTAAATTTCTGGAGGTTGTAGCCGTCAGGAAAGCAAGAATACGGGAGCGAGTTCCACAGGCGGGAAGTGCGAGAGAAGAAGCTGCAGGAGTAGAATTGCCGTCTGCATTTGGCTAACCTGACTGTGTGTAACACGCTAAAATTTTCCCTCACTCATTCTATGCTCCTATGGCGTAGTGGGATAGAGACTCGGACTGACACCAAATCGGTCGAGTTTCGATCCCGGCCAGAAGCAAGTAGATGATTAGCCACAGCAAAATAGGGTTGTATGTGGATGACAAATATATATATATATATATATATATATATATATATATATGGCTAAAAAAGAGACAAGAGGAAAACTGAATTTTGTTTTAGTAGACAAAATGCGTCGAACTTTATCAAAGTATATTGTTATGGTTTAAAATATTGAAATGATGGAAATTAACTATTTTATTTTGATTTTTTTTAATGTTTGTTGTATATATTGATTTGAGAAGTATTGGTTCTATTAGGAATGGTGAGATAGGGAAAAACCGGAGCGCATATTAATAGTATTGTATTTTGGTAATATAGCGACACTCTCAATGATTTTTCATCTGAGGAAATTATTTTCTCTACAGAATATATATATATATATATATATATATATTTCTTTGAACATTTTTTGATCGATACTCGTACTGGAGTAGCTATTCTGTTTTAATTAAACAGTATATATATATATATATATATATATATATATATATATATATATATATATATATCGGCATGATTATTTCCGGAAAAATTTTGTTACAAAAATGTGGGTCATTCGGCAAGATTCAAACCTGCGAACCCTACCAACATAGGAGAAGGTACCAGTTGATCTAGTGCTTTTTATAACGCTCGACCACGAATTATTCAAATCAAGCCTTATATACACAACTCTCGAATCATTAATGGTCGAGCGGTCCAGTCTACTAAACAGGATAAGTATAAACATAAATAGACACAATATGAATATATTATTCAATGAAACAAGTTTTCATAAAAATACGCTGTTTTATATATATACATAAAAGGAAGATTTCATTAATTTTTATTAAGTTTTTCCAGCATCCTGACATTTTTATGCTTTGCTAGAGACAAACAATATAAAAATCGTCTATGATTTTGTCGTCTTAAACGCTTTCGGCCACTTCTATAGCCATTTTCAAAGGCTTTTATGTCTCTGCCATTTTTGGGTTTTTTTCGTATTTTGACTGTTACGTAGTAATGTGTTTTGTTTTGTTTGTTGTTTTTTTTCTTCCTAAGCTTTCACTCCCCACCATATATAGTAGACTTTGATAAACGGTAGCTACTCTGGCATGTACGCATCGCTCATTCAGTGAAACGAATTAGAGCGCTCTAGCTATTGGACGCGTATAATGATATGCGCTAAAAAGTCTGCTTACTTCCACTGAACGCCCATAGCCCAGGAGTAGAGTCGCTGATTGACACCATTTCGGTCAGGTTTCAATCCTGGGTAAAAAAGCAATCGGAGTCTAACCGTACTGATGAGCTGTGATACGGCGAAACAGATCTGTCTGCGGATGACAATATATATATATATATAGATATATAGATAGATAGATAAACTGGTTGTATTAAGCAATACCGACGAAGTTGTTTTAGCTTCTCGAATTTTCAACTAAGTTGTTTTATGTCAGAATTAATTTGCTGAACTTCTTATATTGTGTGTGTTGTTGGGTTCTCCTTTTTTCATAAAGATGGACTCGTCCAGAGTATACTTATACTACTGCTATAGAACGGAGACGAGAGAATGCCGCGTTTTCTCACAGGAACTTCTTTGTCAATCTCTCTGCCTCCGGTCGGAGAGTATTAACCCAGTCGTGGATACGCCGAAGGGTAGAGTCAAAACTGGGTAAAATTAGACAGATGTTTTTGGCTGGGCTATATGGCCCGGAGAAACCACATTAAAAAGGCCCTGTTCCACATTTTGCCCTAGTGGAGGGGGTAAATAAATACTGAATATTGCGTTTTCACAGGGAGTTAACCGGAGTATTCGAGAGTCCAGGGAGAGAGATTAGCAGTCAGTACACAATAGCTCATATCAGCCCTGTGCTCCACTCATCGAGAAGATTACTACTCAGTACCCGTCAGCTTCCGACGCGGACATACTCAATATACTACGGATTCACCTCCTGAGACTTGTACATATACATTTTACTAACCCGTATTCCTGGACTACTAATCTTTTATCAAGTCTGTGTCCTTACGTTAATACACTTATTTTCTATCTCAATTACTGGTCGTTGTTAATTTATTTGTGCAGACCCCATTCCCGGGATCCACAACAGTTTGCATCCTTATGGAATCCGTCTGTTTTTGTATTCATCCGATTCTCACTACAGTCGTTATCAAGGTTTCTAGTTTTCCATGTTTCTTTAAAACCTCCCTATTTTTCGGTTGCTCTGTCCGTTGAATTCCCAACATTCGTTAGCAGAACGATATTTCTGTTGTCTCTACCTCTCTGACAAAATTGCCAGGCATCCACTACTTAAAATGAGAAATTACATAGCAGTCGATGACTCGTTTTTTATAAAGTTAATTTTCTGTTCCTTAATAGTACAACCTAAGAGTATTTTTAAAAAGTTTTTTTTATTATTCCTATGGCCCTTAAAATTTCTGTCACATTTTCCGTTGTCTGTTATTACATTGTCCAGATATTTCAATTTCCGTACCACTGATTGTGACGTCCGCCCTCGTTACGGAAAAAAAACTCCTCCAATCTTATTAATTTTAGATTGAAATTTCAAGTTGCATTTGAAAGCCTGAATTATACTTTGCGTATAATTTTCAGTCATTTAAAACTTCAATTGTTCTTTCTCTATTTTTCTTGAAAATGATGCCAAAAATTATGAGACAATAATACGTGTAAATATTGACTAATGGGGTATTCTCTTCTGCAGTCATTTAATTATAATGAATAATCTAATATTAAGACTCTGTTCGTTCACTTTCTTCTATTTTCTTCCATTCAAATGACATGTTCCTTCAGAACAGGGGAAATCATGACCCTCAAAATGTTATGTTTTCTTTCAGATCTTAGAAATATGCATTACCATGGTTGTTGTTTAAAAAGATAGCGGACTTGTTCCCCATTGTCTCCTCTACGCTTTTTCACTTTAGAATTTGGTTTAAGGCCACATAACACTTTTGGAATTTGGTTTAAGGCCACATAACATTGAAACACCGGTTCCTGTTCGATTAGCAAAGTTACGCAATGTCGAGCCTGGTCGGTACATAGGCAACCAATTGAGAATCTCAGTGGCTGTAAGTTATGATGTATAGATGGTATAATTGATTCGGAATTGTTAATCGGAGGGCCGAGTTTCAATTCCCTTTAGGTTCTTTATATTCACTTACACTTAGAAAAGTTATGGATCCACTTTTTCTTCCCCCCGACTATGGATTAATAAGTAAGACTTAAATCACTGAATTATTATTATGTGAAAAAACTATGACAATTTAAAATATTTTCTGGCTTTAATTAACTTGCAGAAAGTTTAAAACATTAAAAAATTAATCATTCAATTTGGAATTGTTTTCCTTGTAGACTGATTGCCAACCAAATGCAGATTGTCTTTCCAGTTAGGCTATAACATGAAGGAGAGAGACAGAGAGTGTGTCGTACTTTTCCCAAGGATATTGTATAAAGTGTACGTAAAGTATCTCAACTAAGTTTTGAAATCATTTCGCCGATTCCATTTTAACTGTTAATTGCTATTTTGTTTGGCGGGAAGAAATTGTAAGGAGGGAATTTCGGCCTTTCTTTAAACGATTATTTGCCTAATACAAGGTACAAGATAAATAAAGGTTGACTGAGATTGTTATAAATGTGAAGGGAAGGGGAAGTAGGAAGAGATGCATATGATGTGGATTTGTAGCATATATATCGGTTAAATTTGTACCGGCCAGGGAAGCATTCACGCAGGAGTTGTTTTTTGACAGTTCTTGGAAAGAAGCTGTAAGTGGAACTTCCTCCTTACCAAAAAAATACGAATGGTATGAGTATAATTCGATCCTGCGTTCGTAGCATCATAGGTTCGAGATGTGAAGGTTTGAATTGTTGGAACTTATGAATGTAACTCATCTGAGAATCTATTATTTTTTAATCGTTCAAACCCAAGCAAAGCGGTACTGCCACTGATGCGCAGGGGGCTACATAAGAGTAAAAGTTTAGACAAGAGGAGAGTGAATAGAAGGACGAACCAGCTACAGGGGGTGAAATAGAAAGGGCAAGCAAAGGAAGGGAACACAGGTGTGAAGACAGTCGCGAAGGTAGAGAGAAAGGAAAAGAACAAGATATACGGGGTGAGGTAGAAAAGACTGGAGTCAAGTGGATAAGAGATAGGTATTGACATTGCATTTAAATTCCTGGAGGTTGTAACCATCAGGAAAGCAAATATTTGGAAGAAAGTTCCACAGGCGGGAAGTGCGAGAAAAGAAAATGATGGAGTAGAATTGTCGGCTGCATTTGGTTGATCTAACTGTAAATGGATGGGATCTTGTTGCCAGTCTGGTTGCATAAGTAAATTCTTGTGGCGGGTGCACCAGTGACTTAAGTTCGTCGGAGCAGAAGTCATGAAAATATTTGTAAAATAGACAGAGGGGAGCCACATCCCGCCTGTGAGAAAGTGGCTGGAGTGGAGCTGCCAAGTCAGGACCTATTACATTACAGATTCTCCTTTGGAGCCTGTCGAGAACTCTGAGATGAACAGCAGCGGCACCTGACCATATATGACAGCAATATTCTATGCACGGACGGATGGTTGATTTGTATATGTGCAAGATGGATTCAGGCGGAAAAACATCCTGGCTCAACAGAGTGACCTAACCTTCATAGCAGTGGATTTAGCTATTGAATCAATGTAATGATTCCACTTGAGATCGGAAGAGAGGGTAAGTCCGAGGAGTGGCAGTATATTGCTTTCAGCGAGACTCACTTGGTCCATGCTTATGGGGGTCAGGATCTTTGATGGTTGGCAGATAGTAGTTTTGGTTTAGAAGCATTGAAATTTACAAGCAACTTCTTACACCAGTTCACCACTGAGTGTAGGTCATCCTGAAGATCACCAGCGAGGCTATGTTTGTCCCTCTCGTCTGATTTCTTACTGATGCGGGAGTAAATTGTGGTGTCATCTGCGTATATGCCTACTTGGGATCTGATCACGTCTGGAATATCATTTGTGAAGATCAGAAAGAGCGTCGGGCCTAGGATAGAGCCCTAGGGGACACCAGCGTTCGTGCAGTAGGATATAGAGGCATGCCCATTCAAGACGACCTTCATTATGGGGTTAGATAGGAAAGATTGGATCCGATTAAGCAGATGTCTAGTGATAATATAGCGCTGTAGCTTGGGTTGAAGGCCAGCGTGCCAACAAATATTTTAAATATATGTGAGTAGCAGAAAGTAAGGACAACCTACCGCGGAAAAATCTTCTGCCTAGTGAGTCATGTCTCTTTCGAGACATTATCGACCAAGCGTGTATCACGTACGGCAATTATTTGTCTGACTGGGTCTTCCACGGTAAATTCAACGCCCAGCTTCATAGAACATATCACCTTTCTTAACAAAACTAATTCTGTAACAATGTTGGTGTTGAAAAAAACAATAATTGTGGACAACTGAAGAAGTGGAAGTAGACATATCAGACACAGAAATTAAAAAAATTGAATTCAAGTGTGGTTGCATTTTCAGCATTTCTCAAGATGTATAATTTCAACGGACGTTTGTTCGTATTTAATTTCTCCTCCCATACATATATCAGTTAAGTGCCATACGTGAAACACGCTTGAACAATCATGTCTCGAAAGAGACATGATTGACTGGGCAGAAGATTATCCCATAGTAGGTTGCCATTGCTTTCACCGGTAGACTGGTTGCCAGTCAAGGATATAGAACCCAATCTATCCTGCTATTTAACCCATAACCAGAAGGAAGAGACGGATTAATAACTTTCCCAAGGGTATTTGCGCGTAAGTGAATGCAATGAATTCAACTGGAATTCGAACTCGGCTCCCCGATCTCTCGTTCCGAGTCGATCTCCACTGAACCACAACGCACACATTTTTTTTAATCATATCACCCCGAGCAAGGCGGTAACGCCACTGATGTGCAGGGGGCTACATAGGAGTGAAAAGAGAAAATCGGAAACCACATCCTAAACAGGAAACAAGGTATGAGCCTCTTCACCTGTTCAATAGACGTGGGTGGAGTGTGAACTGGGCGATAGTTAGTCTAGACATATGACAACAAACTGCCTGTATACGGACAGGTAACGAGTTCAGCAGACATTCTTCTTCTTCTTCATGTGCCGTGTCTCGTGGGCGATCATGGACTTCCACCTGTCATTTGACGCTCTCAGTAATTTTTCTTTTGGTAGCTCTTCCAAACACCGCTCCGTCAACCATTTGCTCAGACCTAACAAATACGTCTTGCGCTGCTTTCCTCTGTCTCTCCTTCCATTTATCCGACCTGTGAGTATCAAGTTCTCCAGGCCCTCTTTCTTCATTACGTGTCCCAGGAACCTCATTTGTCTCTTCCTGATATTTACTGTCAATTTTCTTCTCGTTTGCATCCTTTTCAACACCTCATCATTGCACACGTACTCTGTCCATGGTATCCTCAGCATCCTTCTGTAAAACCACATTTCTGCTGCCTCAAGCCTCTATTTAATCTTTGATGAGATCGTCCAGCATTCACTTCCATATAGAAGGGCAGATATCACATAGCAATCCTGCACTCTTGTCTTTGTTTCTAATGAGATTTTCCTGTCTTTCATTACTCTGGTTAGCTTCTGAAATGCGTCTTTGGCCATGCCAATGCGTCTTTGGATCTCCGTGTCGCATTTTTCATCCTCTATCAAAACACTTCCTAAGTATTTGAATTTTTTTTACTTGTTTTATTTTATATTCACCGACTTGCAGTTGGCGAATTGGTCTCCTCTTTTTGCCGATGACCATACATTCAGTTTTCTTGAGGTTTATGCTCAATCCTTTCTTTTCACTTTCTTTTGCTAACTTCTGTAGAAGGTCCTGCATTTTGCTTTGATGAGATCGTCCAACATTCACTTCCATATAGAAGCACAGATATCACATAGCAATCCAGCACTCTTTTCTTTTTTTCTAATGAGATTTCCCTGTCTTTCAGCACATGCCAATGCATCATTGGATTTCCGTGTTGTATTTTCCATCCTCTGTCAAAACATTTCCCCAAAAAAGTGTAAGACAAGGACATGTCTTCTCGGCAGATTCAATTTATACAGTTCTGAGAGCTCTAGAAGTCCTGTCAGGATTCGTCATTGGTTGCCGCAGTCTGAACAATATAAGATACACAGATGGTACAGACACGGTAAGTAAACTACAAGACAACCTACAGGAAGTAGTTACAGAGAGTGGAAAAAAAGGACTCCATATAAACTACAAGAAAACTGATCGCACGGTAATCAGTAAAACAGGACCCCAAAATGCCACCCGGGATACTAAAATCAAGCAGGAACAGAAATTTAAATAACTGTCTTAACAGAGGACGGAAAGTGCGACACTGAGATCCGAAGGCGTATTGGCATGGACAAGGATTAAGTTAAATTGAGTATATGAAAGAGAAAAATTTCGCTGGAAACAAAGAAGAGAGTGCTTGATTGTGATGTGATATCTGACCTTCAGTATGGCAGCGAATGTCGATCAATTTCATCAAAGATGACAGGAAGTAACCAAAATGTGGTTCTACAAGGGGTGCGGAAAAGAAAATGGATAAAGAAAGAGGGCTTGGAGAATCTGATACTCACTAGACGGCTACAGAAAAGGAGAGACAGGGGAAAGCAAAGCGTGACATACTTGATGGACTTGAGCAGATGGATGACAGAGCGGAGGTTAAGTGGGTAACGGAAGGGGTTTTAAGAGCTACTAGGGATAGGGAGATGTGAAGGGCCTATGTTCTGAAGAGACACGCCCCAAAGAAGAAGAAGAATGTAAATATATAGACAAAAATTTAAAAAATAGTACGAGCAGTTGCGACAAAAGGGCACAAATCGCATTGGGGATCTCTCATCTTCACTCTCTACTCGGGCTCATTGGAGTTTTTGAACACCCACAGCCGGCAATGGTAATATTAGTGTTATGGACCAGGTAAAGGTCCGAAAAGAACAACACAACCAAAAGGGTAGAAATAACAAATATATATTAACAGGAAATAACAATACAAAATGTGGAAGGTGTTAGTATGACTGTCAGTCTGGTTTGAAGTGAACTACTACCAACTCAACTCCCTCTCTCTTGAGAGGCGTAGTATATATAGTGTTAGGAAGAGTTCATCCTGGAGTTGCAGGTAAGGACCCATGACACTTAGCTTTTTCCTTGTGAGGAAATATTCGGCATTCATTGATTGTGCCACAAGTACTAGTCTCAGTTAAAATTTATAAAATCTTACTCTGAAAACAAATTTTTATGAAAATAAGTATCTCAAGTCCAGTAGTGGTTATTGCTTTTTCCAGTATTAATGGAGGCTCCGATCTGTTTTTTGAAGTAGTGAAAAATATCAACATTTGGTATATGGCCACTTCACGTTAAAAAACCAGTTCTCGTACGATCAATGAAGTTAAGCAACGTTGACCCTTGTCAGTACTTAGAAGGCTGAGCGCATGAGAATACCAGGTGCTGTAAGCTTGGATGTGCGACTGGTGTAATGGATAATGGCTCGGAATTGTTAATTGGGGAGCCGAGTTCCAATTCTGGTTCTGTTTGTTATATTTACACGTGCAAATACCTTTAGGAAAGGTATGAATTGATCTCTTCTACTCCAATATATGGGTTAATTAGTAAGACTTGTATCACTACAACCGTTATTAACTCTTAAACAAAATTGCGTACAAAATAGTTAGATTTCAGAATTAAATAGCATAGAGAGTTGTTGATATGCTACTAATTAAAAAATAATCAACCATGTCAGCATCTTGATTATGCCATTTTCTTTCTTCCAGTTACATTTGATATTGTTTTAAGTTATTGCCGCCGTTCAAAGTTGATGTGGTTTTTATAATCTGATAGAGTCTGTTTGTTTCTGGATCTGTATTTCCAATTCATAAGCCCACAGGCTTCATTCGATTAAAGACGTGTTTTAATCATTGTTCTGAAAACGCGGTTGTAAACAGTCGACAGTTTAGCACGGGTTTGGCGCTATATATTTACATCCAACCGTCCATCGATCTGATGAAGCTATTTAAGTATATGGACAAACCTGAAAATACCAAATGGTTAGTGACAGGCTTATGATGTTGCATTCGTAGGAAAGGGGTTGTCGCATGGAAAATAATTAATCAACTACAAATCCGCGTAAATGCTTTTGAACTCTGCAATGCAGAAAATACAGGATTGTGATGCTCCAGACCAGCAATACTCCATTTTTTTTCAGATCTGACAACTGTAAAGATATAACATGACAGGAGTAGGGAGATACTTGCTGGAACGGTATAAAGAGCCGACTGTTTATTGTAGAGACGGATAGGATAGTATATACACATATTTCTCTTCATGTTTGTAGAGGGATAAAAGTTAACCGAGACAATGTATCTGTCGCCCTGAAACTAACCAATGCCCCTGAACTTATTGCAGATGTGGTCCATCTTATTTGCAATCAGGCTTCCAAATGATAATTTGCTTTTAATTAAGAATTTCTTTAATCGAAAGTATCTAACGAAGACTAGAGAACAAGTCTTCATTGTCTGTCCGTAATCAGTAATCAAAAGCAGTCAAATTATAATGATCTGCAAGCAAAGCTTTTCAGTGTTGATCGTCCGGCGGCTATTTAGGGTAATTTCTTCTAATGAAGCATAACAAATCAATAGAATTATCAGCCAATCAAAAAATGCATAACGAATCTTGGAAAAATAAGCAACAAAATCTAAGAAAAAAATTTACGAAAAAAAAAAACATGTTAAGAAAAAATACTAAATTATCTCTGCGGCTAGTCGAACAAATATCGGTTCCGAAAAGGAAATTGACTGGGCGAAGCGAGTTCAAATCTTAGACCACGCTGCTACATTCATTTTCTAGAAAATGCCCTATTCGACACTTCCCAGATATGGTTTAGTTAACAGGATCGAGTGGAGTATCTAGCTTGAGAAGAATATCAGTTCTGCACTATTCTGCGTTCACGTTCGTCAAAAGTTCTGGGTACGACGATAAACTGCATCCGGCAGCAAGATCGGAAGGTTTTGAGAAGCACGCAACTATCACTTAATTGCTGTTGTTCGCAGGTCTACCCCCAAACAGGGAGGTAGCACCTATTAGGGTCTAAGCTATAGGCAAATAGTGAACCCCGTCAAAAAAAAACACTATGAAAGTATAAAATTGGAATTTTATAATAAATATACCAATAATACATTTTTACATTATAACATGACCCATAATACTTATAACATAACTGGTCAGCAATACATTTTATCTCTATAAGTTTGAGTTTTGTTTAACGGCATATCAACACCTCTGTGGGATATTTAATGCAAAAATAGGTAGGGGTTTACGGTATTTTTTTTAATATTCAGTTGTAATGAGAAGGTTCATTTAGTCAGATTTTGATGAAAATTTTTTTTTATTTTAGAAAACTGAAAATGTCTCTTAATTTTCTATTAAAAAAATGTATTGCTGGTAATATTTTTTCCTTCAAAAATGTATTATGGCAATTTTTTTCTTTCGAAAATGTATTATAGAAATAATTTTTTCATTAAAAATCTATTGTTGGCAATTTTTTCCTTAAAAAATGTACATTTTTCTATAAAAGTTTATTTTTATGTATATATTTCTACAAAAGTCTATTTTTACACTTTCATACTGTTTGACCCCAGTTTGATGGTTAACTATTCGCCTATAGCTGGAACCCTAACAGGTGCTACCACACCGGGTCAGAGTGGAACTGAGAACAACAGCAATGAAGAGGTGGTTCCATGTTCCTCAACCTCCCAATTAGAGGCATTGCTGCCGGATGCAGTTTACCGTCATACCCAGGACTACATTTTATCTGTAGATGAAAACATGCAATCTATCCTGTTTCATTAATATAACCGGAGTCATGGAATGGATATCAATAGACAAGGCCAACCAAGTCAAGATGTAGCGACGAAACAGTGCAATATGTTAATCAAACATGATCGTGAACTGCCAAAAAGCGGTTTCTGCCGGATTGTAAACAGAAGTGGGAAAAAATCTGATGAGTGTGATTATGATGTGTAGCTATCTGTAAAGCATCTCATATGATCAGCGAGTTTTAATGTTTCCTAATTGTTAAGAAATTAGTGAAAGGATTTACAGTAATATAAGCATTTTTAATAAACAAAATATTTCCTATTTTGTATGAGCACTAGTGGATCCGAACCGTCAAAAATGACGACAAATGATTTATATCGATACGCCGTCTAAAATTAAGGTAACTGTTGTATCCCGGGACGGGATAAACAGAGAAAGAATAGTGCAAGAAATAATTCTTAACACTGAGGATATATGAATAGGGATTTATTATACCTCCGTACAATAAACCAAATACAAGTACACCCACGAACAGTTAACAAGAATAACATTTAAGAAAGCAATGTCTCTGTATAGGACGTATGCGTCCGTCTTGAGAAGAAGGCTTCCGTCTAGTGACGTCTCTTTCTCGTCTAAGGCCGATGGCTCTCGATCTCTCTCGTATAATGACGAATAATCACGATCACTCCCGTGTAATGACGAAGACTCTCGTATAGTCACGAACACTCTCATTTAATGACGAACAATCTCGATCACACTCGAGCACACTGTAGTTCGTTCTAGTCCCGATCTTTTATAACCCGGGCCATACTCATTCCTGGGTAAGACAGGATATTCTTCCACAACAGTAACATATATATTGATGTGCCTACTATTGAATACCGTACATTTAGACATAAGAAAAAATAATCCAATTCTACCCTCCCCGCAACTGAGCGTGACAGAAAGGATATATATATATCCGAGCGCCCATAGCCCAGAGGTAGAATCGCCGACTGACACCAATTCGGTCGGGTTTCAATTCTGGGTTAAAAGCAATCAGAGTCTAACAGTACTGATGAGCGGTGATACAGCGAAACAGATCTGTCTGCGGATGACTATTTATGCTCTCACACCCTGATTGAGCACTCTGGAAGAATGGTAAACTTTGAAAAACAGTAGCTACTCTGGCATGTACGCATCGCTCAATCAGTAATGAATTAGAGCACTCAGGCTATTGGGCGTGTATAATGATAATATACACGCTAAAAAGTCTATCTTCTTCTACCGAGCGAAACAGCGAAACAGATCTGTCTGCGGATGAGTATATATATATATATATATATATATATATATATATATATATATATATATATATATATATATATTTATATATATATATAAAAAGATATATATATATATCTATATATTACCTGTTTCCTCATAGGTTATCCCCCTCCGAGCGTGACAGGTGGGAATCCTTCCTTTTAAAATAAAAGGCTTATATATATATATATATATATTTCTTATGGCGTATGAATACATGATATATCTCACGCTAAAAGTCTTCTGCCGAGTGCCCAAAGCTCAGAGGTAGAATCTGACGCCAATGGTTTCAATCCTGGATAAAAAGCAATCGGATGTCTAATCGTACTGATGAGCCGTGATACATCGAAACTGATCTATCTGCAGATGACTATATATATATATATATATATAAAGAGAGAGAGAGAGAGAGAGAGAGAGAGAGAGAGAGAGAGAGTCATCCTCAGCGGAAACCCTATACTTATGAAATATATATATATGCGTGAGTATGAAAATGCTAAGACCCAGAAAGAAAAAGAAAAAAAGAAATCAGTGTATATATGTAAACTTAAGCAAATTCACATTGTAATTATATTTGGGAATGTACACATATGTATATGTGTATAGAAGTTAATATAAGTAAGTAGGTTGACCTAATGGGGTCAAACAGACGCCAACATTCAAGGAATTTTTTTCAGAGGTCAAACCCTTTCAAGACGGTTTGAACAACTTCAAACAGATCCAACGTCATTATTTGGAACTGGACTCTCTTTCCTTTTTGAATTCTTTCTTTCCTCTTTCCTCCTTTCTTTCCTTCTTTCTCCTCTTTCCCCTTATTTTTATTGTTATTTATTTGTTTGTTGTTAATTTTATGTTTATTTTTATTATTTTTATTGTTATCCCCCTCTTCATTTTAAGAAAAGATTCATTCCGCAGAAATTTTGTACCAGATGGAGGAAATATTGTAAGGTCTGATGATATGAGCTAATTAAACTCATTGAAATGAGCTATAGTTTATAACCAATTGAAATGACGTGTTGAGTTTTCCTTTATAAACTATATATATATATATATATATATATATATATATATATATATATTCCTTCTTTCACGCTTATTTAGGTAGAGAGAGACAATAGCGAGGCAGCGTCGGCTCGGTTCATTGTGATTACTACCAGTCATAAGAATTTACAACCAGTTATGAAAGCTCTTGTCACGTGTTTACTGATTAACAGTACCTTCTTATTTTAATTTTTGCAATAATCATGTCGTCGATTAGTGAAGAATATATATGTATATTTTCTCAATTATAATAAAGATCATTGTGCATTTATCTGTCTATATATATATAAATAAACAAATATATATATAATCGTATCACCCCGAGCAAGGCGGTAACGCTACTGGTGTGCAGGGGGCTACATAAGAGTAAAAAGATTAAGTAGAAGAGAGTGAAGAGAAAGACGAACCAGTTAGAAAGGAGCAAGAGAAGGATGGGAATACAGGTGTGATGACAGTTGCAAAGAACTAGAGTCAAGTGGTTAATAGATGAGTATTGACATTGCATTTAAATTCCTGGAGGTTGTAGCCGTCAGGAAAGCAAGAATGTGGGAGCGAGTTCCACAGGTGAGAAGTGCAAGAAACAAAGCTGCAGGAGTAGAATTGTCGTCTGCATTTGGTTGATCTAACTGTAAATGGGTGAGACCCAGTTGTCAATCTGGTTGCACGAGTAAACACTTGATGCAAAGGCACTAGTGACTTAAGTTCGTTGGATCAGAAGCCATGAAAGTATTTATAGAACAGAGAAAGAGAGGCCACACTCGTTGTTAGGAAAATGGCTGGAGTCGACCCAAGTCGGTTCCTATCAGATTTTTGATTCTCCTTTGGAGCCTGTCAAGAACACTGAGATGAACAGCAGGGGTGCCTGACTATATATGACAGCAATACTCCATGCACGGACGAATGGTTAATGTGTATCTATGCAGGATGGATTCAGACGAGTAAAACCTCCTGGCCCGACACAGTGACCCAACCTTCTCAGCAGTGGATTTACCTATTGACTCAATGTAGTGGTTTCACTTGAGATCAGAAGAGACTGTAAGGCTTCGTCCATTCTTATGGGAGGCAGGAGAGGTTGCCTGTGATGATTGACAGACAACAGCTTGGTCTAAGACGCATTGAAATTTGCAAGCCACTTCTTATCCCAATTTACCACAAAATGTAGATCTCTCTCAAGGTTAGCAGCGAGATTATGTTTGTCCGCCACGCCGCGTTTCTTAGTGATGCGGGAGTAAATTGTGGTGTCATCTGCGTAGATGCCTACTTGGCTCTTGATCTCGTCTAGGAGGTCATTTATGAAAATAAGGAAGAGCGGCGGGCCTAGGATAGAGCCCTGAGGAACACCAGCGTTTGTACCGTAAAATGTGGAGGCATGCCCATTCAAGACGACCTTCATTTTGCGGTTATTTAAAAAAGATTGCATCAGATCAAGCAAGCCGTCCGGTAATACCGTAATCCCATAGCTTGCATAGAAGGCCAGCGGGCCAAACCCTGTCAAAAGCCTTGGAGGTGTCCACAGCAACAGCACGAGCCTTGCCGGACACCTCAAGGGCTTGGAACATGGACTCCGTAATGGTCGTTACCATGTTTGCCGTGGACCTGGCAAAGCGGAAGCCATACTGTCAGAGAAGAGTTCATGGGCAGTATGATATTGAACTATGTCAGCATTAATAATGGCTCGAACACTTTCCTGAAAATTGGTAGAAGGTTGATAGGGCGATAGTTGGATGGATCCGAGGGTTCACCAGAGTTCTTAAATACAGGAACGACAGAATTGGACTTCCAGCATGCAGGAAAACAGGAAGCAGAAAGGCAGCAGTTATACAGTTTTAAAAAGACAGAGGAGAGTTCACGGACACATTTCTTAAGGACAATCACCGGGATTCCATCGCCACCGCTCGCCTTATGGGGGTCAAGTTTTGAAATTACTCGGGATACTACTGTCGGGGTAATATATACATCGTACAATTTATCCTCAGTTCTAATAGGAAAGTCGGGTGAGGGTACTCCAGATGAGTCAAATGTAGAGTTGGATGAGAATCTGCGAGCAAAGCACTCAGACTTGTCCGCTGATGATGTGAGAACCTCAAATTCATTGATTAAAGGAGTGATAGAGAAGTTGCTATCGTTCAGCACCCGTTTGCATAACCGCCAATAGTCCTTGGAGCCGAACTTGCGGTCAGCTATGCGCTGTCTCATTCTCTCGGCAAACAAACGCTTGGCGTCATTCAGGATTCTCTTGCACTCATGACGAGCAGACGTGAATAGGCGCCTATTGTGGTCAGATGACTGTCTCCGAAATAGTCGAAAGTAGTGGTTCCTGTGAGTAATGGCGGCCGAACAGGCAGAAGAGAACCAAGGGGAGGAATGAGGTTTAAGACAAAACTTCCTGGTAGGTATGAAGGCATCAATGCCAGCTTTCAACCAGGATGAAATCTCAGATGCACATTCATCAACTGGGAGATCAATCACTTTTCCCCAAGGGACGTCGCATAAGAAATCGCGATAGAATAAAAAGTGTGAGAGGCCGTCAACGTTTTGTTTAAAGTTTATAATTATTGTTATTGTCATTATACATTTTATGATATTTTAAGTGTCCATAATGGTATTTGTGACGTTACAAGTGTTTCGAGTCTAAAATTGACTCTCTTCAGGCGAATAAATTTGTGGCTTTACGTATCGAGTTCCTTTTGTTTCTGATGGCCAAGTTGTTTTATAAATAAGTAAGTAGAAAAAAATAAGAAAATAAATCAAATCAGTAAAAAAAAAAAATAAGATAAAATAAATCAAATGTTGTCGTGTTGAATAGTCTGTGCTTTCTCACATTAGCACGTTTTTCAAATGAATAAACAAATAAACAAATAAATAAACAAATGAATGAATCAAGTGTTTACCTCAATTTGAAATGATTTTGGTCTGGGATTACCTCATTAGTACGTTAAAATTATCTTCTAGTCGCCTTTGCCTATCTACAATCCTTTTCATCGGTCAGTTAGTTGTTTTTTATTACTTTGACGGTGTTTTGAATTTGGTGTGTGTCTGTCTGTGTGTCTGTGTGTGCCTGTGTGTCTGTGCGTGTGTGAGCGTTTTTTCATTTAGTCTTTATTTTTTTAATTGTTTTTTATGGGTCATCTGGTTCTTTTTTTATTGCTTGGGGTTATCTTTTGAATTTGGTGTGTGTGTGTGTATGTATGTGTGTGTATGTATGTGTGTGTGTATGTATGTATGCGTATGTGTATGTGTGTGTCTGTATGTTTTGCGGTGTGTGTGTTTTTCATGTCGTTTTGTTGAGCGAAGGCTTGTATTTTTTATTACTCTTTTTTCCTGAATTATTAAAGTTTCGTAATCTGTATTTTGATAAATAGGTATAACTTTGAATTTGCCATCACTACATTCATGCAAATGTTAGGAGACATATAATTTACTGTGATATGATAATCTTATATTGCTTTTATGAAGGGATATTCTATTATTCAAGTATTGTGTCGCTCCCTAAACTACATTTTTCGAGTTGCAGCTTAGATCCGATTTTATTTCGAATGCAGTTGCATTTTCGAACTGGAAGTGTTTTCCTTCTGTTATTATGTTGCATACTCCACATCTTTTTTGTTGCATTTTGTGACACCCTGTGTTGTGCATTGTTGTTTGAATTTCGATGAGGTTAGGATGTCTTTTAAATTTTGTGGCTGGCGTTTGCTGTTAATTATTTTGGTTGTCTTTAAGATCTCTTTTATTTTTTCATTATTGTTGAGTAATTTCATGTGGATTTTGGTCTTTGTGAATAATTCTGGATTGTTTTTGTTGTATGTTTTCTTCTTTTTCACGTTTTTCTTGATGTTCTTTTTTATTTGATTTTTTTATTCCGGAGGGATTCTAATGGTATTTTTTTTTTTTTTTTTTGCTAGTTAGAAACCCTTGTCTATTAGTGAGGTGGGGTATCCTCTTATTTGTAATGTTTTTCGTAGTTCTTCTAGGCGTATTTTACGGAAGGTTTTGTCAGTTACTATCGTCAAAATTCGTCGTGCTAGGGAATAGGGGATGGAGTTTAAACAGCTTTGTGGATGGTGACTCTTGAAGTGGAGGCATTGTTAGGTTTGTGGAAAATGTCTGTGATGATGTAATTGTTTTCGTTTTTTATGAGTATGTCTAGAAACGGTAATTCTTTATAACTATATTCTAGCGTGAACTTGATTTTGGGGTGCAGGTGTTGTAGTATATTATGTAGTTTGTTTTTGTCCTCCCATGTTGATTTCCATTCATCTAGGAATCTTTTCTATGATTTCGTGAATTTTGTTTTTGTTTTCCCCATATTTATGCCCTATTTAGTTGTATAGGTTTTCTTCTAGAAATGCTAGGGTGAGTGTTGCATATGGCGGTGCCATTTTTGTTCCCATCGCGGTACCTGTTGTTGGTACATAATTATTGTTATTAAACTGGAAGGAATTGTTGCGTAAAAATAGATCTATACTTTGTAAAATAAATTCTGTTGTGAAGCGTGTGGGGAGTATTCCTTGGTGTTTTTCTATCCCAAATGCAATGGCTTGTTTTCCTAGTTCATGGGGTATGTTGCTGTACAGGGTGTTCGCGTCAAAAGTTACTATGAGTGTATCTGGGTCTAATTTTTGTGGCATGAAGCTTAGGAAATATATGCTCTCTCTGATTAAATGTATGGTTGTAATATTTTATCAATTAAATTGCTCAGTTTGCTTGTAGGGCAGACTGAGCAATTTAATTGAGAAGACTGATATATATATATATATATATATATATATATATATATATATATATTGTGTGTGTGTATTTTGGTAGCATTTTTTCATTAATGCAGGTTTCATTGAATAATATAGACAAGTTTTGTCTATTAATTTTGTGTAGGATCCGTTCATACCGTCTGATATACTTGATGGTAATATCGTTGAAAGACAACAAAAAATCACAATAATTGTTGATTTTTTTATAGGGTCTAAGCTTTCGGCTCACATAAGCCATTATCAAAGAATAAATATTAACACACAGTAAACATAGAACATTTAAGTTATTAACAATAAAGAGAATTAAATTGAAAATATAAGTCCATCCCTACCGTGGCGGATGGCCGAAGACAGTGACAAAATAGTGGCGTTGTGGTCCCTGATCTGAGTACAGGCATTTGAGTACGTTATAGGAAATATAAAAATTACTGTGATTTTTTGTTGTCTTTCAACGATATTACCATCAAGTATATCAGACGGTATGAACGGATCCTACACAAAATTAATAGACAAAACTTATCTATATTATTCAATGAAACCTGCATTAGTATATATATATATATATATATATATATATATATATATATATATATATATATATAACGGTCTTTATTTTAATTGAGAGCATTATAGTATCCTTCGGTCACACATCAGTTGGAGTACTGGTTTTATTAATTTGTCTGGATTTTACAACTTTTATATTATCATCCAGTCTCCTGAATCTTCAAGTATAATTATATTGCAATTACTGATTATAATTTCAGAATCTACGCATCGTTTATAAAGTACAACTCTTTTGAACAATTTTAATGGATCTACACAGGTAAGGATGTGTGTTGTGGCGCAGTGGATATCAGCTCGGAACGAGAAATCGGGGAGCCGAGTTCGAATTTCAGTTGAATTCCTTGCATTCACTTACGCACAAATACTTTTCGGAAAGTTATTAATCTGTCTTTTCCCTCCAGTTATGGGTTAAACAACAGGACAGATTGGGCTCTATAGTCTTGGCTGGTAACCAGTCTACCGCATAAAGCAATGGTAACCTACTGCGGGATAATCTTCTGCCCAGTCATCCATGTCTCTTTCGAGACATGATCGCCCAAGCGTGTATCACGTATGGCACCTAACTGACCCATGCAAGGTAACAAAGCTACAAAGATGCAGAGGAGGAGTGTAACTGAATAAAAGAAAAGAAAACCTTATTCAAGAGTAAAAACAATAAAATAACAAGATTTAAGAAGGCAGAAGATAACGATTGCTATTGCATTTAAAATTTTGAACATAAAAGTTGACCGGAAAGCAAAAAGCTTGAAGAGAGTTTCACAGGAGAGAAGTGCGAGAAAATAAACTGTGAGCATAGAATTTACGGTTATATCTAACCATTTCAGCCCTAAAATGAGACCTTGCCGTCAATCTAGTCTTCTGTGTGTCATGTTCCTTTAGAACGTAGGCGATCATGGCTCTCCACAATTTCCTGTCCCTTCTTGCTCTTAATAATTTTGTCATTTTTGTTATCTCTCCTAAACCTTACTCTTCTTCTTTTATGCGCAGTGTTCCTTCAAAACATTGACAATCATGGCTCTCCACAATTTCCTGTCTTTTTGTTTTATCTCCTCGACGCTTTCTAATTATATAGTATCATGTTACGTGTCATCTGTGATATACGCTTGGGTGATCATGTCTCTTTCGAGACATGAATTGACTGAGCAGCAGGTTTTCTCGAAGTAGGTTGTCATTATTTTCTGCGGTAGCCTGGTTGCCAACCAAGTCTACAGAACTGTTGTAACCCTTAAAAGTTAGTAAGTGGGTAATAACCAAAACGGACGTTGGGAATAATAGTATATCAACAAGTACAAGACTCGCGCTCTGCGTGAAGTAGATACACTGCTAGTAAACTGCTAGTCGGTATAACCACTCTTTTCTACTACAATTTACTCCAATAATGTCCACGTATTTAAGGTGATAGAAAAATCCCATTCCTGTATACAGGTAGGTATACAACATCCTCCTTTTTAGATTAGCTCTTTCCAGGGTAAATATTTTTTTCTTTCTAGGGCCGATGTCAATCATTTCCCTATATTTTCACTTCCTTTTATTACACCTTTTTCGAAACCTCTATTTCAGGATCTTTTTTGTGGAATAAGCACATCAAACGTATTAAAAAGAACCTTCATAGCTTCTCCCTCATCTGCAGAATTGTCCTCTTGAACTGCATGTCTCTTTTTTATTTGATTCTAGCGTCTTTAATGCACTAATTCTGGTCCCTTAACCATATATACCATTTTCCGACTTCTTAATACATTTTATTAATCCCATATATATGGTAAAAACATTTTACCGTTATTCTAAAAGTTCTTTCCATTTTTTTTTTTTTTCGTATGCTCATATTTTTCTTATTGGGAATTAATTTATCAACCATTGAGCACATCTTACGCGCAAACATAATCTCTGCCGGAGACATGGCTGAAAGCGCGTTCTTATTCGGTGTCTATCTATAAACCTGCAGAAATTGTTGTATTGTCGCAATTGTGGATCCACCATTAGCTTTTTAAAGGTATGCTCAAAACGCTTTGCCCAGCAGTTTCTTCGAGGATGGCAACAAATAACTGTAATGTGATTTAACACAAACATCGTGCAAATTTTATTAAATTCTACTCTGTGCACCATTATCAGAAACAACTGAATCTGGAACTTCTCAAACATCTCAAACAGTTCGTGCAAAAATTGTATTACTACTTGCATGGTTGGTCTGTTACATCTGAAAAGCTCTGGCCATTTCGAAAAGCTGTCTACGACAATAAGATAGCATGATCCATTCATTGGACCCGCAAAATCAATATGAAGATTTGACCAAGGACAATCAGTTTCTGATCATGAGCAAAGATAATCTTTGAACTTTTATTTTCAATTACTGAATTTTTTCCCGCAGGAAGCAGCGTCCTGGATGCATGTGTAGTCGGTTTAACAAAATAGTAATCGAATTTAAGCATGGTATAAGCTCCGATACCATAAGCACTCGCATCACTTGCCACGATCAATTCTTTTTTAGGATCTTAATGTGCAAAAATGAATATGAAATGAGGATAGTTTTTATTTTTTGAAATGCTTCCTGGCACTCTGACATCCCGGCCCATTTTGAGTCTTTCTTCAAAAGTTTATTTAGCGGCACTTTTAAGCAATGCATGTTTTGCACAAAAACATTCTAATAGTTAGCTATTCCGAAAAAAACTTTGTAGGAAGGTGACATTTTCCGGAGCAGGCATGTCCTTAATAACAGAAAGTCACGCTGGATTCAGTCTCCTACCATTCTTGTGAATACTATGTACAAAGTACTTAATCTGCCTATAAAGAATTTACACTTTTTGTCCCTTAGCTTGAACCCATAATCCTGAATTTTTTAAACGCTTCAAAAACATTTTTCTCGTGTTCTTCCGTGTTTTCGCTTCTCAGCAAAATATCATCAAGGTATGCGACTGCGAAGTCAAGACAACTTTGCATCACATCCATGGCTTGCTAAAAGATAGCTGGGGCGACTTTAATGTCAAATGGCAAACGATTAAATTTATATACTCCTGTATGTATTTATGGTCAAGAATTTTGCACATTCGTCATCCACTTGAAGATATGAGTCGCTAAGTCTATTTTGAAAAAATCTTACCTCCGCTAATCTCTTCTGGCCCTGGAAGTGGGTAGTGATAATCTTTGAAGACATCGTTTTCGCCCGTGGGAAAATCATCGCAGACTCTAATCTTCTTCGACGTTTCTTAATATATACTGTCGGCGAAGCCTAATCGCTATGTTCGACTTTGGACAAAACCTGATTTTTCCAAGTCTGTCGTCGTTTACTTCTTTGATCGACACAAAGGGTATATTTCTTTTCTTTTTAAAGACTGTTTGTACACTTTCTTTTAGCTCGAATTTCGCTTTTAACTCTTTACACCTGCCAAGCCCACTAGAAAATTCCTCTGGGAATATTTTTTTAGAGCTTCTGTTTTGTTGGTAGAACTCACTTTTTGACAGAATTAACTAATTAGACAGTCCGATAATTAGAATTTTTCTATCTAATCTGCACCAATTATTCCCTTTTTTACGAATATTTTTAATTTTCAGATTTTATTATTTTCGTTTTTTTTTTTTAACGTTACATTCGCCATAAATACGTCTACGAATTTAATTTTCTCACCTGTGACAATACGAGCTAATTTTCTTTTGTTTTTTTTTAATCATTTATGCTGGTTTTTGCTATTTTACTCGAACTATAAACATCTATTATGCTTAAATCAGAACCGCTGTCTCGTTGTAATTGATGTCTTTGTTCAGGATTTTTACTTGAACAAACTTTCTCATATTCTGACTTGAAGATTCATTATCGTTAGTCACTCTAACGAAATTCTTAACTCGCTTTTTATTTTCGTCTTACAGTGAGATTTTTGTGTAGTATTTTTTTCTACAACGAAAGCATTCCTTCTTTTTAAATAGACAAACATTATAGAAATGTAATCCTCCGCAATCATAGCAGGGGTTAGGTGTAATGTGTTTTGTCATGTGTTTTGTTTTGTTTTTTCTTCTTCACGGTTTTATTCTTATGGTTCACCATGCGACACACCGCTTCTTTCAATATTTTTATCATCCTACCGAATGTTTATGCATCTCTGACAATCTTCTGTCAGGTTTAGTAGAGATAAGTTGGGTTGGTCTTCGAGTTTATTTAGAACCCTTCTTCGGATTTTCGTGTGTTTAGCTGGCACTAAACCTTGCGCAAATATTAAGCATTTGGAATTGTCAGGACTTGGGCCTGCCAATTTGAATTCCTAACACTGATTATTCACAATACTCACGACCGTAGTGACGTCATCCTCGTCATTTTTCAGTAAATTCATACACTTCCAAATTTTATCTAATAATGATGTTTTCAGGCTGAAAAGGCTCTGAAAGTAACGTAACAGTTTCATTAAATGTTAAGACACTTGTTTCTTTTGGTGAATATAATTCATGAACTTCGTATGTTCGACATCGTTTAATTTTTGTAAAAGTAGTCTAATCTTTTTCTAGTCCGACCAGTTTACACAGTCCGTCTTGTAAATATCTTCATGTGGAAATACGATGCAAAAGTTATATTTTCCTCGGTCCTCTAGTTAAACCCAGTTATTGCTTTCACGATAGCTTCCTGAGAAAAAAGAAATTGCATCGCCATTAATGTTGCTTGTCAACATTTTCCGCTGTTCCAAAAACAATTCTTCGACTTTTCGAGCCTTTAAGTTGGTCTTGTTGTTGCTTTAAAATTTCCAACGGCTTTTTTAAACTTCTCTATTGTTACGTGTACTTAAGTATATATATATATATATATATATATAAATAAATTCACAGCTGTCAATCAAAAACTACTTTTAATTTCTTACTAATTATTTCCACGTAACACATTTATCACGACAAATCATATCGATCTTACGGTTTTTTAATAAATTGAATTTCCAATTTCACGTACCTTTTCATTATTTTTTTCGGCTGGAATAATATCGTGTTTTGTTTTGTTTTCTTTTGTCTGTTGCGTTTCGCACAACTGGTAATTCCTGAAATTCACGTAATTCTAGAAAATCCTTGTAGACACCCACACCTCACTCCCAAAATGCTTTATATATATATTTTTTATTTTTGATCTTCTTTTATCAATGTACCTTGTTGTTGTTGTTTTTTTTTTCGTGAAAACCGAAGTTCACAATAGTTGTCTTGGCAACTTTTTTTCTGTGCGTTTTTGTCGATACTACATTCATGGAACTTTATATTCACGAACGTTTAGTTGAGTTCCGGTCCAAATTCTTCGTCACAAAACATGTTGAGTAGATGATTTTTCTCAACCTAGGCCAAAATTGTCGTCCTCAAAATGTTGTACTGATGAACGCTACAATCTTCGTTACCAAAATGTCATATTTGAATAAAGCCGTAATCATTGACGTCAAAATGTTGAATTTTCCCAACGGCACAATCTTCGTCGCAAGAATGTTGTATTTTGGTTAACGGCACAATCTTTGTTGACTATGTTGTAACCTAAAAGGTTACTGCATGGGTAATTACCGAAACGGAGGTTGGGAATAATAGTATATCAACAAGTACAAGACACGCACGCTGCATGAAGTTGATACACGGCGAGTGAACTGAGAGTCAGTATAACTACTCACTTCTACTACATTTTTCCACGTATTTAAGAGGGTAGAAACGTTCCATTTTTGTATACAGAAGAAATAATCTGTCCTGGGATTTAACCCATACCTGGTGGAAGAAGAGATGGATTATTACCTTTTTCAAGGATTTTTGCGCGAATGTGAATGCAACTAATTCAAGTGGAATTCGAACTCGGCTCTCCAATTTCTCATTCCCAGAAGATATCCATTAGTGTATCTATATATATATATATATATATATATATATAAAAGACAAGATGTTTGAGTGTCTGTCTGTCTGTCTGTCTGTCTGTCTGTCTGTATGTATGTATGTATGTATGTATGTATGTATGTATGTCCTTGAAACAAATCCACAATTTTTATCTGATTCTTAGCAAACTTCACACAAATAATCTTTACGCTTCCGGTCAGGTCATAGGCTACTTATTTTTTCAGATTTCCCCCGATATTGAAAATCGATACCCCGATATTCGATCAGGTCTGGTCAAGATCAGGATTCTAGCTCTTTTTATCGTAGTTCTTGCTGCAGAATTTGCTCTAACTTGGTAAAATTATAGCTTTCGTCTGAAACATTAGTACATCTTCTCAGACGACTCATTTTCTCCGATATTGCAAATCTATACCCCCGATATTCTATCGAATCTGATCAAAAACCGATATTCAGCCATCAATATGTCTCATTTCCTTCAATTTTATTCCCAATGGGTACGATAAGTTTTCATGGACTTACTTAGGTTAATTTAACCTGGGATGACTTATTTTACTCCGATACTGGAAATCAATACACCGATATCCTACCCTCGCAATATCTGTCCATGATAGTTTGAGCATTTGTCGGTGAAAGGATGTCGGCTGTTTCAAGTCTGTGAGGTTGCCCTGAATTTTGGTCATAAAGAAGATCAAGAATTACGTAGCAATTAAATACGTTTTCTAGATATTTTATAAATTTTAACACTTTCATTAAATTCTTTAAAAAATTGTTCATGCTATATTCAATAGCCAGGATAATTATTTTTAAAATTCAAAATAGATATCAGTTTCAAGTTATTCACAAAGGGTTATAAACCGTAAAATAATCTTTTTGTTCTTTACTATAACACAATATTACAGATAAATAATATACCAGTACACCTGAGGTATTAAATATATGTACTAAAATCTTTTCTATCTATCTATCTATCTATCTATCTATCTATCTATCTATCTATCTATCTATCTATGATGATTATCTATCTATCTATCTATCTATCTATCTATCTATCTATCTATGATGATTATCTATCTATCTATCTATCTATCTATCTATCTATCTATCTATCTATATATATATTCATAGATATATATCTATCTATCGCCGTCAGTTCATATCTATCTATCTATCTATCTATCTATCTATCTATCTATCTATGTAGGTTTGATGATTATCTATCTATCTATCTATCTATCTATCTATCTATCTATCGATCGATCGATCTATCTATGTAGGTTTGATGATTATCTCCCTATCTATCAATCTATCTATCTATCTATGTAGTTTTGATGATTATCTGTCTATCTATCTAACTATCTATCGATCTATCTATCTATCTATCGATCGATCGATCTATCTATGTAGGTTTGATGATTATCTATCTATCTATCTATCAATCTATCTATCTATCTATCTGTGTAGTTTTGATGATTATCTGTCTATCTATCTAACTATCTATCGATCTATCGATCGATCGATCTATCTATGTAGGTTTGATGATTATCTATCTATCTATTTATCTATCTCTGTAGGTTTGTTGATTATCTATCTATCGTTCGATCGATCTATCTATCTATCTATGTAGGTTTGATGATTATCTATCTATCTATCTATCTATCTGTGTAGGCTTGATGATTATCTATCTATCTATCTATCTATCTATCTATGTAGGCTTGATGATTATCTATCTATCTATCTATGTATCTATCTATCTATCTATCTATGTAGGCTTGATGATTATCTACCTATCTATCTATCTATCTATCTATGTAGGCTTGATGATTATCTATCTATCTATCTATCTATCTATCTATCTATCTATGTAGGCTTGATGATTATCTACCTATCTATCTATCTATCTATCTATCTATCTATCTATCTATCTATCTATCTATGTATGGATTGATGATGATCTATCTATCTATCTATCTATCTATCTATCTATCTATCTATCTATCTATGTAGGCTTGATGATGATCTATCTATCTATCTATCTATCTATCTATCTATCTATCTATCTATGTAGGCTTGATGATTATCTATCTATCTATCTATCTATCTATCTATCTATCTATCTATCTAGGCTTGATGATTATCTATCTATCTATCTATCTATCTATCTATCTATCTATCTATCTACCGATCTATCTATCTCTGTAGGTTTGATGATTATCTATATATCTATCGATCGATCGATCGATCTATCTATGTAGGTTTGATGATTATCTATCTATCTATCAATCTATCTCTGTAGGTTTGATGATTATCTATCTATCTATCTATCTATCTATCTATCTATCTATCTATGTAGGCTTGATGATTATCAATCTATCTATCTATCTATCTATCTATGCTTGATGATTATCTATCTATCTATCTATCTATCTATCTATCTATCTATCTATGCTTGATGTTTATCTATCTATCTATCTATCTATCTATCTATCTAGGTTTGATGATTATCTATCTATCTATCTATCTATCTATCTATCTATCTAGGTTTGATGATTATCTATCTATCTATCTATCTATCTATCTATCTAGGTTTGATGATTATCTATCTATCTATCTATCTATCTATCTATCTAGGTTTGATGATTATCTATCTATCTATCTATCTATCTATCTATCTATCTATGTAGGTTTGACGATTATCTTTCTATCTACCTATCAATATATCTATCTATCTATCTATCTATCTATGTAGGTTTGATGATTATCTATCTATCTATCTATCTATCTATCTATCTATCTATCTAGGTTTGATGATATCTTTCTATCTACCTATCAATCTATCTATCTATCTATGTAGGTTTGATGATATCTTTCTATCTACCTATCAATCTATCTATCTATCTATGTAGGTTTGATGATTACCTATCTATCTATCTATCTATCTATCTATCTATCTATCTATCTATCTATCTATCTATCTAGGCTTGATGATTATCTATCTATCTATCTATCTATCTATCTATCTCTGTAGGTTTGATTGTTATCTATCTATCTATCTATCTATCTATCTCTGTAGGTTTGATGATTATCTATCTATCTATCTATCTATTTTTGCATGTATTTATCTATCTGTTTTATTGCTTTTGTATTTACCTATCTAATTCTTATCGCGTCTATCTATCTGTCTATCTATCTATCTATCTATTGGTCGGTTGGTCGATCCGTCTGTCTATCTCGTCTGTTGCATTATTAATCTGTCTGTCTGTCTGTCTGTCTGTCTCTGTGTCGCTCTCTCTCACACACACACACACACTCTCTCTCTCTCTCTCTCTCTCTCTCTCTCTCTCTCTCTCAACCTTCTGTTTTCACTCACTGACAGCAACAAATAAAGGAGTAATGAAGGGAGCAAGTACTATTTCCTGTCAATGTTATCTAAATTTTTGTGAGGAAACTCTACCTTTTCTCGAGGCGCTTCGAGCTTCACTGTTTCAAACATGGCGCTCTGTCGACGCTGACGACTGCAATAATGAAGACGATATTATAAAAGCAGCCGGGTGTGGGGGGGGGACATTGAATTTCAACGACTGATTTCATTAGAAAGTCTAACAAACCGGGCATCAAGAAAATTGAATTACAGTAATGTGTGTAATATGTTTGCACTGGCGCAGTTATCGAATCATTGCTGATATTGCGATGTGCACTCGTTTTATTTTATTGCTTTCTTGATTCAGTTTACTTGGAGAATTTAGTCAGAAAGAGTGGGTTTCAAAGTTGAATTTTGCTTACTTTAAGTGAATAACAGTTTGTTCAATTTTAGAGAATTCTACTTGGTCTCTTAATCACGTTTTGCCAATATCCGTTTTCCATTGAGTTTTATTAAATTATAGCCGCTAAAGTTTTCAAGAGAAAGGCATTCAGTTCCGAGAAGCTCCAATTGAAGTAAGGAAAGATTAATGTTACTTTGGTTTTAACTTCTGCTGTAAATCGGTTTTATATTAGAAAGAAAGAAAGAAAGAAAGAAAGAAAGAAAGAAAGAAAGAACAAGGTTAGTTAGCGAGAAATAAAAATACGATAGTGGCAAAAATGACAGTGGTAAAAATGACAGTAGAAACAAACAACAAACAAAAAGGCTGAGAAAGAAAGAAAGAAAGAAAGAAAGAAAGAAAGAAAGAAAGAAAGAATGAAATATACTGGGTAGGTAAGAAGGAAAGAAAGATGGCGGTAAGCATTAAATACAAAAAGGTAAAGAAGCAAACAAATAAAAAAATAAAAGAAACAATAAAATATTCGATAAAGAAAGAAAGAAAGAAAGAAAGAAAGAAAGAAAGAAAGAACGAACAAAGTTAGTTAGCGAGAAATAAAAATACGATAGTGGTAAATAATGAGAGTGAAAAAAAATGACAGTAGAAATAAACAAATAACAAACAAAAAGGCTGAGAAAGAAAGAAAGAAAGAAAGAAAGAAAGAAAGAAAGAAAGAAAGAAAGAAAGAGTTTAGCAGGAAAGAGAGATGTCGGAAGACATGAATAGATATGACAGTAGAAAAAATACAGACAAAAAATCGATAGAAGATGCGATAAAAAGAAAGAAAGAAAGAAAGAAAGAATAAAGGATTAAAAGCCGCTACTAAAAAGAAAGAAATAAACAAACAAACAAATACAAAGAAGATCGGATTAAAAGCTGTTTATAAAAAGAAAGAAAGAAAGAGAGAAAGAAAGAAAGAAAGAAAGAAGCATGGAATTAAAAACTACTACCAAAAAGAAAGAAAGAAAGAAAGAAGATCTAATTAGAATGCTTCCAAAGTGGAAGAAATAAAGAACCTTATATCTAGATTATAAACAATAAAAAGAACAATGGCAATATAGAAAATATAAAAACGGAAGGGTGCAAAATTAAAATAAAAATGGAGGACATAAAAATAAAACAAAGGTGATATTAAAACAAAAAAAAGCTAAACGGTAAGAAAAGTTAGGAAATACCTTGTTGAATCGAACAAGTCTTTGCCAATGATATGCAATTTCCTAATTTTTTTTAAATCAAGTCACTAAAGCAGGAGAATTGTTACCATTCTTTTCTTGCTTCTTATGTTCTTTATATCTGTAATTCAATTGCAATGACGAAAAGAAGCAAATAAAAGCCATCAGCAAAAAGCAATTTATCTATTTTTTTCCAACTTAGAAGCTTCTACTTCATCAGTTTGCTCCCTTTTGATGAATATTTTTTAAGGTTCTAAATTAGAATATGGTAAAACACACGAAAATCATTCGCCTGGAGCAACTAAGGTTTTCAACCTTAATTTTCTTTTCATTCTTTTTTTTTCTGTTCATTACTTTTTCTTTCTATCTTTTTACTTCTTACAGTGCGAATTCCTTCCCAGATCTTTTTTTTTTATCGATTTTCTTCGTGTTCCTCGTTTCTTTGCCACACGAACCTTAACCTTTCCTTCAATATCCCTTTTCAATACACGAACATATACGAACATACACGAACATATACGAACATACACGAACATATACGTAAAAAAAAAACTGTTAATGCTTTTCTTGTGAGTATAAATCCTGAAGTGTGTCTCCACTTTCTGATTTTAATTTCTTATCGTTCTTGACTGGATCATTTCTGAGCCATTTTTGTTCGTTACTTTTTTAAACTTTTATTCTCATTTTTTTTTTTAATTCTTTCTTTTTTTTTTTGTTCTCATTACCTTGGAATTTATCCTTTGCCCTTCTGAAAGCAGTTATTTTGGATTACTTATAAGTGATTCTTTCTTTAGTTATTTATTAATTCATCATCATCATCATCATTATTATTATTATTATTATCGCTGTTGTTTTATTCAAGTCCTCTCACTATTTCTTTAGCAATGTAATCAGAGTTACTTCCCTTTTCGATCGCCTCTCTTTCGTTTCAGTTCTTCCGCCCTGTTCGTTCGTTTCCGCTTCCCGCTTTCCTTCTCTTGCATTGCTTGCAATCCCACCATCTCTCCCCGTTCTATTTGAATTCTTTTCTTTAATTTCTTATTTCACAACTAAGTCTACACCTTTTTTGTTGTTCCTATAGGCGGTATCCTCTAACCCGACACCCACAGTTGGAGAGATCCGATTAGAACTTTGTTTAAATGGCATAGGTCACGGTGTCCCCCACTGATATGTAATACCAACTAAAAGACATAGCTGGACCACTCATTATATATTTGTCGTATCTTTTAAGTACTAACGGGTGATAAAAATAGAAAAATGCGAATAAAATCATTTACTAAATGGTGCCAAAAGTAGATCAATTTGATCAGTTAAATGCCGTATGTGATACACGCTTGGGCGATCATGTCTCGAAAGAAACATGATTGACTTGTCAGTAGATTTTGCTGAAGTAGGCTGCCATTATTTTCTACGGTAGACTGGTTGCCGACCAAAGATATAAAACCCAATCTGTCCTGTTATTTGCCTCATAGCTGGGAACAGATAAATATATTTCCCAGAGTTATTTGCGCGTAAGCAAATGCAATAAATTCAAATGGAATTCGAACTCGGCTCTCCGATTTCTAGTTTCGAGCCGATATCTACGGCATCACAATGCCAATCTGGAGGGCGATAGATAAATATAAATTAAATTTTATGTTAACTTTTTAGCTAAATATAAAAGGACATATTATAATTCTTGCGCTTTTGAAATTAGGGTGTTAAAAATCACTTGACTTAAGTCCTTTGAAGAAACAAATTTGATATTTGGCTATCTGGCCATAATTTGAACTGTGGGTTGCGCTGTGAGTTTTTCAGCACCTCTCTTAGAGTTAAATTCACAGACATAATCAAAGAACATCGTTTTCATCAAATTTTTTTTTTTTTTTTTTTTAATCATATCACCCTAAGCAAGGCGGTAACGCCACTGATGCGCAGGGGGCTACGTAAGGGCAAAAAGAATGGAAAAGAGAAAGCCGGAAACTGCATCCTAAACAGGAAACAAGGGGTGAGCCTCTTCACCTGTTCAATAGATGTGGGTGGAGTGTGAACCGGGCGATAGTTTAGTCTATCTACTCCAATTGAAAAAAAATAAAAAATAATAAAAAAGGAAAAGAGTGAAAAGATTGGAAAAGAGAAAACCGGAAACCGCATCCTAAACAGGAAACAAGGGATGAGCCTCTTCACCTGTTCAATAGATGTGGGTGGAGTGTGAACCGGGCGATAGTTTAGTCTATCTACTCCAATAATGGTGACAAGATTAAAAGAAGAACGAACTCGAGAACTTTATTTTGACCAGTTTTTCCAGTCAAACTTAAATTCTTTATATATTTCCTCTTAAACAATCAATAATTTTATTAGATAGATTTTTTTGCTCTTTTTCATCTAAATGCTCCTAGGACATATCTTTTCAATCATTATAGATCTTTCAAGTGTCGGCAAAAATTATCAGCCATTTTGTTTTGTTTTGTTTATTACTAAAATAGTAAAATCTCGTACGCATTCATACAATCAGTCAGTTAAGTGCCATATGTGATACACGCTTTGGGTGATCCTGTCTCGAAAGTTACATGACTGACTGGGCAGAAGATTATCCCACAGTAGGTTGCCATTGCTTTCTGTGGTAGACTGATTGCCAGCCAAGGCTATAGAACATAATATGTCCTGTTATTTGACTCATAGCTAGAGGGGGGAAGAAATGTATTATATTATTAAGTAGTAATTAGTGGGGGATTAGTTTATTACTTCATAACAATTGAAAAGCGATCCCCCACTTTATGTCCAGTAGAAGCCTTAATCATGTCTCCAACTATTATATTCAGTCAGTCAGTTAAGTGCCATACGTGATGAACGCTTGGGCAATATCTCGAAAGAGACATGACTGACTGGGCAGAAGATTATCCCAACACAAGATGACTCACTCTTCTTATCCCCATTTGATACAAACTCTATTTGTTTAATTAACATCTCTAAAATTATTTTTGCGGTAATAAGTCTTCTTAGATTAATTATTGTCAGCCATTTTTATATTATATTACTATATGAGTTATCATCTTAACAAAAAATAATTTGAAGTGCCTTATTACCAAGTCTATGAGTAAAATTTGGAGAATATATCTGTGTGTATATTTTTTTTCTTTTTTTAGGAAGGGCTAAAAAAGAGAGAAAGAAAGAAATGAACACTGGGTGGCCAGGAGATAGAAGAAAGGCGAAACCCAAGACCTTCACGAAATGACATCGACTGATATGATAACAATTGAACAATGACAAGAGGTCAAGCTGGCCTTGCGAATGAAGCTAATTCTGTCACTTTCATCCTTGTTTGTTGTTCTCTCTCTCTCTTTCTTCGAGAGAGAAAGAGATAATGGAGCAACCGAAAACGGAATTATCGATCGATTCTGGGAAAAGACCGCCAACATAAGGATGGACATGTAATTGGAGCTGTCAGGTAAATGTACAAACTCAACAAAATTTTATCTCCAAACTCCAGGTGTGCAGGCATCGGTTCGAATGTTATGGAGAAACATTCCGATCATTTACCATTCCACGCCATACTGAAACAGTTTCGAGAAAAAGTCAACGGATTTGAAGAACAAGTCAGATACTCTCTCTCTCTCTCTCTCTTGCTGTACAAAGAGATACAATATAATCATTAGTCCACATAGACTGGCCTTCGCTACTGTCTTGTTATCTTTTTTGTCCTCGTCTCTTTTCCTTATTTCTACATTGTGCATCCAACCGTTTCCTGATTTTCAGTTGTCGAGGAATGCAGCACAAAAATGACCACCCCCTTTCCTCAGGTGCTTAACTTTCTCTGAGATCAGAAATCATAACATGGCAGGGAAAGTGAAGGATTTCGACTGATAATTTGACATCTTTGATCACCTAGAGACGGAACGGAAGCGAACAGTTGCAGACTCAGGTGCAACTAACTTACGGCCAGTTAACGCACGCAACATACATACATGCAAGCGGGACACCGGTGGCAGTTTGGGTCATAGTGAAAAAAGGAAACTAAAGCAGTTGTATCAATTAACTTTCACAAGGTATATATATATATATATATATATATATATTACTGCAAACATCTGGTAGACGGGTGCGTTACCAAATAACAAAAAACACATCACTTCTAACAGAAGCAACAACTAAAATGGATGACACATCTATCTAAACTTATTTATAAATAGAACTTTGTGTGGGTGTGTGTGTGTGTATATGTGTGTATCTGTATGTGTGTGTCCGTTACCTATAGACTCCAAAACGGCTGAACCGATTTTCCTGAAAATTTGCACAGTTGTACTATAAGCGTCTGCGAGTGTTCTTAGCTACGTTTTGTGTCGAGGTACCCCCGATAAATATCGAAAATCGATAATCGAAAAAATCGGGTTATAGAAGGAGTGGTCCGATTTTAATCAAAATTGATACACTCATAGACAAAGACATAAGAAACGATATTCAGAAGTTTCAAGTTTGCAGTTCTTACAATAGTGCAGAAAATTTTATATCGATACCAGGAAATGAAAATTTGACTTACATCCATTCATTTTTCTTTCAGTCTACTGTTTCGCTCTAACTAGAAACAACTATTGCTTTTTAGTCTTTCATGCCAACGTCCAAAGAGTCTGAGCTCCAGGTCCATGGATTAGTTTTAAAGCTTTCATTACACCCGAGCAACGCCAGGCTATACTGCTAGTGAAATTATAAGCAAAAATAAGGATATAATTAGGATGTTGACTTTCGACACTACTTCAAAGAATATGTTTGGATGGAGGTTTGATCAATATAAGCAAGTGCAATAAGGGTTATTGGACTTGAGAAACCTATTTTCCTGAATGACTGTCTTATAAATTTCAACCGAAAATAGGAACTGGCTAATCAATGAATGAGTACCTAATGCTTTCCGATAAGTAAACGGTTAAAATGACCATTACTATTAAACCAAACGCTTGAAAAGAAAATCCTTTCAATAACATTCTTCGTTGACATAAAATGAAAAGATTGTATTAAAACCAATACTTGGTCTGGATGTGAGCTGTGGTGTAGTGGATATCGGCTCGGAATGAGACAATTGGAGGGCCGTGTTCAAATTCCAGGTGAATTCGTTTCATTCACTTACGCACAAGTACCCTTCAGTAAGGTATTCATCCATCCCTTTTTTTACAGCTATGAATTAAATAGCAGGACAGATTGGACTCTATAGCTTTGGTTGGCAACCAGTCTATCTCACCCTGAGGACAAAGCTGTTTGCCTAAGTTCAACATACCTAACTATAAAAAAGACAAGTTACAGTATATAGACCTCTTCATCGATGGTGAGGGGTTGTCGATTGTCTACGCTCCATCGGGATAAAAAAATTACTAAGTCTGCTGCTAAGAAAGTTGGTTCGCTGTGTTTTGCTAGACATTTTTCTCTCCAAAATCTTGCATATTGATAAGTCTATCATTCATCCATGCTTTGAATGATGCTGCCACATATGATCCAATGCTCCTGATAGATATTTAAAGATTTTTGGTTAAAGGGAATAATCAGCAATATTATTCATAAATTTCTACCGAAATTTCTCCGTCAATGATTAACGAAAGTTTGCTTATAAGAAGGTGGGGGCTAATCTTATTGCGATTACCATTAATATGAGAGTAAACGAAAGGTGCCACAAGCTGAATTTGAACCCAGTTCACTAATTCTCTTTTTTCTCTGTACTGATAACAAATACAAAGCACATTTTATCGACGAACATCATCAATAACTTTGTTTTGATGGCAAACTCAGAAAAAGGTAGCAAATTAAAGTGAAAAGAAAGGACTACCAATTAAGTATAGAAAAATGTATGGTCATCTGTAAGAGTAGTTAAAACTTTCAAAATGGAGATACATCAGAATCAGGAAGACTGCAGTCACTTTTCTGCCACCATGACGTATTTTCTATTAATATTTTCCTGACAAACGTTCTGATGAGTATTCTTCTTGTTACTTTTATTTCCCACTTCTCACAGACAAATTGTCCATATGTGAACTAGTTAGAACTACATAGAGACCATGAGGCATTATGGTGACTGCAGTAAGAATGTGTTCTAGTGTGCTGTGGTATGTTTGGGTCAGCAATCATAGCTATCTTTTTTTTAATCTTTTCACCCCAAGCAAGGCGGTACCGCCACTGATGCAAAGGGGACTACATAAGAGTAAAAGTTTAAATAGGAGGAGAGTAAAGAGAAAGACGAACCAGTTACAGAGGTGTTAGAGAAAAGGCAAAATGAGACAGATTGGAGACTAGCCTTCGCTTATCCCTACCTGTTTTCCTGGTACCCCATTGTTGTATTTTTCAAACACATATTGCTTTCCTCTTTGACACAGAGACTTTATAAATTTAAGCACAGAACTAAATTGGTCAGTTAAGTGTCATACGTGATGCACACTTTGGCGATCACATTCCGAAAGAGACATGACTGACTGGAAAGAAGATTTTCCCGCAATAGGTTGCCATTACTTCCTGCTGTAAACTGAATCCATACATGGCTGTCAACCCAATCTATCCAGCTCATAGCTGGAGGGAGAAGAGACGGGTTAATATCTTTCCTAAAAGTATTTGCTCGTAATTGAATGCAAAGAATTCAACTGGAATTCGAACTCGGCTCTCAGATTATGCTTTCTGAGCCGATATCCACTGCACCAAAACGCACCTCGCTCGGAACAGAAAATCGGAGAGCCGAGTTCGAATTCCAATTGAACTTACGTTCCATTAAAAAGTTTTTAATCCGTCGCTTTTCCCTCCAGTTATGGGTTAAAATAACAGGAAATATTGGCTTCTGTAGCTTTGTTGGGTTCTATGACTTTGTTTTCGTTAAAGAAATTAATGGCATCTTACTGCGGGAAAATCTTCTGCCCAGTCAGTCAAGCCTAATTTGAGACATGATCGCCCAAAGCATGTATCACGTATGGCACTTAACTGAGTAGATTAGTGGTCAGTTCTCATCAATTTACATGTGTAACGGCTAGATGTAACCGTATGTTCTATGCTAGCAGTTTCTTCTCTAAGACTTTTCCCTTGTAAGTGGATTGATCTCACTGCACAGTAGTAAGGATCTGGTAGATGAGCTCGTTGACCATTACACCATGGAGAAATGCCAAATATAGAAATGTTACCTTTAAAAGTGTGAAACACATCAAAAGTGTATTGAGTTCACTGCACTGTAGTAAGGATCTGGTAGATAAGCTCGTTGACCATTACACCATGGAGAAATGCCAAATATAAAAAGTGCATTTCCGCCAGCCAAACAAAGTAATTCGTTCGGCATATTCGTTCCTTGAAACTCCCGTCTGGAGAAAACAATATTTCCGTTTAGCAAATTTTATAAAGTTTGTGAAAATCGAGTTGCGTAAGTGAAATTGCGGCTCGTAAAAATTGGTGTATTTTAGAAAGTGCTGTTTGAACAGGTATTAGGTAATTGGATAAATGTCCTTTTCTGTGTGTTTATCTTGTTCATCCTCATTACGCGCCGCCATTGCGAAAATGAGGAGAAGCAGCGGCACTAAAGTTGGTGCGTATCTTGTTTTCATCTGTTTTCTTTTCCTTTTTTTTTTTATTAAAAGGAAGCATTTAATTAGGAAGCCTCGTTTTATGTTTGCCTTTTATTTCTTATCAATTAAAAATATCATCCACTAATTAGTGGCTCCACGTACACACACACACACACACACACACACACACACACACATACACACACACACACACACACACACACACACATATATATATATATCGAATCAATCACGAAACAGAAATTCCGCTGTCGTAATGTACAATTAATTCATAATTATATTAAGCTCTATAATATTTATTATATTGAGCACTGTTCATAATAAAATAAATGCCGGGGCACTCAAAATAGTAATTGGGCCATGTAATGAGAAAGGAAGGCTTAGTGAATCTGATGCTCACGGGATTTATTCAGTCAGTTAAGTGCCATACGTGATACACACCTTGGGCGATCATGTCTCGAAAGAGACATGACTGACTTGGCAGAAGATTATCTAGCAGTAGCTTGCCATTGCTTTCTGCGGTAAGATTGGCTCGCAGCCAAGGCTAGAGAACCCAATCTTTCCTTTTATTTAAACCATAACTGGAGGAAAGAGATGGATTAATACCTTTGCCAAAGGTATTTGCGCGTAAGTGAAGACAAGGAATTCAACTAGAATTCGAACTCGGATTCCCGATTTGTTGTTCCGAGTCGATATCCATTGCACCACAACGCACATTCCACGGAACGGATAGACAGAAAAAAAGACAAGGGAAATCAGCGCACGACATACTTGATGGACTTGAGCAGATGGATGGTGGAGCGGGGATAGAGTGGAATAACAAAAGAAAGAGTATAAAGAGCGACAACGGATAGGGAGATGTGGAGGACAATGATCGCCTACGTCCTGAAAGGGAAACAGCACATAGAAAAGTAGAAGGCGAAGAGGAAGAAGAAATAAACTTATTAAGCTAGATGTAAAAAAAACCTAACCGCGTCTTGAAACCCAATCGGACAATTCTAATTTTCCCAGGTATCCTTTAGCATGAAACGACACACGCGTTTAATAATATTTTTTTTCTAAAGTATTATAAAGAAATATTTTAATCTTTTCGGAAACTATGATCCTTCAGGAGCTTGATGACCTTTGCTCACCGCAGCTATCTTGAATATGTACGTATTGGCATGACGTCTTAAGAATGACCGTGTGGTAGCTTCTTTTTGCTATCGTGTAGCTGCCACCTAAGGCTAGAGACTTCCCTCTTTCCTGTTATTTAACCAAAATCCGTGGGAGAGAAGATGTGGACACAGAATTTTCCTCAAGGTATTTATGCGAATACATCGGTTCGTTAATTATAGTTTCTGCATCAATGACTATTATGCTTCGTGCACATCCCATTAGTTTTACAACAACCGGTTAGAAATCAAATACGCCAATTTTTTTTTTTTTATTTTTTTTTTTGGGGGGGGGGGGGGAATATATATGACTAAGTGGAAAAAGTGTTCGCGTGACGGGTTTCGTCTTTTCGTACTTCATCGAACTACAGAGGCTACTGCGCATGCGCACGAAAGAAAAAGATTGGGAATTTTAATTTAAACATATTTATTTTAAATATGTGTTTTGGATATATAATCTCGCTGACTTAAATTCTTTTTTCTTTTGCTTTATGTCTCATCACTTTTTTTATTTTTATTTAATATCTCATATTATGATAAAAGAACTGACAAAAATGATGAAACGTCGTAAGAACATGGGCGCAAATTTACTGTGGATGATTGGATAGTTGTTTTGTTTTATGGCATATCAACCTCGGCGGGTCATTTATTGCCAACTAAATTTTATTTATTTATTGCTGGTAATACCTTTTTCTTTTCAACAATTTATTGTTTTATAAGTTTTGTGCCTAGTAATACTTCTTTCTTTTCGAATATCAAAATGCACTGGGATTTGCTTTTAAGGGCAAGGTCCCTAAGTCCTATCCTGCTATTTAACCCATAACTGGAGGGAAGGGATGGATTAATACCTTTCCCAAGAGTACCAGTGCTTAAGTAAATGCAGGGTATTCAACTGGAATTCGAACTCGCCTCACCGATTTCTCTTTCCGAGCCGATATCCACTGCACCACAACGCACATCCGTCACTAAACGCTTACAGCATCTGGTATTCTCAAGCAGTCACCCATCTAAGTACTAACCAAGCTCAACGTTGCTTAACTTCAGTGATCGAGCGAGAACCGGTGTATTCAACGTGATATGGCCGTAAGCACTACTATTGATGAACTTGCGAAAAAAAAACACTTTCTAAAACTTTCGATCTTAGTGAAGTGTTTTCTCTCTTAACTAGAGTACCCTTCATGAATCAAAACTGAAGTCAGTGTTCTTACAGTGAGCAACTAATTCATTTAATGTGCTGTTTTGTAAAAGACCGTTTTGTGTTCATATTATTTTTTATTTAAGTTTCTTGAGGTTTCTCAGATATACTCCTTGTGGCAATTATTACGGGTAAACATAATCCCCTAAAGTTCTAAATAACTAAACGCATCACACGAAAATGTTCCCATCTTGCTGTAATTCTTTCTTCTAAAACAGTTCTTGATATATAAAGAATTCATATATCGTTATCTTAGGTATTATCATATAATTCAAAAACACGATTCCACAGTTTTGGAAATATTATTTTGAATGGATTAACTGATGTAATCTTGGCTTCAATCACTTTCCTTGACATAGTTTCTCTCTGCCTTTTCTATGAATTAGAATTTTTCTGCAACACGTTGACGCGTGTTAAAATCCTCACAGTATTAAATATTGTTGAAATTGTCGCTAACATTTTTGTCGAGATTTAAAAAGTCTACATTTCGTGTAATTTCCTAAATCCGTCGTTAAAACTTCAATTCTTACCCACATTCTGGCGCATATTGAAATCCCCACAGTATTTAGTATTACTGAAGTTATCGCTGAAGGTAGGATGTGCGTTTTGGTGCATTGGATATCGACTCGGAACGAGAAATCGGGGAGCCGAGTTCAAATTCCAGCTGAATTCATTGCATTCACCTACGCGCAAATACCCCTGGGAAAGGTATTAATCCGTCTCTTCCTTCCAGTTATGGGTTAAATAACAGGACAGATTGGGTTCTATAGCCTTGGTCAGCACCCAGTCTACTGCAGAAAGCAATGGCAACCTATTGCGGGATAATCTTCTGCCCAGTCAGTTATGTTTCTTTCGAGACATGATCGCCCAAGCGTGTATCACGTCTGGCACTTAACTTACTGAAGTTATCGCTAACAATTTTGGCGAGATATACTAGCTCTGTTTCGGGCAAATATGCAAACCAGTAATAGTAATCTGAATTCTTTGCCACACTCACAGTATTTAGTATTGTTGAGGTTACCGGTAACATTTTTTTCAAGAGTTACAAACTGATCAATAAAAAACTTTTTATCTTTTTAAAAAAATTAATGAAAATTTATTGTACTAAGCTAGTGACCCTGGTAAAACCAACCGTACTTTGTACCCTCACCTGTTTGCACTTCACCCCAAAAATGGCTATTTTAGAGATTGTCACGGAGGACCGAACTGATAGTCGGATGGACTCAATGAAACAGAATTTTATGTACAAATATTTTCATGGTAATTATTCTGACGAATTTTCCTGTTCGTTAGTCCATGGATTTAAGCGGACTTGAAGAATTTGTAGATAGATGCTATCTTTGTGCAGCTGAAATTGCTAGATGAAACTGTTATTACTGTTCTAATAGCTATTTTTCTTCTCGCACTTATATCCTGTGGGACTCTCTTCAAGCTCTTTATTTTTCTGTCAACTACGATCTACAAAAAATTAAATGTAACGTTAATCGTCATCTGCCTTTTTTCAATGTTTTGCTTTTATTGTATCGAATCAATCACTAAACAGAAATTCCGCTGTCGCAATGTACAATTAATTCATAACTATATAATTATATTAAGCTCTATAATATTTATTATATTGAGCACTGTTCATAATAAAATAAATGCCGGGGCACTCAAAATAGTAATTGGGACATGTAATGAGAAAGGAGGGCTTGGTGAACCTGATGCTCACGGGATTTATACAGTCAGTTAAGTGCCATACGTGATAAACGCTTTGGGCGGTCATGTCTAGAAAGAGGAAATAATTTGAAATATAGAAAAAACAAAAAAAATATCCTTGAAATTTTTGCTGGTCTCTAACCACACACACAATATATATATAGACTAAGGAAAAGCTTTTCTTTAACAATGTATTCTCTGCATGGTAGTAGTATCTGACATGAGGTCATTTTGGTTCATTCCTACACATTCAAGCTCGTGGAAATCATCATACAAATATGCACATTTCAAATCTACCATCCGCCCGTGCATTGAATACTGCTGTCATACCTGGTCGGGTGCTCCTGCTATCCACCTAGGTGTCCTTGACAAAATCCAACAGAGAATCTGTAATGTGATCGATCCCGACTTGGCAGCTCAGATACAGTCACTTTCTCACCGGCGCAATGTGGATATCCTGTGTATTTTCTACAAATACTTTCATGGCTTCTGCCTCGATGAACTTATCTCACTGGTGCCCCCTATATATGAATTTACTCGAGCAACAAGATTAGCAACTAGACCCCACCCCTTTACTGTGAAACCAATAAAATGTAAACGCAAATTCTACTCTGCAGCTTCTTTTCTCGCACTTCCCGCCTGTGGAATTCCTTTCCTTTTACTTGCTTCCACGACAGCTACAATCTCCAAGAATTTAACCCTCTAGGGCCATTCGTATCATATTTGATACAGTATGAAAACAAGCCTTGAAAGAAATATTTTCCTGAAAAATTTTTTAAGAGAAATATTTTTAAAATTTCAAATGAAAGCAGTACTGACTGCTCAGTCAATGAATACCAAATGTTTCCTTATAGGGAAATACTGTATCAAATATGATACGAATGGCCCTAGAGGGTTAAATGTAAAGTCAATAGTCAGATGACTATCTCACTAACTTGCATCCTCTCTCTCATGCTCTTTTCTCCATCCATTCTACTCTCATCAGTATTCTCATCCTTCTCTTGCCCTCTTCCTGACACCCCCTGTAACCTGTCACTCTTTTTCATAACTTTCCTCCTATGTAACCCCCTGCACAACAGTGGCAGTAAAATGCCTTGCTCGAGGCGACACGATTATTAAAAAAAGCTACTTGTAAACATTTTTTATATAAGTAAACAAATATGTATATTTCAAATGTTTTGATAAAAAGACTTCTGTGGCTTTTCAACTGTCAGTCATGTCATCGAAGCGAAGAAACAAACTGAATCCGTCAGTCCGAAACGAAAATGATAATGCGATCGGGAGAGTAAAACAAGCCAAGAGACAACGTAACGTGAAGAGGAAAAGTGTGAAAGATCCTAGGAAGACATTATTCGTTTTGCTTCAATTAATTTGCACAAGAGTGTACGTCTTCCTCGATTATGTTAAATGTCGTTATTCTAACCTATTTACAAGTCAGAAATTCCAGTTTTAAGAAAGGCAGATAAACAGCCGTTACCTCCTAGAAATATTACCAAAACTTCATGTGAGTATCATATTCTACGAGCCTTCTTTCCTCATTATATATCATAAAAGTCTTTTTCTGTTTATATGTATAACTGCTTACTTTTTATTTTTAAAAAAACCTACATTGCTCACATTCTCAGTATCCTTATGTAGAACCACATCTCTCTCACCTTAATCCTTTTGTGGAGAAATTGGCCAGCATTCATTTACATATAGTAGTATTAATATGACATAGCATTTTATCACAGTTTTCTTTTTCTTACGAAATTTTCCCGTTTCTTAATACTTTGTTTAGGTTTTAGAAGGTATATTTTTCTCTTTTTTCGCAACTTCGTATTTCACTGTCACATTTTCAGTCGTCTGTTATAAACCCTCTCAAATAGTTACATTTTAGTTCATGCTATTATAATAGTACGCTTGTTTAAGCAATTTTGTCCTGCAAAAATTATTAATGGTCTGTGATAATAATTAATAATCCATATTCATTTATCAAAATTAATAGTCCATATTCATTTATCAAAATTCGCGCAATAGAAATCCCAACACCCTCTTTAACAGAGGGATTAACCGAAATGCCGTTGATGAATGAGGTGCTAGCTATAAATAAAATTAAATTTGTTAAGAAATGAAGATTATTAGTAAAACGAGAAAAGATTATGATATGAAGCGTTCAACAGTGAAGTGTTCAAGCTCTATTTTGTTACTCAGTGATAGCCCCTAAGAGAAACCTATCCGAGTCGACCTTTCTCCTTACATTTGAAGCACTGATGAAATGAGAATGATTTAACTTCGAGTAAGGGGTTTAGATTTTCCGAAGTCTAAAGTTCTGAACTGGTGGAATCAAAGAATGGGTCCCATCAGAACATTTACCATGAAATAGCGATAGGCAAACGATGATGCATTTGTAAGGAAAATATTCCAAAGTCTAAAATAATTCTCTACAAAGATTGTGTAAACGATTTTAAACTCTGTCAAGGTTGAAAATGAAAGATAACAAAGCTGGTGGTAGACAAAGAACACTAAAAATAGTCTATCACGTTGAATACACCGGTTCTCGCTCGATCACCGAAGTTAAGCAACGTTGAGCCTGGTCAGTACTTAGATGGGTGACCGATTGGGAATAACTGGTGCTGTAAGCGTTTATGAACAGATGTGCGTTGTGGTGCGGTGGATATCGACTCGGAAAGAGAAATCGGTGAGCCGTGTTCGAATTCCAGTTGAATACCTTGCATTCACTTACGCACTGGTACCCTTGGGAAAGGTATTAATCCGTTCCTTTCCTCCAGTTATGGGTTGAATAACAAGAGTAGGACTTGGGGACCCTGCCCCTAAAAAACAAATCACAATGTTTTTTTTTGCAAAACAAAAACAATAAAACAAATAAACTAAATAAAACAATTCAAAAACGATTTTCAGCATTAAATGACCTAATGAAGGTTGATATGCTAGTTAAATGAACCAACCAACCAAAAATAGCAAAGTCTAATAACACTGACTTGAAACAGCTCCTCTTAGTGTAACATTAAATCGAGAAGGTTCTGATGAACAGATTAACGGTGTCTTTGATAAGACAGATATATCATAGCATTTGAATTAGAGAATCCCTTTGCTTAAATTGGCACAACAGAAGATTAAAAAGAGGATGTGTAAAGGGGAAAATGGTGTTTACATTTATCAGGTTATGATATCACAAATACCGTCTTTCTATCTGATAAACATAGTTTAGTACGACATTTGACCATTTGAATAGTTATGACACTAAATGAATGGTGATGATGTGTGCTACGCAAATCTTCTACTCAGGAATGACCTATCGAAAGAATCAATACTCGAGACACTGCCTTTTACTGACCAATGTCATTGGCAGGAAATATTCAATTATCACATCGATTGCATACATCGCGTCATTATTTCTCATCGCTTAATCAACAGCGAGACTGGAATCAGAAATATCTAACATCTAACCTTTATTTTAAATTTTCAAAGTTGACATTCATTCTGATAAGTTAAATTAACCACATCCAGTTTTTGTTTCCCCCTCCATATTAACTCTTTAATAAGCAAACATATTTAGTTTCTATTTTCATTTGTAAATCGTTTTCATCAAAGTTACTAAACATTGCCTGATGAAATAAAAACTTTAAAAATCTAGACATAGAAATTTCTGCGTCGCAATGTAAAATATTTTTTAATAAAAAATACATTTATGTATGTGTGTTTCGTTAAAAACAACCGACAAGGAAATTTGAGTTTGAGTTTTGTTTAACGGCATATCAACACCTCTGTGGGCTATTTAACGCCAAAAAGGTGAGGTTTTAACGGTATTTTTAAAAAAATGTTCGGTTATAGTGAGAAGGTTGATTTAGTCAGATTTTAATGAAAATTTTGTTTTTATTCTTTTTTTTATTTTAAAAAACTGAAAAGCTGAAAATGTCTTCTAGTTTTGTATTCAAAAATGTTTTGCTGAGAATATTTTTCCTTGAAAAATGTGTTATGGTAATAATTTATTCTTCAAAAATGTATCGTTGGTATTACTTTTCCTTAAAAATGTATATTTTTTCTATAAAAGTGTATTTTTATGTATATATTTCTATAAAAGTCTTTTTTTTTATACTTTCATAGTGTTTTGACCCCAGTTTGAGGGTTAACTATTTGCCCATAGCTAGGACTCTAACAGGTGCTACCACTCCGGGTTAAGGTGCATCTGGGAACAACAGCAATTAAGAGGTGGTTTCATGCTCCTCAGAAAATCAGATGCAGATTATCGTTATGCCCAGGACCTCGACAAGGAAAGTTTTATTATTTTTTTAATTTAATATTTCTAGTATTCTTACATGTATTCATTTTTGCTAAAAATAAGCAAGTAAAAATGTTCCATAATTCATCAGACTAAAGTAATGTTTTCTGGTGATAGAATTATATATATGTTGGGTGTGGTGGATATAAACGTGCGTTTCGGTTACAAAGAGGAAGTGATGAAGGTGTAGGAATGCCAATTTTCATATTGTGTGTTAAGTTATTTTTTTTTGTTTGTTTTATTTAATCATTCCACTCCAAGCAAGGCGGGAGAGCCACTAGTACGTAGTGGGTTACAGTGAGAGTAAACAAGGTATTGGGGAAAGGATAAAAAGTGAACGGGATTCAAGAAGATAGAAGATGGCGATTGGCGTTGGATTTATATTATTAGAGATTGTAGCTATAAAAGAAGCAAGTAAATGATGGGAAGTTTCACAGACGGGAAATGAGAGACGGAAAACTGTTCGAGTAGAAGAGACGGTTATATTTTATTTATATTTACTGATATTTATTTTCGACGGTAAAATAGTGAGAATTAGATACCAGTCTAGTCAGTTAAGTGCCATACGTGAAACACGCTTGGGCGATCTTTCGAGACATGACTGACTGGGCAGAAGATTATCCCGCAGTAGGTTGCCATTGCTTTCTGCGGTAGATTGGTTACCAGCCAAGGCTAGAGAACCCGATCTGTCCTGCTATTTAACCCATAACTGGAGGGAAGAGACGGATTAATACCTTTCCCAAGGGTATTTGTGAGTAAGTGAATGCAATAGATTCAACTGGGATTCGAACTCACCTCCCCTAGTCTAGTAACACGCTTAATTTTATGTGGTGGGGGCACCACGAAAAAAGATCGTCTGAATAGTTGTCATAGGAATATTTGTAGAAAAGACAGAAGAAAGACACGTCATGTCGGTGAGAAAATGACTGAAAGTCAAGATGCAAAGTCTTTCTGCGTTGAATCATATATGTGGCGCAATTGAAAATTAGTTATATATGAAGAACGTTATGAAATTAAATTTCATTTTTTAAGGAATGGGGGCAATTAATATACTTGAAATTCAATAGTTCCCGCATTGAAATCTGCAAAAAGGAATTCATTCTTATAATTTGTTTTCAGAAACCAAATATTGTGAGGAAAATGTTTTCGTTTCGTTAAATGTTCATTCTAATAATGTTTGCTTCAATTTATATAATTAACTGGTTAGGTGTGATCATTTACAAAAAGAAAACAGCCTACAACCTCACCATGAATTAAATAAAACAAGTTTATTCTGAGTAACAGGCTTCAATATCTAGAATATCATCAGAGAGACACTTTCGGCCCTTCATCAGCGTGGATAATGCTAACCGCCACTACAGTAACTTTTTACACCTTTTCGGGCAACATTCACGCCTGACATAAAGTGGGAAACAATATTGAATCCATTGCTAGGTCAATTGCTAAGAATGTTGGTTCCTTATGTCGTGCAAAACAATTTTTTCCTCCAGAATCTTCTTCTTCTACGTGCCCTGTCCTCTCAGGACGTAGGCGATCATGGTTCTCCACGTCTCCCTATCCCTTGTGGCTCCTAGTATGTTTGTTCCCGTTACTCCTATCAACCCCGTTCCATCAACAACCAGATCAGGCCCTGCAAATATGTTATCTGCTGCCTTCTTCTGTCTCTCTTTCCTTCTATCTGGCCAATCAGTATCAGGTTCTCCAGCCTCTCCTTCCTCATTGCGTGTCCCAGGAACTTCAGTTGTCTCTTCCTGATGCTCAGTATCAATTTCCTTTGTTGCCATCCTTTCCAACACCTCATCGTTGCTTGCATGCTCAATCCATGATATCCGCAGCATCCTACTGTAGAACCACATTTCCGCTGCTTCCAGAATCTACCTTACATATCAAAAGTCAAATATTCTTCCATCCTTTGAATATTGCTGCCACTTATGATCCGGTACTCCTGCTATATATTTAGAGATCCTAGATAAAATCCAAAGATGAATCATCAATACTACTGGTACTGACCTAGCCTCTCGACATCAGTCACTTATCCACTGCCGTAAAATTGCCTCTCTTGAGCAGAGATCTGCAACAGGGATCGGTTAGTTAAGCGGACCAGGCTAAATCTGCCTACCCCAGAATTTTTCAGTTAAATATATGAATCCGATCATATCTCACTAAAATCGTGGCACATTCCGCTGGGTAAAACAGTTTACCAGCTACGGCCACATTCCGCTGGAACATAGATGAACCCTGCCATTATTTTATTGTATAAACAGCTTACAAATGAAGCCATTGTGGTGATACCGAGCAAGCGTCGGACCGGATGTTTGCCCTCAGAAATCCAGAAAGCAAATGACTAAATCTGGGCTCCACGCAGAAGTTCCAGTGGTAAACCAAAAATAAATAAATATCAAATTCCTTTAACGGACCTGTAGCGAAACTCTGGATCCTGATTGGTCATCAAACCTCAAAATACGTCAGAGAAACGGTTTTTCCATAGCTAAAGAAAAAATCATTCTGTGATCCACACCACGTGACTATTCAATATTTAAGGATGGTCTCTAACCGGTCACAGTGGTCATTTCAAAGGAGGCGGTTAGCTGACACACATCAAAGCTGTAACTCTCAACTTCAAGTGACACGGACATTGTCCTCTCTCTTCACTCTCTCTCTCTCTCTCTCTCTCTCTCTCTCACTCTCTCCCTTTCTCCTTCTCTATCTCAACAATTACTGCTACGAACATTTTGTATGAACTCTTAATTCCTCAAATTTATCATTGAATACGAACTCTACTCATAATTTCTTACTAAGGTTTATAATTGAACATTAATTTCTACAACTCTCGTTACTCCTTATTTAATAAATTTCTATATTACATTCAAAGTGTATATTTTATTATTCCTTTCTTCTGCACTAATTCTACATATTCCAACCTGCTGACGACCAACCTTCTGATAAACCGTTCTGATTAATATTTTTTAACACAAATCATGTAAGCTGTGGGGAGTTCGGTTAAGAAAGACACAAGACCGAACAAAAGAAATATTAACCACCTCCCTACACTTCACCATCTCCCTCGGATATCGATGAATCCGGCCCCTTGAGGTCTTGTCATAACAATGGCTTCCAAGATCAGAAGTAACTGCAACTATATATAAGATTTTTCCATTTGTTCCTCCTTATACTTTGCTTTGCGATAGATATACGTCATATGTCTTCCTCTTCGTGTGTACACTTCTATATATGCATAATTCTGTATATGTTATAGGATATAAAGTCTCTCTGAGAACAAGCATTAGTCATTTATTTTTTTCTATTCTGCCTTACCGTTGATAGATAGATAGATAGATAGATAGATAGATAGATAGATAGATAGATAGATAGAGTATATACATAGACAGATAGATAGATAGATAGATAGAGTATATACATAGACAGATAGATAGAGTATATACATAGACAGATAGATAGATAGAGTATATACATAGACAAATAGATAGATAGATTATATACATAGACAAATAGATTAGATTAGATAGATTATATTACATACATAGACAGATAGATAGATAGATAGATAGATAGATAGATAGATAGATAGATAGAAATTCCATCTCACAAATATAAACAAAGTATTAATCACAAAAACAGTGTTATAAATTAATTCATGCCAGTTTCCCATTAGTGACTCTAATTAATTCTAATTCTATATTGTTAAAGATAATAATGTAACTCTTCTGTCCATTTCAAATGAATTAAAATGCTATTCACACAAATATTGAAAAGTTATATCATGTATAAATATTTACTAATAGTTTTAAATCAAAGAATATGATTCTTAAATGTTTCATTGCAATCACTAGTAAAAGCAATTTTTCCGTTGCGTGAAATTCTTCAGAAATGAATTTCAAATAATTCGAAAATCAACAATGCCTTCAATTAAAATAATTAAATCAAGTGTTTGTTTTTTGTTTTTTCAAAGATTTAGTGTCATAACAAAAACCAGTAAAACCTGAGAAAGTTAAATATTTCCCATTTTGATTGCAAGAAAAGTGCTTTCATTAATCGATTTGGCATATCTCAGTAACAAGTGGCAATTTGTTTAATTGGACTGAATGAATTCCATTTTGATAAGAGCTTGCCTTTCTAATAGTATGCAAGAAAAAAAAACACCTCAAAATTTAATAATGCTCCTCTTTAACTTTAAATAATGGTATTCCCTGTGTGGACCTCTACAAAAGCAATTTCTCGGGTTTGCTTTCTATTTTGCAATATTAAAACCTGAAAAATAAAATATGGCACCGCTTCATGTCAATAAGAACAACAGACAGAGACAAGAGACAAAGAAAAACAGACAGACACAGAGAAACATGCACTGAAAGTCAACTTTTGTAATTTATAAATTGTGATTCTGAGAGGTACGAATTGTAATATAAGCCAAACTTTGGTTGTGAACGGAAATTAACCCAACAAGACGAAAGAAAATACGATATTGAATCGGGAAAACACACATGAAAAATGTCCAGCTCAATTTATTTAAATGAGGTTAATATTGTAATGTAGATGATATCAAATTATATCTACGAGGAAATAATTTATTTGGTCAAATTTCAGCTAGTGAACAGAAGTTGACGGCAAAACAAATTAAATGCTGGAATATTTGACGTGCTTCCAAAAGTGAATGTGTCGTCTCGGACTAGGAAAAGGTTATTTTATCATAGGAATGTCGAATTAAAGTTGCCGTTTTCATTTTTCAAGTACAAAACTATATATGAGAAGACGCTCTAATTATCGATTCGTCGAAAAAATATAGCGAGAAAACATTACAACAGTCAGTGAAAATTAGAGTAAATCAAGGAAATGGAGATAGTCTCATCGTTTTAGGCAATGGAAATGCTGTATTCAAAGAATAATAACATGAAGAAAGCTTGACACAGATATCTGAAAGTTCATGTATTTATCGTGGAAATGGCGTTCGGGGTTCAGTCACTCTCTGCCCCCGGCCGTAACGTAGCTTCCGTGTTTCTTTATAAATATTTTTATGGTAATTGTTCTGATTATCTTTCCTATTTCGTACTTATATTTTACAAGTTTAAGCGCAGTACTAAATTGGAAGCGTGTCTACTTATTTTACAGTTGAAATGGTTACATGTGCGTTTTGGAGCAGTGGATATCGACTCGGAACGACAAATCGGGAAACCGCGTTCGAATTCCAGTTGAATTCCTTGCATTCACTTATGCACAAATACCATTGGGAAATGTATTCATCTGTCTCTTCCCTGCAGTTATGGGTAAAGTAATAGAACAGACTGGGTTCTCTAGCCTTGGCTGGCAATCAGTCTACCGGAGAAAGCAATGGCAAACTACTGCGGGATAATCTTCTGCCCAGTCAGTCATGTCTCTTTCGGGACATGATCGCCCAAAGCGTGTATCTCGTATGGCACTTAACTGACTGACTGAATATAATAATTGGAAACATGGCTTGTAAAGGTGAGTGGGGTTGGAAGGATTTATTTATTTTTTGAAACTCGCTAAAGTAATGTATTTTTTTTTTTTTTTTTTTTACTATTTTTTGCTTGATGCTATGGTTCATTTGAATGAGTGTTTTTGTAATTTTCAAAGAAATTTCTTTGGACTTTTTTTAAGCTCTTTATAATTTATTTTATTTTATTTTTATTTTTTTTCATTTTTTTACTACTAAGCCCTTATTTCCGCCAACAGCTACCTCTCACAGTCATTTACGACCAAAATGGCAAAATAAGTTTATTTATCAAATGGCTTGTAAAGGTGAGTGGGGTTGGAAAGATTTATTTATAAAAGAGATATCGGTTTTCTATTGTTTTGAAGTAATAAAGTGATCCCCCTTTAATTATACTTAATTTAATATAATCTATTTCTTCCCCCTCCAGTTATGGGTTAAATAACAGGACAGATTGGGTTATATAGCCTTGGCTGGCAACCAGTCTACCGGAGAAAGCAATGGCAACCTACTGCGGGATAATCTTCTGCCCAGTCAGTCATATCTCTTTCGGGACATGATCGCCCAAAGCGTGTATCACGTATGGCACTTAACTGACTGACTGAATATAATAATTGAAAACATAATTAAAACTTCTACTGAGCATAAAGTGGGGATAGGTTTTCTATTGTTTTGAAGTAATAAAGTGATCCCCCACTAATTATACTAAATTCAATATAATCTATCTCTTCTCTCTCCATTTATGAGTTAAATAATATGACAGATTTGCTTCTATAGCTTTGGCGGGCAACCAGTCTACCGCAGAAAGCAAATGGCAACCTACTGTGGTATAATCTTCTGCCCAGTCAGTCATGTCTCTTTCGGGACATGATCGCCTAAAGCGTGTATCACGTATGACTCTTAACTGACTATAGCCATATGTTTATGTTAACAGTTTCTTCTCTTACACTTTTCCCTTGTAAAAATCTTTTCCGACCATTAGCAATCAAGTGTTATATAACACTGCTGCTGGAAAACAATAATCGTCAATAATACAACCATATTGGATTCATTTCTATGCTTGGCCGGCTTAGGAGATTTTTGCAGCCTAGCATATGCGCTGATTTCTTAAGTTTACGTAGTTTCTAGTGGTGTTCTATATGAATTATTTTGAACTTCATCCTATAGTAGGCGGTGATCCCCTTTCTTTTTCCAAATGGAACGAGAACAACCTACCCCAGTGATTGAAATAAAGAGTTCGGTTCAAAATTCCTAACACCTGATGAAGGCTGGGGCGTACAACGGCCGAAATGTCGTAAAGATGGCAATAAGGATGAGGATAACTGTCTGAACAATGTAAATAATGTTGATCATTCATTTCCTTTGAATTTCTATTCCTCATTAGTTATACTATGTACATATCGGCTCGGAACGAGAAATCGGGGAAGCCGAGTTAGATTCCAGTTGAATTCTTTGCATTCACTTACGCTCATATACCCTTGGGAAAGGGTTTAATCTTCTCTTCCTTCCAGTTATGGGTTAAATAATAGGACTGATTGGGTTCTATAGTCTTGGCTGGCAGCCAGCCTACCTCAGAAAGTAATGGCAACCTACTGCGAGATAATCTTCCGCCCAGTCAGTCATATCTTTTTCGGGACATGATCACCCAAAGCGTGTTTCACGTATGGTACTTAACTGACTGACTGCAAAAAGGTATATTGACATCATCTTTGTGTTATCAAAACGTTTCGGCTATTGTGCCCTCCGGCATTCTTCAGGTGTACGGTACAACAGCCTATTAAATTAAAGCGTCGATTCATGAAGTTCAGTTGTAACTTTAATTTCTGAGGCTGGCACTATAGTATAGCTTAAAGGAAACGAGGCGTGCTGTAACTGAGCATTCTTAAATAAATAAGAAATAAACAAGATTTTCATAAACATTGGCAGTGGAAAGAGAACAATTTACCGCCGGTCAGTTTGAAATTTCCTATAGGTTATACGGATCGACATAAACCTGATGAAGGCCAAAGAGCACAACGGCTGAAGTTTTCTGGTTACAAAAGGAAAGATGAAGGCAATAGACAGTATGGTAACAGGACAAATAACACCTCCTCATCTCAAAAATTGAGACAGAAATAAAGTTCATCAAAACTGTAAATAAATTAGGGATTTTAATAATGAAGGAGCAAATACAAAGTTCGAGGTAATGACTATAAGCATAATATCATTACTTGTCTGTCCAAGAGGGGATAATTCATTGTAACAGACGAGGTGCCTGCTTTTCAAAATAAACGTATTCAACAGGCGGAAGATTTTATAGATAGATAGATAGATAGATAGATAGATAGATATAAATAGACTGTGATAGATAGATAGATAGATAGATAGATAGATAGATAGATAGATATATATAAATAGACTGTGATAGATAGATAGATAGATAGATAGATAGATAGATAGATAGATATAGATAGATAGATAAATAGATAGATAGATATAAATAGACTGTGATAGATAGATAGATAGATAGATAGATAGATAGATAGATAGAAATAGACTGTGATAGATAGATAGACAGATAGATAGATAGATATAAATAGACTGTGATAGATAGATAGATAGATAGATAGATAGATAGATAGAAATAGATAGACTGTGATAGATAGATAGATAGATAGATAGATAGATAGATATAAATAGACTGTGATAGATAGATAGATAGATAGATAGATAGATAGATAGATAGATAGATAGATAGATAGATAGATAGATAGATATAAATAGACAGTGATAGATAGTTAGATAGATAGACTGTGATAGATAACACTCTCGTGGTTGCGTTAAAATAAAGTCTGTGGAGTGTCTCTCTATAGAAATGACTGGATATCGGCTGGGACCTAGAAATCGAGGAGCCGGATTCACATTCTTAGCATTCACATACGCGCAAATACCCTTGAAAAAGGTATCAATTCGTCTTTTGTCTCAGGTTATGAGTTAAATGACATGACAGATTTTGCTGCTAACCAGTCTACCGCAGAAAGTAATGGCCACCTACTGCGGGACAATCTTTTGCCCAGTCAGTCATGTCTCTTTCGAGACATGATCGCCCAAGCGTGTATCACGTATGGCACTTAACTGACTTACTGACAGTTGAGATCAAAAGTGGGAATGTTTTGTCCCTTACCATTATAATCCTGGATGCAACGACACCAAGCGGACGTTTTTGCATACAAGGAGGGTTAATCTTTCATCACCAAAAAAATTAGTAGATCTTGTTAAAATATCTAGTACTATTCACATATTCAAAATATAAAGAAAGAAAAATTAAATTTTGTATGTTTGGTACGTTTCATGTTCTCCAGTGCTGATGGGTACTTCCTCTTTTTGTATTTCCCGCCTTTTTTTCCGCCTATCACTTTGACTACACCGGTTCTCGCTCGATCACCGAAGTTAAACAACGTTGAGCCTGGTCAGTACTTAGATGGGTGACCGCTTGGGAATACCAGGTACTGTAAACGTTTAGTGACGGATGTGCGTTGTGATGCAGTGGATATCAACTCGGAAAGAGAAATCGGTGAACCGAGTTCGAATTCCAGTTGAATACCCTGCATTCACTTAACCACTGGTACCCTTGGGAAAGGTATTAATCCGTCCCTTCCCTCCAGTTCTGGGTTAAATAACAAGGGTAGGAGTTGGGGACCCTGCCCTTAAAAACAAATCCCAATGAATCTTGATATTCGAAAAGAGAAAAGTATTACTAGACACGAAACTTATCTAAAACAACAATAAATTGTTGAAAGAAAAAGGTATTACCAGCAATAAAAAAAAGTTAGTTGGCATTAAATGACCCGCCGAGGTTGGTATGCCATAAAAAGAAACAAACAAAACTTTCTTTTCCGTCGTAATTTTCAGTTACCATGACAAATTTCTTCCGATTATCTACTCCACCTTCGAATTATAAGTCTTATCCTTTAATCAGTGTTCCTTTCTTTGGTTATTTTAAAGCCTCGTCTTTTGTCTTCTTCATTCCTTTTAGTTGTGAATATTGATGAGAACGGAGTGGACGGAGTAAGGAGCATGAGAGAGAGGATGCAGCTTAGTGAGATAGGAGATGACTTTTTATTTTATAATCATATCGCCCCAAGCAAGACATTTTTCTGCCACTGTTTTGCGGGGGGTTACATAGGAGGAATATTAGGAGAAAGAGTGACAGGTTATGGCGGGTGTCAGGAAGTGGGTAAGAGAAGTATGAGAATACTGATGAGAATGGAGTGGACGGACTAAGGAGCATGAGAGAGAGGATGCAGCTTAGTGAGATAGGAGATGACTTTTTATTTTATAATCATATCGCCCCAAGCAAGACATTTTTCTGCCACTGTTTTGCGGGGGGGTTACATAGGAGGAATATTAGGAGAAAGAGTGACAGGTTATGGCGGGTGTCAGGAAGTGGGTAAGAGAAGTATGAGAATACTGATGAGAATGGAGTGGACGGACTAAGGAGCATGAGAGAGAGGATGCAGCTTAGTGAGATAGGAGATGACTTTTTATTTTATAATCATATCGCCCCAAACAAGACATTTTTCTGCCACTGATTTGCAGGGGGTTACATAGGAGGAATATTAGGAGAAAGAGTGACAGGTTATGGCGGGTGTCAGGAAGTGGGTAAGAGAAGTATGAGAATACTGATGAGAATGGAGTGGACGGACTAAGGAGCATGAGAGAGAGGATGCAGCTTAGTGAGATAGGAGATGACTTTTTATTTTATAATCATATCGCCCCAAACAAGACATTTTTCTGCCACTGATTTGCAGGGGGTTACATAGGAGGAATATTAGGAGAAAGAGTGACAGGTTATGGCGGGTGACAGGAAGTGGGTAAGACAAGTATGAGAATACTGATGAGAATGGAGTGGACGGAGTAAGGAGCATGAGAGAGAGGATGCAGCTTAGTGAGATAGGAGATGACTTTTTATTTTATAATCATATCGCCCCAAGCAAGACATTTTTCTGCCACTGATTTGCGGGGGGTTACATAGGAGGAATATTAGGAGAAAGAGTGACAGGTTATGGCGGGTGTCAGGAAGTGGGTAAGAGAAGTATGAGAATACTGATGAGAATGGAGTGGACGGACTAAGGAGCATGAGAGAGAGGATGCAGCTTAGTGAGATAGGAGATGACTTTTTATTTTATAATCATATCGCCCCAAGCAAGACATTTTTCTGCCACTGTTTTGCGGGGGGTTACATAGGAGGAATATTAGGAGAAAGAGTGACAGGTTATGGCGGGTGTCAGGAAGTGGGTAAGAGAAGTATGAGAATACTGATGAGAATGGAGTGGACGGACTAAGGAGCATGAGAGAGAGGATGCAGCTTAGTGAGATAGGAGATGACTTTTTATTTTATAATCATATCGCCCCAAACAAGACATTTTTCTGCCACTGTTTTGCAGGGGGTTACATAGGAGGAATATTAGGAGAAAGAGTGACAGGTTATGGCGGGTGACAGGAAGTGGGTAAGACAAGTATGAGAATACTGATGAGAATGGAGTGGACGGAGTAAGGAGCATGAGAGAGAGGATGCAGCTTAGTGAGATAGGAGATGACTTTTTATTTTATAATCATATCGCCCCAAGCAAGACATTTTTCTGCCACTGTTTGCGGGGGGTTACATAGGAGGAATGGTACCAGAAAGAGTGACAGTTTATGGCGGGTGTCAGGAAGTAGGTAAGAGAAGTATGAGAATAGTGATGAGAATGGAGTGGACGGAGTACCGAGCATGAGAGAGAGGATGCAGCTTAGTGAGATAGGAGATGACTTTTTATTTTATAATCATATCGCCCCAAGCAAGACATTTTTCTGCCACTGTTTTGCAGGGGGTTACATAGGAGGAATATTAGGAGAAAGAGTGACAGGTTATGGCGGGTGTCAGGAAGTGGGTAAGAGAAGTATGAGAATACTGATGAGAATGGAGTGGACGGAGTAAGTAGCATGAGAGAGAGGATGCAGCTTAGTGAGATAAGAGATGACTTTTTATTTTATAATCATTTTGCCCCAAACAAGATATTTTTCTGCCACTGTTTTGCAGGGGGTTACATAGGAGGAATGTTACGAGAAAGAGTGACAGGTTATGGCGGGTGACAGGAAGTGGGTAAGACAAGTATGAGAATACTGATGAGAATGGAGTGGAGGGAGTAAGGAGCATGAGAGAGAGGATGCAGCTTAGTGAGATAGGAGATGACTTTTTATTTTATAATCATATCGCCCCAAGCAAGACATTTTTCCGCCACTGATTTGCGGGGGGTTACATAGGAGGAATGGTACCAGAAAGAGTGACAGGTTATAGCGAGTGTCAGGAAGGGGTAAGACAAGTATGAGAATACTGATGAGAATGGAGTGGACGGAGTAAGGAGCATGAGAGAGAGGATGCAGCTTAGTGAGATAGGAGATGACTTTTTATTTTATAATCATATCACCCCAAGCAAGACATTTTTTCTGCCACTGTTTTCCGGAGGGTTACATAGGAGGAATATTAAGGAGAAAGAGTATGCACCTTAGTGATATAGGAGATGATTTTTTATTTTATAATCATATCGCCCCAAGCAAGACATTTTTCTGCCACTGTTTTGCAGGGGTTACATGGGAGGAATGTTACGATAAAGAGTGACAAGTTATGGCGGGTGTCAGGAAGTGGGAAAGAGAAGTATGAGAATACTGATGAGAATGGAGTGGACGGAGTAAGGAGCATGAGAGAGAGGATGCAGCATAGTGAGATAGGAGATGACTTTTTATTTTATAATCATATCGCCCCAAGCAAGACATTTTTCTGCCACTGTTTGCAGGGGGTTACATAGGAGGAATGTTAGGAGAAAGAGTGACAGCTTATGGCGGGTGTCAGGAAGTGGGTAAGAGAAGTATGAGAATACTGATGAGAATGGAGTGGACGGAGTAAGGAGCATGAGAGAGAGGATGCAGCTTAGTGACATAGGAGATGACTTTTTATTTTATAATCATATCGCCCCAAGCAAGACATTTTTCTGCCACTGTTTTGCCGGGGGTTACATAGGAGGAATGTTACGAGAAAGAGTGACAGGTTATGGCGGGTGTCAGGAAGTGGGTAAGAGAAGTATGAGAATACTGATGAGAATGGAGTGGACGGAGTAAGGAGCATGAGAGAGAGGATGCAGCTTAGTGAGATATGAGATGACTTTTTATTTTATAATCATATCGCCCCAGCAATACATTTTTCTGCCACTGTTTTGCGGGGGTTACATAGGAGGAATGTTAGGAGAAAGAGTAACAGCTTATGGCGGGTGTCAGGAAATAGGTAATAGAAGTATGAGAATACTGATGAGAATGGAGTGGACGGAGTAAGGAGCATGAGAGAGAGGATGCAGCTTAGTGAGATAGGAGATGACTTTTTATTTTATAATCATATCGCCCCAAGCAAGACATTTTTCTGCAACTGTTTTGCGGGGGGTTACATTGGAAGAATGGTACCAGAAAGAGTGACAGGTTATAGCGAGTGTCAGGAAGTGGGTAAGAGAAGTATGAGAATACTGATGAGAATGGAGTGGACGGAGTAAGGAGCATGAGAGAAAGGATGCAGCTTATTGAGATAAGAGATGACTTTTTATTTTATAATCATATCGCCCCAAGCAATACATTTTTCTGCCACTGTTTTGCGGGGGGTTACATAGGAGTAAAGTTACGAGAAAGAGTGACAGGTTATGGCGGGTGTCAGGAAGTGGGTAAGAGAAGTATGAGAATACTGATGAGAATGGAGTGGACGGAGTAAGGAGCATGAGAGAGAGGATGCAGCTTAGTGACATAGGAGATGACTTTTTATTTTATAGTCATATCGCCCCAAGCAAGACATTTTTCTGCAACTGTTTTGCGGGGGGTTACATAGGAAGAATGGTACCAGAAAGAGTGACAGGTTATAGCGAATGTCAGGAAGTGGGTAAGAGAAGTATGAGAATACTGATGAGAATGGAGTGGACGGAGTAAGGAGCATGAGAGAAAGGATGCTGCTTAGTGAGATAAGAGATGACTTTTTATTTTATAATCATATCGCCCCAAGCAAGAAATTTTTCCGCCACTGATTTGCGAGCGGTTACATAGGAGGAATGGTACCAGAAAGTGTGACAGGTTATAGCGAGTGTCAGGAAGTGGTTAAGACAAGTATGAGAATACTGATGAGAATGGAGTGGACGGAGTAAGGAGCATAAGAGAGAGTATGCACCTTAGTGATATAGGAGATGATTTTTTATTTTATAATCATATCGCCCCAAGCAAGACATTTTTCTGCCACTGTTTTGCAGGGGTTACATGGGAGGAATGTTACGATAAAGAGTGACAAGTTATGGCGGGTGTCAGGAAGTGGGAAAGAGAAGTATGAGAATACTGATGAGAATGGAGTGGACGGAGTAAGGAGCATGAGAGAGAGGATGCAGCATAGTGAGATAGGAGATGACTTTTTATTTTATAATCATATCGCCCCAAGCAAGACATTTTTCTGCCACTGTTTGCAGGGGGTTACATAGGAGGAATGTTAGGAGAAAGAGTGACAGCTTATGGCGGGTGTCAGGAAGTGGGTAAGAGAAGTATGAGAATACTGATGAGAATGGAGTGGACGGAGTAAGGAGCATGAGAGAGAGGATGCAGCTTAGTGACATAGGAGATGACTTTTTATTTTATAATCATATCGCCCCAAGCAAGACATTTTTCTGCCACTGTTTTGCCGGGGGTTACATAGGAGGAATGTTACGAGAAAGAGTGACAGGTTATGGCGGGTGTCAGGAAGTGGGTAAGAGAAGTATGAGAATACTGATGAGAATGGAGTGGACGGAGTAAGGAGCATGAGAGAGAGGATGCAGCTTAGTGAGATATGAGATGACTTTTTATTTTATAATCATATCGCCCCAGCAATACATTTTTCTGCCACTGTTTGCAGGGGGTTACATAGGAGGAATGTTAGGAGAAAGAGTAACAGCTTATGGCGGGTGTCAGGAAATAGGTAATAGAAGTATGAGAATACTGATGAGAATGGAGTGGACGGAGTAAGGAGCATGAGAGAGAGGATGCAGCTTAGTGAGATAGGAGATGACTTTTTATTTTATAATCATATCGCCCCAAGCAAGACATTTTTCTGCAACTGTTTTGCGGGGGGTTACATTGGAAGAATGGTACCAGAAAGAGTGACAGGTTATAGCGAGTGTCAGGAAGTGGGTAAGAGAAGTATGAGAATACTGATGAGAATGGAGTGGACGGAGTAAGGAGCATGAGAGAAAGGATGCAGCTTATTGAGATAAGAGATGACTTTTTATTTTATAATCATATCGCCCCAAGCAATACATTTTTCTGCCACTGTTTTGCGGGGGGTTACATAGGAGTAAAGTTACGAGAAAGAGTGACAGGTTATGGCGGGTGTCAGGAAGTGGGTAAGAGAAGTATGAGAATACTGATGAGAATGGAGTGGACGGAGTAAGGAGCATGAGAGAGAGGATGCAGCTTAGTGACATAGGAGATGACTTTTTATTTTATAATCATATCGCCCCAAGCAAGACATTTTTCTGCAACTGTTTTGCGGGGGGTTACATAGGAAGAATGGTACCAGAAAGAGTGACAGGTTATAGCGAATGTCAGGAAGTGGGTAAGAGAAGTATGAGAATACTGATGAGAATGGAGTGGACGGAGTAAGGAGCATGAGAGAAAGGATGCTGCTTAGTGAGATAAGAGATGACTTTTTATTTTATAATCATATCGCCCCAAGCAAGACATTTTTCTGCCACTATTTTGCGGGTGGTTACATAGGAGTAAAGTTACGAGAAAGAGTGACAGGTTATGGCTGGTGTCAGGAAGTGGGTAAGAGAAGTATGAGAATACTGATGAGAATGGAGTGGACGGAGTAAGGAGCATGAGAGTGAGGATGCAGCTTAGTGAGATAGGAGATGACTTTTTATTTTATAATCATATCGCCCCAAGCAAGATATTTTTCTGCCACTGTTTTGCAGGGGGTTACATAGGAGGAATGTTAGGAGAAAGAGTGACAGGTTATGGCGGGTGTCATGAAGTGGGTAAGAGAAGTATGAGAATACTGATGAGAATGGTGTGGACGGAGTAGGGAGCATGAGAGAGAGGATGCAGCTTAGTGAGATAAGAGATGACTTTTTATTTTATAATCATATCGGCCCAAGCAAGATATTTTTCTGCCACTGTTTTACAGGGGGTTACATAGGAGGAATGTTACGAGAAAAAGTGACAGGTTATGGCGGGTGTCAGGAAGTGGGTAAGAGAAGTATGAGAATACTGATGAGAATGGTGTGGACGGAGTAAGGAGCATGAGAGAGAGGATGCAGCTTAGTGAGATAGGAGATGACTTTTTATTTTATAATCATATCGCCCCAAGCAAGACATTTTTCTGCAACTGTTTTGCGGGGGGTTACATAGGAAGAATGGTACCAGAAAGAGTGACAGGTTATAGCGAATGTCAGGATGTGGGTAAGAGAAGTATGAGAATACTGATGAGAATGGAGTGGACGGAGTAAGGAGCATGAGAGAAAGGATGCTGCTTAGTGAGATAAGAGTGACTTTTTATTTTATAATCATATCGCCCCAAGCAAGACATTTTTCTGCCACTGTTTTGCGGGTGGTTACATAGGAGTAAAGTTACGAGAAAGAGTGACAGGTTATGGCTGGTGTCAGGAAGTGGGTAAGAGAAGTATGAGAATACTGATGAGAATGGAGTGGACGGAGTAAGGAGCATGAGAGTGAGGATGCAGCTTAGTGAGATAGGAGATGACTTTTTATTTTATAATCATATCGCCCCAAGCAAGATATTTTTCTGCCACTGTTTTGCAGGGGGTTACATAGGAGGAATGTTAGGAGAAAGAGTGCCAGGTTATGGCGGGTGTCATGAAGTGGGTAAGAGAAGTATGAGAATACTGATGAGAATGGTGTGGACGGAGTAGGGAGCATGAGAGAGAGGATGCAGCTTAGTGAGATAAGAGATGACTTTTTATTTTATAATCATATCGCCCCCAGCAAGACATTTTTCTGCCACTCTTTTACAGGGGGTTACATAGGAGGAATGTTACGAGAAAAAGTGACAGGTTATGGCGGGTGTCAGGAAGTGGGTAAGAGAAGTATGAGAATACTGATGAGAATGGAGTGGACGGAGTAAGGAGCATGAGAGAGAGGATACCGCTTAGTGAGATAGGAGATGACTTTTATTTTAGAATCATATCGCCCCAAGCAAGACATTTTTCTGCCACTGTTTGCGGGGGGTTACATAGGAGGAATGGTACCAGAAAGAGTGACAGTTTATGGCGGGTGTCAGGAAGTAGGTAAGAGAAGTATGAGAATACTGATGAGAATGGAGTGGACGGAGTAAGGAGCATGAGAGAGAGGATGCAGCTTAGTGAGATAGGAGATGACTTTTTATTTTATAATCATATCGCCCCAAGCAAGACATTTTTCTAGCACTGTTTTGCGGGGGTTACATAGGAGGAATGTTACGAGAAAGAGTGACAGGTTATAGCGAGTGTCAGGAAGTGGGTAAGAGAAGTATGAGAATACTGATGAGAATGGAGTGGACGGAGTAAGGAGCATGAGAGAGAGGATGCAGCTTAGTGAGATAGGAGATGACTTTTTATTTTATAATCATATCGCCCCAAGCAAGACATTTTTCTGCCACTGTTTTGCGGGGGGTTACATAGGAGGAAAGTTACGAGAAAGAGTGACAGGTTATGGCGGGTGTCAGGAAGTGGGTAAGAGAAGTATGAGAATACTGATGAGAATGGAGTGGACGGAGTAGGGAGCCTGAGAGAGAGGATGCAGCTTAGTGAGATAAGAGATGACTTTTTATTTTATAATCATATCGCCCCCAGCAAGACATTTTTCTGCCACTGTTTTACAGGGGGTTACATAGGAGGAATGTTACGAGAAAAAGTGACAGGTTATGGCGGGTGTCAGGAAGTGGGTAAGAGAAGTATGAGAATACTTATGAGAATGGACTGGACGGACTAAGGAGCATGAGAGAGAGGATGCAGCTTAGTGAAATAGGAGATGACTTTTTATTTTATAATCATATCGCCCCAAGCAAGACATTTTTCTGCCACTGTTTTGCGGGGGTTTACATAGGAGGAATGTTACGAGAAAGAGTGACAGGTTATGGCGGGTGTCAGGAAGTTGGGTAAGAGAAGTATGAGAATACTGATGAGAATGGAGTGGACGGAGTAAGGAGCATGAGAGAGAAGATGCAGCTTAGTGAGATAGGAGATGACTTTTTATTTTATAGTCATATCGCCCCAAGCAAGACATTTTTCTGCCACTGATTTGCGGGGGGTTACATAGGAGGAAAGTTACGAGAAAGAGTGACTGGTTATGGCGGGTGTCAGGAAGTGGGTAAGAGAAGTATGAGAATACTGATGAGAATGGAGTGGACGGAGTAAGGAGCATGAGAGAGAGGATGCAGCTTAGTGAGATAGGAGATGACTTTTTATTTTATAATCATATCGCCCCAAGCAAGATATTTTTCTGCCACTGTTTTGCGGGGGTTACATAGGAGGAATGTTACGAGAAAGAGTGACAGGTTATGGCGTGTGTCAGGAAGTGGGTAAGAGAAGTTTGAGAATACTGATGAGAATGGAGTGGGCGGAGTAAGGAGCATCAAAGAGAGAGAGGATGCAGGTTAGTGAGATAAAGATGACTATTGACTTTACATTTAAATTTTTGGAGATTATAGCTGTCGGGAAAACAAGTAAATGGAAGGGAATTCCACAGGCGGGAAGTGCGACAAAAGAAGATGGTGGAGTAGAATTTGCGTTTACAATTGATTGGTTTCCAAAAAACCATTTAATTTATACTTAATATCCTGAAAAACTAGGATTTCAGGATATTAAATATAAATTAAATGGTTTTTGATAAATTAATTTAACTTTAAATAGTAATTTAACCCCTCTACCTTCCTCTCCCAGTCTCCTTTGTTTGTCTACCTTTATAAAATATGGATTCTTTTACTAATGTAACCCTCAATTTCCTCTGCTCGTATATATATTTTTTTTTCACCTCATCATTCTTATAAATTTTTATAGAAAAAATATTTAATAATTAATTTTTAAGAAAAATTTATAATTTTCTTTAATCTTTATTTTTTTTTATTTAGTTTGTCTATACCTAGAGATATCTTTAATTAGATTGACTTAATTAGAGTCCTCCACTCATTTTTCTACACCTAAATTTAAATTGAAATTTTAAAAATAAATAAGTTATCTTCAAGCTTTAAAATTAGCTTTAATTGAAAGTCAAGAGATTAAATTTAGTAATTCCAGTAAACAAAATACACTGGTGTATTTTAAATCGAAATTATATTGATTGGAATCTAAAATTCTTCAGATTAGAAAAAAAATTTAAAAGTACCGCCATTTTTTTTTATTCATCGGCACATATTTAAACAGTAGCCACATTCCTGTTTTAAAAATCTGGAAAAAATAAAATATACGTCGCTGACATGTTACTGAAGTCAAATTTTTAAATTAAAACTGACCTTTATCTGATTTCAAACAATTGTGCTTGCTTACTCTCTGAAATATTTCCTGTAATTTCTTATCAGATGAGGTAGTCCGAGCATGACAGCTTATCTCAAGTGTTGATAGATTTAATGACAAGCGGGAGGGGGGGGCCGAAGGCGACAAAAATATACGAATGTAATTTATTATGTAATAGAAGAGAATCCTTGAATAACGTGACCTTTTAATGATAAATTTCATGTACGCACCCCCCGTACAAATAAAGATACGGGCAATCAAAATGCACACAATTAAAATGTTTTTAATTATTTTAAAATTTGACGGGGTCAATTATTTGTATTAAGCTTTTAAATTTTCGATTAGTAATTGTAGTCTTCATGCATTAATTACATACCCTAGCTGGCCCATTAGAGGAAGAAACTTAACAATAATTATTAAACTTTTTATATACAATTTTTATATATAATTAAAAAATTTTAAAAAATGTAAAAATTAATTATTCATTGAATTTTTTCTTTTCAGACTATGATATGCTTAATTTATCTTGTTCATAAAAGCAATCAGAAGTTTATCCACATAAAAATTGGCATAGTTATTGCATTTTTCGCAATTCGGGCCTACTTTTTAGAAAGACGGGGACTATTAAAGAAAAAAAAACAGTGAATCAGCATTCCCCAATGACTCCTGAATTTTTTATATTAGTTTTAGAGTGGCCCAAAGTCGAATTGTTACACATTTCTGGAATTTAATTGGGGGGGGGGGGACATCCTTAAAAAAATATATGTTTTTACCAATATTTTCTAAAAATAATACAATCAAAATTGATTTCAGTCAATTATAAATAAGTTCTGAATTTTTCATCAAAATCCAACCATTATTTGATTTATGCAAGAATTTCCAAATCAATGTGTCTTTCACGGCCAAAAAAGTGCATTGCGTAACAATTACGTTTTTTTGGATATCGCACTGACGTAAGAAAAAAAATACTTTCTAGAACAATTTCGAACGTGTTAGAAATAATTTTAAAAATTTTAAACATATTTTAAAAAATGCTTTGTTCTATCCTCTTAATGGTAATATAAACGTTTTGCCGATAGAATTTTGTTTTTATTTAGTTTGGAACCTTTTCCCTTCCTACTATGCTGTTTTTTCATCGATTTTGTGGAGGTACCTAAAATTAACTTTATTTAAATCTTATATCGACATGTTCCCCTAAATATACTTTTTCTAATAACTCTCTTTTTTCTGATACTTTAACCCATTTAAAGTTAGATTTGTTTGACACGTATCGAGCGTTTCTAATTTAGAACATTTTTTTCGTTTTTCCTTTCTTTTCTCTTCTTTCCTTTCCTTTTCTTTATTTTTCTTACCTCCCCCCACCCCACTCCCTTTCTGTTTTGTTTAACCCAATTCTCAATTTCACGATTTCCTAATTCTTTACCCCTTTTTCTTTTGTAAAGCGAGACAAACCAAATTTTCCATTTCTTCACTTACAACTTTATCGAATAGTTAAAACCAAAAATAGACTGATTGACTTCCAAAATTTTTTGTGACGTAAATTTCTCAAATCTTAACCGTCATTTTTATTTATTTTTTATTTCTCTTTTTTATTTTTATTTTTATTTTTATTTTGAAATATGTACTGTTGCTGAGGAGACTTGAAATCTCTCTTAGGGATTTAATGTTGAAATGTTCATTCAACATTTTTGAATATTGAAAATTTATTTTATTTTATATTAGCTCAGTAAATTTTAATTACATTGAGCTCTCCTCTTGTATCATTTTTTTTTTTAATATTAAAATTTAATATTAATTAGGATCAGGTTTTTGGGATTTACTTTCCTACTTTTCCGTTTAGATTAAAGTAATTTAATAAAAATAGATAGATAGATAGATAGATAGATAGATAGATAGATAGATAGATAGATTTAATGCAAACAAATTGTCACGTTAACTGAGCAGGCTGACTTCGAACTTTTCTCAAGACATAGTTATGACACCCTCACTTACCGGGTCTGGGTTTCTTTGAATATTGAAAATTTATTTTATTTTATATTAGCTCTGTAATTTTAATTACATTGAGCTCTCCTCCTGTATCATTTTTTCTTAATATTAAAATTTAATATTAATTAGGATCAGGTTTTTGGGATTTACCTTCCTACTTTTCCGTTTGGATTAAAGTATTTTAATAAAAATAGATAGATAGATAGATAGATAGATAGATAGATAGATAGATAGATAGATAGATAGATAGAGAGATAGGAACAGACTGAGAATAGATAGATAGATAGATAGATAGATAGATAGATAGATAGATAGATAGATAGATAGATAAGGAACAGAATGAGATAGATAGATAGATAGATAGATAGATAGATAGATAGATAGATAGATAGATAGATAGATAAGGAACAGAATGAGATAGATAGATAGATAGATAGATAGATAGATAGATAGATAGATAGATAGATAGATAGATAGATAAGGAACAGAATGAGATAGATAGATAGATAGATAGATAGATAGATAGATAGATAGATAGATAGATAGATAGATAGATAGATAAGGAACAGAATGAGATAGATAGATAGATAGATAGATAGATAGATAGATAGATAGATAGATAGATAAGGAACAGAATGAGATAGATAGATAGATAGATAGATAGATAGATAGATAGATAGATAGATAGATAGATAGATAAGGAACAGAATGAGATAGATAGATAGATAGATAGATAGATAGATAGATAGATAGATAGATAGATAGATAGATAGATAAGGAACAGAATGAGATAGATAGATAGATAGATAGATAGATAGATAGATAGATAGATAAGGAACAGAATGAGATAGATAGATAGATAGATAGATAGATAGATAGATAGATAGATAGATAAGGAACAGAATGAGATAGATAGATAGATAGATAGATAGATAGATAGATAGATAGATAGATAGATAGATAGATAAGGAACAGAATGAGATAGATAGATAGATAGATAGATAGATAGATAGATAGATAGATAGATAGATAGATAGATAGATAGATAAGGAACAGAATGAGATAGATAGATAGATAGATAGATAGATAGATAGATAGATAGATAGATAGATAGATAGATTTAATGCAAACAAATTGTCACGTTAACTGAGCAGGCTGACTTCGAACTTTTCTCAAGACATAGTTATGACACCCTCACTTACCGGGTCTGGGTTTCTTTCTTTTTTGCCCTTGTCTCTGTTGCACTAAATATTTAAGTATTAAATATGTTGGGAGCCATACTCAAGGAATTTCAAACTGCTCAATGAATGCTGAATGTTCGTTTTGTAGAATCGACTGATCTTACCATTCTTCTTCTACTATGCGCCGTGTCCCTCCGGGACGTAGATGATCATGGCCTTCCACATCTCCCTATCCCTTGTAGCTTTTAACCCCCTTTTCTCTTGTTACCCATCCCAAACCCCGCTCTGTCATCTATTTGCCCATAAATCTAGAATATAAATGCATATAAACTATCAAGGCCACAAAGTGATGGATTAGTTTATGTATTGATTATAATATAGAATTGATCCTCGACTTTATTTCCAAATTATAATTTCTTATTTGTTTGTCAAATTTTGATTAATTATGTATCCGCCACTTTTTAATACTGATTAGTTATTTATAACTCTTCTTCTATTTGCCGTGTCTCTCCAGGACGTAGGTGATTATGGCCTTCCACATTCTCCTATTCATTGTAGCTTTTAACAACCTTTCTCTTGTTATTCCTCCCAAACCTCGCTCTGCCATGTATTTGCTCAAACACATCAAATATGACATGCGTCGCTTTCCCCTACCTCTTTCCCTCTATCTGACCTGTGAGTGTTAGATTCGTCAAACCCTCTTTCCTCATTACATGTCCCAGAAACTTCAGATGTTTTTTTCATGATGTTAAATATCAGTTTCCTTTTCGTTTGAATACTCTCTAAAACCTTCTAAATTCTTCATTAAAAACTCTAAATTTGTTTCTGGCCAATGGTTTTATTCTTTAAACTTTCGTTACCATACCGTTTAGGTCAATCTATTTCTCGGCATTATTTGATTCTATGGAATTAATTTTTTTTTCTGTCGTTGTTTGATTTCTTTTTTTGTTTTGCTTTTGGTATTTTGTTGATTTATTTTAGGTACCTCCACTCAAATTTTCGATATCTTAATTTAAATTGAAGTTTTAAAAATAAAAAAGTTTTCTTGAAGCTATAATTTTAGCTTTAATTGAAATCCAAGTGTTTAAATTTACTAATTACAGTAAGCAAAATACTTTGGTATATTTCAAACCGGAATTATATAGATCATAATCAAAAATTTTTTAGGTTTAAATTTTTTTTTAATTTAAAATTTTCCGCCATTTTTCATCGATTGTAAACAGAAGCCAATTCTCAGTTTTTGAAAAATCTTACAAAAATGAAGTACATCTCGCTGACACAATATTTTATTCAAATTACCGAATTTAAACTTACCGTAAGTTCACTTGAAACAAGAATTACTGCTTACTGCCTGAAATTTTTCAAAAAAGCGTTTCTCAATCACGGTAGCCTTGTTATCACAGTTGTCATCACCTTATCAGGAGGCGATAATGGATGATTCACAGTAGCCGGCCAAAAGAATAGAAGACGAATTTGTTATAAAAAGGTTTACATATGGATTTTTTTTTTCATGTAAGGGAGGACAACACTTAAATCACGTGACCTTTTAATGATAAATATCGCGCACGGGTAATACGGGCAATCAACACGCAGAAAATTAAAATGTTTTAATTATTTAACAAAAAATGAGCCTCATTATTTATAGTAAGTTTTTAGATTTTTCGATTAGTAAACATATTTACCAAACATTAATTTCACAAAATCGCGCAGACCTAGTAGGAAGAAATTTTAAGAAATTTTTGAAACTTTAGAAATTACTTAATAAAAAAATAATACAAATGAAAACAATTCTTGTAAAAATTCATTATTAATGGAATTCTTTTCTAATCAGAGTATGATATCATTTTAAATTATGTTTATAAAAGCAATTAAAAGTTTATCCAAATAAAAAATGGCATAGTTTTATTGCATTTTTGTTTTCGCAATTCGGAGCAGATTTTCTAAAAATGAGCAGGTTTTGAAGAAAAAATGACTGTTGATTAGCATTCTTACATTACTACTGAATTTAATTAAAATTAGCTATATGGGCGGAACAAGTCGCATTTTTCGACATTTATGGAAATTAATTAGTGGCGGGTAACATATGTAAGAAAAATATTTTTACTAATATTTTCTAAAAATAATTATTTCAAAACTGATTTTAATCAATTATAAATAAGTTCTGAAATTTTCATCAAAATCCGACCATTATTTGATTTTTGCAAAAATTTCCAAATTAATGTCTTTCACAGTCAAAAAGTGCCTTGCATAATATTACGTTTTGGCGTAATAAACTCTGGCGTCAATTTAGGCCTCGCACTGACGAAAAATAAAATGATTTTTTACCACAAAATGAACCTGTTAGAAACGATAAAAAAAATTTCTAAAAATGATTAAAAAACACTTTGGTCTATTCTCTTAATAAACATTTTGCCGAGAAAACTTTGTTTTTATTTAGTTTGAGGTCTTTATCTTCATACTATGCTGTTTTTCAGCAATTTTTTGGAGATACCTATTTATTTTCTATGATTTTTTTCAACAATAAAAAGAGATTTGGTGACACTACCTGAAAAATTGATTCATTAATTAATCGGCCAACACTTAAAAGTAAGAGAAAAAAGCTGCCTCTACTGCCATACGAGTTATCTATCCGAGGAAACTCGACTTTTCTACGATGAACGTTATAGATTAGATAAAACTAGCTACAAGAAAATTATTTCCTTCGTTCCATATTGACTTTAAATCTGAGGAAGGACGAAGATCGGAAAACAATTTTTAAAAATAAAAAAAGAATATTTGCAGGTGACACCTGATCAAAAGAGAACTGCGTACCTGATGATGGCTAGTGAATGAACTGAAACAAAAAAAAAGCAGAATAGTAATATGATTAGCGGTGGAACGATTTTCGGAATGCAATGTCGCGTTTAAAAATTGGGTTAAAATATCGCAAAAGAAATGAGTTAAATTTTTTTTTTTTTTTGGAAGAACAATGACACTTTCAAAAGGCAGTTGTAGAATGGAATGGATAAAAATTTGAGGTAAAAAATACAAAAGTACAAAAATGAAAAGTCAAACTTTCTCATCTGAAGAAGCCTTAGAACTTTTTGGCCGAAACGACCCGGTAAAAATAAAATTAAATCATTGACAACTATAGTACGAACAATTCCTAAAATAGAGTTTATTCATCTCAAAAGTTACAGAAATTGCCGCTTAAGACTTTATAGTTTGATCAAAATGTTCGTTTGGTTTATGAAGTCATTTGCTAATAAGCGAACGAAATTTTTTCGCCAACCCAGACTACAACCTTTCACATCGTATTTGCTTTTTTATGTTGATTTGTCTTTTAAGGATTTATATGTTCTTTTCTGTTTTTTCTTTCTTTCTTTCTTTCTTTCTTCTATGCTTTTCTGTTCGTCTTATAATTTGTTTCCTTTTTTATTCATATTTATCATTTCTTTCAATTTCTTTCTTTTTTTACTTCCCATGTCCTTTCTATTTGTATTTTTTGTTTTTCTCTTTTGTTTTTAATCTATCGTTAGTTTTTACACTTTAAATAAAATTTATTAGTGAATATTAAATTATTCGCGGTGTTTATTTTTTGCTTCATTCGCATTTTTCATCACTTTTTCTATTGTTTCTGCCATTTTCTGTTTTACATATATCTTGTCTTTCTCTGTTTTCTTTTTGAATTCAACCTCAACCCTTTCTTTCGATTTTTTATGCGTTGATCCGGTTTTTCTCGTTTTATTTTCTTTTCTATTGTCTTCCATTTGACGTTTTCCTGTTCTTTCTCATTCCTATGAGGTTGCGATCTGCCACTATTGTGGTTGGGGATTTGACCCAGACGTTTTCAAAAGACATTAACATTTCATGACGTCAAAATGCTTTAGCTGCTAATTCTGTCAAATGACTGGTATTCAATCTTAATGCACTCCGTTATTGCCATTCAAAAAAAAAAAAATACCCAGACTTTCAGTGTTTGGTTTTCAGAGTTAACTTCATTTCAGCTCTGAAAAAGTACGAAAGCGTAGTGTGAATTCTTGAAAGGACGAATCTGTGTTGTTGCTGATTTATAACGAGCAGAATTTTGTTTTTCTTCGTTATGACAGCCGAATAGATGTGTAATAATTCGAATAATGTTGTCTGCATTAATTTACACACAACATACATACACACACCTATAGTGTTGAGTTGTGGTACTTCTTTGGCAAGCAGGATTTTTTATCGCAAATTGCTTGATATCAGGGTGGAGACAGAGACTTGATAGTTGAAAAAAAAACTCCTTTTCCAAAAAACTATCTCAACTCAACAATGTTCAAGCTACAGGAGAAAAGAAAATAATATCCCCTAATCGAACACTTTCGCAACAAAAATCTACCGTAACAACCATAAACGAGAAAAAGGAACCGGGGCACAATAAGAGTAAATAAACCCAGCCTCGATGAGTGAAGACATCATAACGATGTTCTCACGAAACTTCGAAGAAAGTGGCAAATTCTTTGCACTATATGTATATTATGCATTACTCTTTAGCAATGAATTGAGTTTTTTCGGTGACTGGCGTGTGCATACACCACTTATATATAACACACTAAAATTTCCCTTCTGAAATTCCATGCGCTTATGACTTAGGGGTTAGCCACTCCGACTGACACCAAATCGTTTGAGTTTCGATCCCGGCCAAAAGCAAGTGGTTGTTTAGCTACACTGATGAGCTGTGATACAGAGAAATAGGCTTGTATGTGGATGAGGAATATAATTATTAACCAGTTATTGATCAGAAATAAATTAAACCAGTATACAGTATTAAAAACTGCTCAATACATATATAATGTAGAGCTTTAAAATATTTTCATTCGGAAGTTAGTCAATTACAGAACCTCGGTTTCAACCTTTCGATATCTTCAGGCGTTTTAAAACAATGACGCAATTCACTCTGACAGTAATTTGGAAGCGATATGCTAAAATGTTAGACATTCGCGCTGGAAGTTCCAATACGAATTTTTCAGCGTTTGGGTGTCAATCTAAGGATGTTGCACTGAATTCGGAAAGAGTCAGTTGAGACTAATGATGATTACGAGGGTAAGCCAGCTCGGAAAACTCATTCTAATCGTTCTGATAAGAAAAGATCAACCGCATTTATGGGTCAGATTTAACATGGAGGCCAACATCAAGTGCCTTGAGTGAGTAGTGCTGCTGGAAGATCCTATGTCTGGATGCAGAAATTTTTTGTCGTAAAAAATAATTCTACAGTGAACAAAGGGGGAAGAAAATAAAAAAAAAAACAAAATTCAATATAACACAAAGGGTTCAACTTAAAGAAAATTTAGTACTTTATTACACACACAGAGGAACTGTGAGTTGACTGCAAAACAGGTCTGTTAGCAAAGGCTAGGTTATAGCCTTGGTACCACAAGAAAAAAGTTAAAAGTCTTTCACAGTTACTTTGTCAATCTGAAGCTTCAAATCTTTTTTTTTTCTTTAAAGGGAGAGAACTTAGGGGAGAGTAGTCTCCCTCAAGTTACCGTCATAGCAACTCTGTTTTCTTTCTTTGTTTCAGGCCTGGAAAAAGTCTTTTTTTATGTTAAGACTCTTCTTCAACCCTCGTGGGTTGTGAACCGACCTGGGAAACTGTCCCTTTTTTCTGTAAAATAAAATTTCTTTCTTCCTCTGGAAGAAGTATTGTCCAATCTTATTTTTTCTTGCGCCACATGGGTTAATGGCTAACAGGGGAAACGTTCTTTTTTAGAGAAATAAACTCTCTTTTTTCCTCTGGAAGAAGTTGCGTCCTCTATTGTTTCTCCTCTGTTCGTCAGAAGGGAATTCTTTCTTTTCTTCTTCTGCGAGCTTCTCAAACCCGCAAATAAATTCTGTTTTTTTTTTAAGTCTTTGGTCTGACGGAGCTAAAATTTTCAGGACTGCGCAAGTCGACGAAAATAAACAAAACTGAGGGTTCCCGCTCCTTCAAATTCTGTCAAAGGGAGCCAACCAATCAGAGACAAGATACGCAACACGTGATACAGCAAAGACATTTCAATTCCCCAACTGCCTTAGCGAGAAAAGGAGAGAAAGAAAAAACGAAAAAACGAACGCCCGAATTTATTTGTGAAAGCCTCAGATTCAACAGGGAGGAGGCGAACATCAAGTGCCTTGGGTGGGTAATGCAGCTGGAAGATCCTGTGTCTGGGAACAGGACTCTGCTCCATTCCACACAAGCAGAAGAACCCAGTCATGGCAGGCAGACAATTTTTGCGACTACAACACCTCTTATATCTGGACACCAAACACCTCAGACTGAAATTTTGAATAGGGTGGAAGACCAACAAAATTCCTTTTAATACTAATGATGAACTTAAGGCAATGATTATGGCAGCATTCACCAACTTAAAAAAAGAGACAGTACAGACGATTTGCAGGAGATTTCGAAGTCGTCTGAAATACGTAGTTAAAGCCATGGCGATTTTCCTGAATAAATTTTAATTTCTCGCATGCACGTTGTTTGTTTTTGACTCTGTCGACTGCACAGTAGAGTAGGGTCAGTTGGGCACCATCTGTGTGAAAAACGCAATTCACTCCAACAGTAATTTGGAAGCGATATGCTGAAATGTTAGACATTTGCGCCGAAAACTTCAGTACGAATTTTTCAGCGTTTGGGTGTCAAGCTAAAGATGTTGCACATAATTCGGAAAGAGTCAGTTGAGACTAATGGTGATTACGAAGGTAAGCCAGCTCGGAAAACTCATTCTGATAAGAAAAGAACTCTCGAATTTATTGGTGAAAGCCTCAGATTCAACAGGGAGGAGGTGAACATCAAGTGCCTTGAGTGGGTAATGCTGCTGGAAGATCCTGTGTCTGGGAACAGGACTCCGCTCCATTCCACACAAGCAGAAGAACCCAGTCATGGCAGACAGATAATTTTTGCGACTACATTACCCCTTATATCTGGCCAGCTAACACCTCAGACTGAAACCCCCTATCGCCGTAGATGAAATAAAGATTTCAGTTCAAATTTCCCTAAAGTTCGACGACCGGAAGTAGGTCGCAATGGTCGAAACGATGTGATAATACCAATAAAGTTGGGGTTAATAATCCGAATGGAAAGATATAAAAAATAACTCGTCATTTCAGGAATTAAGACAGAAAAAATTACCCATAAATAATTACAGGATTATTTATCTGTGTTTTGTATTGAATTAGGTTGTAGCCCTCCTTGGGTTTCTGTCTACGATCAACCTGTAGAATCTGTTCTGTTTCCTCGGCTGTATACTCCTGCAATAGAGTATACAGCCGAGTATACAATAGAGTATAAAGATCGGCTTCGTTTTCTTGTCTTCAGAGTAAAGCAATAAAAAAAACTTATATATATATATAAAGTTTTTTTTTTTTTTTTTTTTTTTTCTCATTGCTATACAACACGTTAGAATAAATTTCCCATCTCGGATTCCATGCGTCGATGGCTTAGGAAGTAGCGACTCCGACTGATACCAATTCGGTCGAGTTTCGATCCCGGCCAGAAGCAAGTGGATGCATCTAGCCACACTGATGAGCTGTGATACAGCGAAACAGGCTTATATGTTGATGACTAATATATATATATATATATTAGTCATCCACATACAAGCCTGTTTCGCTGTATCACAGCTCATCATGTGTGTGTGTGCGTGTAATTACTAAGCAGTTATTGGTCAGGATTAAATTAGACCAGCATACAGTTGTATTAAAAAGTGCTCAATATATATTGTTGAACTTTTAAATATTAGAAAATGCCCGAAGATACCGAATGCTTGAAACCAAGGTTGCGTAATTGACTGACTTCCGAATGAATTGTTTAAGATCATTATAAATTATAAATCTGGGATGTCAATTTTTTTTCATTTATCAAATGTATAATTCTAATTTGGTTTATGCCTAGACCTAGAAATGAAAGTTAAATCGTAAAATATTTAAAAAATATTTTCAATGCCTTCGTCAACTAAAAATGAATTTAAATAACAAAAGTTAACCCTTTTATAAGATTCGTTAAATATGACACGCAAAATATTTAATATTTCCTTTTTTTAACTTTATTTTTATGTCTCGCTATAAACCAAATTAAAATTAAATATTTAATAAATGAAAAAAATTGACACTTTGTTTTTTCTCTCACTGTAACCACCTCTTTTGCTGCTCTATGTTTTTCTCTTTCGCTGGGTTCTTCCATCGTTCCTAAACAGAAGATCGATCGGTAAAGTTATCAAAAAAAAAATGGGAAAAAAAGGACACTGTGTTTGAAAAATTACAAAAATTCAAAGAATATTTCAAGCTTTTTCTGTCTACTTGTAAAGAAATGCTAATCTTTAGTTTTGCAGACGTTCTTTGTCTTTTGCTAGTTTAGACTAGTTTTTTAAAAAATCGTTTCACCCATGTTTTGTCTTAATATTTCACTTTCAGAATTTTGTTAACAGTTTCGAAAAGAACGGTCCACCCACGTCTATTGAACAGGTGAAGAGGCTCATCCCTTGTTTCCTGTTTAGGATGCGGTTTCCGGTTTTCTCTTTTCCAATCTTTTCACTCTTTTCTCTCTTTATTTTTTTCAATTGGAGTAGATAGACTAAACTATCGCCCGGTTCACACTCCACCCACATCTATTGAACAGGTGAAGAGGCTCATCCCTTGTTTCCTGTTTAGGATGCGGTTTCCGGTTTTCTCTTTTCCAATCTTTTCACTCTTTTCTCTCTTTATTTTTTTCAATTGGAGTAGATAGACTAAACTATCGCCCGGTTCACACTCCACCCACGTCTATTGAACAGGTGAAGAGGCTAATCCCTTGTTTCCAGTTTAGGATGCGGTTTCCGGTTTTCTCTTTTCTCTTTTCCAATCTTTTCACTCTTACGTAGCCCCCCTGCGCATCAGTGGCGTTTTTGGGGTGATATGATTAAAAAAATAAAAATGGGTGTTTAATTTAAAATGTAATATTGAATTTCGTAATGTAAAATATTGCATAGCGTTCTATTTTTACCCCCTCTTTTGTTGCTTTATTTTTCTCTCTTTCTCCGGGTCCTTCCAAAGTTCTTAAACTGAAGATCGATCGGGGAAGTTATCAAAAAAAATGGCCAAAAGTTCAATGTCTTTAAAAATTACGAAATTTCAAAGAAAATTTAAACCTTTTTCTGTCTACTGCTAACGAAATGCTAATCTGGGGAATTAGCATTATCTTCCGCTACATGACTAGCCATTTTAACATATTAAATACATACTTAATATTTATATTCTTCCATCTCCCACCGCCTCGTTCTCACCCGTTCTTTTTTGTTTCTTTTTTTTTTTTTTCACGGTATGTTAGCAACCCGGTAGGTAAAAAAATAAACCTACAAAGGGCGGAGGAACTCTTAAGGAGTCAACGGCCAGCTAACTAAGGTGGTGTCTCGATAAATCAGCGTATAGAATGCAAGGGTATATCACGCCACTATTTATTCCATGCACAATCATGGCTTTTCAAAATAAATATATGAAACCTAACGGCGTGAAGAGGATTAATTCCAAAAGAAGCAGCTCCTCACCCGGAACGAGGAAAGCGATATTTATGATTAGGATGATCCCCGAAAGAGGAATACAAATGAAGAAGGACTTGTACTTATGTTTTATCGATTATGCAAAGGCATTCAACAAAATACGCCACAAAGAATTAATGCAAATGCTCAGCAGCCTCGACATATTTAGGAAAGGTATAAGAGTTATCAAGAATCTCTACTGGCAGCAAACTGCCTGCATACGGACAGGTAACGAATTCAGCAGATATACAAAGATAGAAAGGGGCGTAAGACAAGGATATGACTTTTCACCGAATCTATTCAACTTGTACAGCGAGACTATTCTGAGGACCCTAGAAGTTATGCCAGGATTCGTCATCGGAGGCTAAAATTTGAACGACATAAGGTACGCAGATGATACAGTGCTGATAGCAAGCAGGCACGGAAAGGAAACTACAAGACCTCCTACAGAAGGTAGCTGAAGAGAGTGACAATAAAGGACTACAAATAAACTGCAAGAAAACCAAATGCATGGTCATGAGCAAAAAGAGCAACCCAAAATGTCAAATACAGGTTGGAGATACTAAAATCAAGCAGGTACAAAAATTTATCAGAATGTGCGACACAGAGATCCGAAAGCGATTTGGGATGTTGAAGGACGCTTTCCAGAAGCTGAGTATAGTATTAAGAAACAGGAAACTTTAACTAGAAACAAAGAAAAGAGTACTGGATTGCTATGTCATGTCAGTTCTTCAACATGGCAGTGAATGCTAAACAATATCATCAAAGATGACGGAAAAAACTTGAAGTAACTGAAATGTGGTTCTACAGAAGGATGCTGTGGATATCATGTATCGTGCATGTGAGCAATGGTAAGTTTTTGGAAAAGATGGAAACGAAAAGTAAATTAATACTTAGCATCAGGAAGAGACAGCTAAAGTTCCTGGGACATGAGGAAAAAGGGTTTGGAAAACCTGATACTAACCGGCCAGGTAGAGGAAAAAAAGACGGGGGAAAGCAGCGGATAACATATTTGAAGGGACTGATTAGGTGAATGACAGAATGGGGATTGCGTGGTATAAAAGGAGAAAGCATGCTAAGAGCCACCAGGGATAGGAAGACGTGGAAAACCATGATCGCCTACGTTCTGAAACAACAAGGCATATAGAAGAAGAAGAACACCCTGCACATCAGTAGCGGCCCTGCCTTGATTGGGGTGAAATGATTGTAATATATATATATATATATATATATATATATATATATATATATATATATACACGCACATACATAAACAGAGAGAGAGAGAGAGAGAGAGAGAGAGAGAGAGAGCTGTTATTTTTCGTGAGTACGTGCCTTTAAGTTGCCATGACTGGGTTTTATGTTGCCTAAACGGCGAAATTGACGACAATCTCTCTGGATTGAGTAATCCTACAAAGGAAAAAGTGAGCCTATCGACAGAAATTGTATCTGCATATTTTTTTTTTACCATCAGGGAAGCCACAACTATAACCGAGACGTGTTGTTACCAATTTGGCCACGGCAGACAATCTTGATCAATTGAGATCAATTGAGATTGAAATTACCTACTTATGGAAAGGCCATTTCACGTTGCGACGTCTGGTCATTTGTATCTGCGCGATATCAGAGATAGAGACTTTAATAGAATTAAAATTCGTAAAAGATTGTCACTTAGCTGATTAATTTTACCTTCAGCATCCCGACTCCAGAGTTTCGTAAACGGGCCTGTCCGTCCACTCTTCAAGGGACATCAACAATTGACTGGTTTCTTCGATTTTTTCCACTTTACATTTGCTCTTTAGCCTTTCTTTATTTTTTTTTCTTGTCTTTCAAACGTAGTTAATTGTTGCTATCTATATATGGCATTTTCTCTGGACATGTTATCGTTTTTAATTTTTTAGCGGTTTTTTCTTGAGCTCGGAAAGGTGTATTTCGTTTCTTACATAAATAATTGATATTAATACTGAAATGATAAATATTTTTTTATGTCTTCATTTGGCTAATATATCGTTATTCTTATTTGTTTTTGTGGGATCTTGAGTCTTAATTGTAAGTTTGTAATTTATTATTCTTTGAATTTATATGTCTTTATTTAAACGCTTCCGCACGCACGCACACATTTATAGGTATACACTACACATTTTTACATATCTATACATATAAACGCAAGTACACACATATAAACTTCTGCTTTGTTATTAATTAACTAGCGATTAAATAGTATTTTTTTGTTTTTAGGTGTTGTGCCGTGAATATCGGCTCGGAACGAGAAATCGGATGGCCGAGTTCGAATTCCAGTCCAATTCGTTGCATTCACTTACGCGCAAATATTGTTCCTACGTATAGTGGTTAAATAACAGAACATATTGGGTTCTGTAGCTTTTGTTCGTAACTAGTCTACCGCTGAAAGTAATGTCAACCTAATGCTAGAAAACCTTCTGTCCAGTCAGTCATGTCTCTTTCGAGACATGATCGCACATATCACATATGACACTTAACTAACTGATTTATGTTTTGTTGGGTTTATAATGTTTTCTTTGCTGCCTGAATATGTCTAGGGTATATACTCTCGTACGCTCTTGCAAACATACGAATTACATTTTGGAGTGTTCATTGGTCGGGCAGATAACTTTTCACTACCAACTGATACACAGTTAGATATCTAAAGATTAATATGCTGATTAAATGATAACATGATACTTAAATTTTTATTCTATAACATTTTATTCACTCCAATATTTCGTCATTTACTGTCGGCCAGTCTATGATACGAATACCGTCGTCGATGTGTGAGAGACTGCTCTAGTCTGCATCTCTCCAGCCTTTTTGTTCTTATGATTGCAACACTAGATGCAGGTGTAAGGTCACACACTTCTGCATTTGGTGGCCGAGAGTAACCATAGGTCGACCTTATACCTGTCTTCCTTCGATGGTCTGGTGTGAAATTTTAATGTAACATCAATTTAGACATAAAACTAGTGACAAACATCTGTGGCAAAATCCGTGACTTTGATATTGCATCAGAATCCATTGCTTAACAAAGTGCACTCAGAGGCAATTACTAATTTAATGTGTTGTCTATTCGTCTTCTTCTTCTTCGATACAGGCCGTGTTCTTTCAGGATGTAGGCGATCATGAATTTTCGCTAGCCCCTTTCCCTTGTCGCTCTTAACATTTTTCCTCTCTGTATCTCTCCGAAACACCTGCCCACCATCAAAGCCTATCAAGGATGTCTCGCGCTGCTTTCCCCTATCACCATTTCATTCTATTCGTCTTATTAGTATCAGATTTTCCAAGTTCTCCTTCCTCATTACGTGTCCAGTCAGTCATGTCTCTTTCGAGACATGATCGCACATATCACATATGACACTTAACTAACTAACTGATTTATGTTTTATTGAGTTTATTATATAGTATCAGATTTTCCAAGTTCTCCTTCCTCATTACGTGTTCCAGAAACTTCATCTCTTCCTGATGCCAAGTACAAGTTTCCTTTTCGTTTGCGTCCTCACAAAAGCCTCGTCGTTGGTCACATGTTCAGTCTATGCTATCCTTATCATCCTTCTGTAGAATCACATTTCTATTTCTTCGAGTTTTTCCTTCATCTCTAAGAATACTGTCCAGCATTCACCACCATATAAGAGAACAGATATCAAATAACAGTCCAGTACTCTTTTCTTTGTTACCAACAAAATCTTCCCGTCTCTGCTTAGCTTTTAAAAAGCGTCCTTGGCTATACCAATGCGTCTTCGGATTTCAATGTCGCACTTTCCATCCATTGTCAGAGCACTGGGAAGGATTTAACTTTCTGCACGTGTTTGATTTTAGTATCCCCGACCTGAAGTTTGCAGTTTGCTGTGCTCTTTTTGCTGATAACCTTACATTCAGTTTTCCAGCGAGATTATCCTAGAAGAGCATACCAGGATTTATTTTCTTAACAACATAAGATACGTGGCTACAAATGTGTTGACGACAAATATAGACGGAAACTGAAACTCTGACCCGCTGTTCATCTCAGTGTTCTCGACAGGCTCCAAAGAAGAGTCAGTAATGTGATAGGTACCGACTTGGCTGCTCGACTTCAGTCACTTTCTCACCGACGGGATGTGGCTTCCCTCTGTTCTATAAATATTTTTATGGCTTTTGCTCTAACGAACTCAAGTCACAGGTGTTTATTCGTGCAACCAGACTGACAACTGGGTCTCACCCATTCACTGTTAGATCAACCAAATGCAGAAGACAATTCTACTCCTGCAGCTTCTTTTCTCGCACTTCCCGCCTGTGGAACTCGCTTCCATATTCTTACTTTCTGTTATGGGCAATTCCTATTCCTCAGATAATGGACTCTCCCTCCTATATTAATAAGATTTAACAGGAGTATAAATATTTTTTTTAATTTTTGAAAGTAATTGTATTATTATTATTATTATTGTTCTTATGTTACTTTTTTATTCCTATGTTACGCCATCTTATCATCAAAGCTTCGATGATCAAAGTGAACAATTGACGAACATGAAAGATGAACTTTCAAAGTGTTCGATGTGAACAAGAAGTTCGAGAAGTTCTTGGGAAATCTATAGGAGTTCTTAGAAGTTCTACAGAGTTCTTTAGAGTTCTATTGGAGTTCAGTAGAGCTATTAGACAGTTGATATTAGTCGGCAGTAAGCCGAATACGAAGAAGTCAGCTCTCAGTAGAAGATTACCAAGTTCCTAACATTTAGGGTGCGTTAAGTCGATTAGCAACCGACATATCACGATTATAACCTTCAGTGCAAAAACTACTCCACACCACTTTTCTGACTGATACAGCCTCCAGGAATTTAAATGCAATGTCAACACCGTTCTCTTAACCACTTGACTCTAGTACTTTCTACTAGTATATCTTTTATACTTTCTACTGTATACCTTTTCTTTCTCTCCACCTTAGCAACGGTCATCGCACCTGTATTCCCCTCCTTAACTGGTTCGTTTTTCACTTTACTCTCCTCCTATCTATTTTTTAGTCTTATGTAGCCCCCTACACATCAGTGAACGTTACCGCTTTGCTCGAGGTGATACGATTATATATATATATATATACGCTCTCACACCCTGATTGAGCACTCTGGAAGAATGGTACACTTTGAAAAACAGTAGCTAACCTGGCATGTACGCATAGCTCATTCAGTAATGAATGAGAGCACTCTGGCTATTGGGCGTGTGTAACGATAATATACACGCAAAAAAAGCCTGCCTTCTTCTACCGAGCGCCCATAGCCCATAGGTAGAATCGTTAAATGACGCCACTTCGGTCGGGTTTCAATCCTGGATTAAAAGCATTCGGAGTCTAACCGTACTGTGATACAGCGAAACAGATCTGTCTGTGGATAACTATATATATATATATAATGGAATGCATGAAAAAAGTATTAACTATGGAAAGACAGAATGCATGTTCAAAAGCTGGAGAGAGAAGAGGTAAATGTCACCAAGAAATGAGTAGAAAAACAAGGTGGATTCATGTTTTTTTTTTTCGCAAAGCGAGCGAATTCTAGCTGAATTCCTTGCATTCACTTACGCGCAAATACCCTTGGGAAAGGTATTAATCCGTCTCTTCCCTCCAGTTATGGGTTAAATAACAGAACAGATTGGGCCTTGCTCGGCAACCAGTCTACCGCAGAAAGCAATACGGGATAATCTTCTGCCCAGTCAGTCATGTCTCTTTCAAGACATGATTGCTCAAGCGTGTATCACGTATGGCACTTAACTAACTGAGCATAAACCATCGCAGCTGGAATTCTAAACCCGCCCGCTGGTTATATTTTATGCGTTATTAATCGTTACTCTACTTTAACAAAATAGCATTGCATCATTCGGAACACTTCAACGACAATGTAATTTCTCAATGAGAATAACCAAACATACTATGATGGGGGGGAGTAGGGATTAAATAAAAATACGAAATAAAATAAAAAACACTAAATAAAATAAAAATACAAAATAAAATAAAAGTACAAAATAAAATAAACACAAAAATCTCCCAGGAGTCATCTGACAGGAAAGACAATTGACGCATGCGCAAAAAGAGAGGCCTCCTGGTGCCAAAAAAAACTCGATCTCTTTCTCTGTTGAACTTTGGATGGTAAAGACGTGCCAAACTCTTCGGGATGGAATTTCCATAACAAGAGGTCGTTGGAACCAAAAATAAAATCAATGTCCAAGCTGTCTCTCTAGTGTCTCTTTATTTTTCCTTTTATCTTTACTTATTCATTCCAGCGGCGAAAGCCATTCATCAAGTTTTGGGATGTTTAGGCGAAAAGAACCAACCCAGCAGTAATAGCCATAATATTCCATAGGGGTACCGGTATGATCTTGGGTAATTGTCGTTCAGGATCGGAAGGAATAGTAGTAACAGTCACTTATGGACAGCTACAACTTAGGCCTCGTGGAGAAAGAAATAAAGTTCTGTAAGCAATCAATTACGGTCACCATAAAACATAAAATATAAAAGAGAAGGGTTTTGCTGAAATACTTTTATATATTAAGGCACAAAAATAACAAATATCATGTCTCTTGATTTTACACGCAAAAAGTCCGTTCTTAAAATGTTCATTTGAAAGAAAGAAAACAAATAAATTTATAAAAGGAATTAAAGTGTCTCTTTTTGAATACTAAAGTTTTTGCCGTGTTGGTCACGGAAGATGAAAGAGGGGGTCAGTGGGTTGGTAGGTTTAATTCGATATCTTCTTTGGTGAATGAAACACTGACAGCAATTAAGGATTGGTGGCGCAAAGGAGTTGATGAGAAAGACATAGCGACATTGACTGTTGGTATACTTCAAAGCTTTCTGGCGCGAAGTCGAATTTGTCGTTCTTTTAACTGTCCCCAAGGGGCTCCGAATGGGTGTGCTGAAAGGATTCGTTGGATATGGCGCGGGGCCTTTTGATTAGTGGAAATTGCTTTTTATATTCTTTTTATTTTTATTTTTTATTCTTTTTTTTTTTTTTTTCTATCGGAACTTATGCGCCGAGCCTAGGTGCGCAAAGGCCAGTTTTGGTTATTTGCTATCTGGACTTCTGAGGGCAAACATCCGGCCACTTCGCTTGCTCGGTATCACCACAATACTATATGCATAAGGAGCATTTCGATGCGGGGTAATGATTAGCAAGCTTGTCCCGCTAGATCCATTACAACTGAATAGTGATTTTGATCCTCACCGGTTTCCTCATATTTTAGGCCTTGTGCCATATCGAAGACACGCTAGGAACACCACCATATTTTATGCATACGGAAATAAAGATTTTAAGTTATCACATTAATCGTTTTGTTTTCCTTGACCCTAATATTATTGTTGTTTTTATCACAACGATTTGGATCGATACACTCTTTGACCGCTAGGAGAGACCGTGTGAAAATCGGAATATAAAAGTTAGCTTCTGTCGAAACTGAATATTCACATCGAACACTTTGAAAGTTCGTCTTTCATGTTCGTCAATTTTCTACTTTGATCATCGAAGCTTCGATGATAAGATGACATAAAAAAGTTACATAATAATAATAATAATAATAATAATAATAATAATAATAATAATACAATTACTTTTAAAACATTAAAAAAATATATATTTCTACTCTTCTTTATTAATGGTGCCAAAATTAAGTTCCTACTTTCATTTATTAGGACCTTGAATAAGTTCTCGCTGATTTTTCATGAAAAGTAATATTTTATATATAAAAATTAGTAAGAAACTTGTCACTGAAAGTATTATCTATCGCTAGCCATTACTTTTTTCCCCGTTTTTCTGGCAGCATTTGAATTCAACGTCGGAAAAACGACATGTCTTTTTGCGGCTAACCACGAAGGGACTTAATTGTTGGCATCTTCATAAAAATGCTACTCAGCCAGGCTATGTACCATCGATCAGAACAAATGATAATCTGACGGGGCAATGACTGGTGAATACGGCGAATGTTGCAAAATTTCCCATTTAACCATTTTCAAGTACGTTTTCACCCGTTTTGCAATATGTGGCCTAAAGTTACCATGTTACAAAATCACTTTGTCGTCTCTCTGCTCGTATAGCAGCCGTTTTATTTTCAGTGTTCAGCTCAAACGCACCAGTTGTGGTCGATAGCGATTCTCTTGTGATGGTTTCGGTTGGTTTGAGAAGCTCATAATAAATTAGACGCAGCTGATCCCGCCAAATACAAGGCAGAAGCTTCCGACCATGGCTATTCGGCTCTGCCGTCGATTTTGATGCATGGCCTGGCTTACTCCACAATCATCTAGGCTAAAGGTTATTGTAGTGTATCTACTTTTCATCGCCGGTCATGATACAATGCCTAAAACTTTTCTTTTTCTGCTGTTGAATCAGCTGTTCACACGTGACAAGATGCCGTTCGACGTCTCTCGGCTTCAACTCGTACGGCATTCAGTGTTCTTGCTTTTCAATCATTCCTAATGATTTCAAGCGTTTCGGAACTGTTGCGTAGTAAACTGCTTATGATTCTGCAAGTTCTGCTTGCGTCTGACATGAGTCCTCATGAAGTAATGGCTACAATTCTTTGTCTTCAAACTTTTTCGGTGCGCCAGAGAATTTTTTTTAACTCCGACAACAAAATCATCATTTTTTGAAGCGTCTAAACCAATCTCTGCGTGTTGTTTCCGACAAAGCACGGTCGCCTTAAGAAGAATTATGTGTGCATCAGTTGCAGATTTCTTTTGAATAAAGCAGTGCAGTAAAATTCCCCACAAATACACTTTATTTGTCCCGGAATCCGACAGTTCGGCGTAATGACATACACTGAATTTTTAGCTTGCGTATAGTTCTTCCTTATAGATGAGTTACTATCTGAAAATGCACGCACACATTTCTGGGAACGCCAACAGTTTGTAAACAACGAGAGCTTATCCAAGGTCCTAATAATAAATTTGAGTGTCTGTGATAAGGAGTTATCGTTATTTATTCTATCTATACTCTGAATAGACTCGGGAAAACAAATCGGGGAGCCGAGTTCGAATTCCAGTCGAATTCCTTGCATTCACTTACGCGCAAATACCCTTGGGAAAGGTATTAATCCGTCTCTTCCCTCCAATTATGGGTTAAATAATAGAACAGATTGGGTTCTATAGCCTTGGCTGGCAACCACTCTACCACAGAAAGAAATAGCAATCTACTGCGGGATAATTTTCTGCCCAGTCAGTCATGTCTCTTTCGAGACATGATCGTCCAAAACGTGTATCATGTATGGCACTCAACTGACTGACTGATACTCTGAATATCGTACTCATTTATGTTGTTGTTATCGCAATTTATCGGCCATTGTTCCCTCGGGTCTTTTTCAGATGTCTCTCGATCCGCGTGACTTACAAGGAATTTTAAAGTGAACTCTTTATTTAATCTACAGGGAAGATTGTTCTCGTTATACTACTCATCTCTAGGAATATCTCGTTTTGTTCTTATTTTTATTTAATACTGCTTAGTTGAGTGCATGGTCATCAGCAAAAGATACAACACAAAATGCCAAATACAGAATCAAACAATTCCAAGAATTTAAGTACCTAGGAAGTGTTCTAACAGGAGATGGAAGTGTGACACGGAGATCCGAAGGCGAATTGGCATGACAAAGGACGCGTTCCAGAAGATGAGCAAAATACTAACACACAGGAAAATCTCAATAGAAACGAAGAAAGGAGTTCTAGACTGCTACGTGATGTCAGTTCTTCAATATGGCAGTAAATGCTGAACAATATCATCGAAAATGAGGACAAAACTAGAAGCGGCCGAAATATGGTTCTACAGAAGGATGCTACGGATATCGTGGACTGAGCATACAAGCAACGACGAAGTGTTAGAAAGAATGGCAACAAAAAGGAAATTGATGCTGAGCATCAGAAAGAGACAACTGAAGTTCCTGGGACATGCAATGAGGAAGGAGAGCCTGAAGAACCTGATACTGACTGGACAGATAGAAGGAAGGAGAGACAGAGGAAGGCAGCGGATAACATATTTGCAGGGTCTGATCAGGTGGATGACGGAACGGGCGTTGCCAGGAGCAACAGGAGCAAACATACTAAGAGCCACCAGGGATAGGGAGACGTGGAGATCCATGATCGCCTACGTCCTGAAGGGACAGGGCACATAGAAGAAGAAGTTATTGCTCGCCCGTTTCCACTAAGGGAAAGGCCAGTGGACTAAAGCATTGTTTTGTGTCTTTCAATACAACCAAACTAGTAATTTTTATCATCACAGTGCAGACCCAGAGTATTCTCCAGTTATCCGAAACTGGTAGTACCCCTAATAGTGCTCCATACCTGGAACGTGTACTGGACACGAACTCACACCAAACCACGTGGAACTCGTTTATCTGATACATCACTAAAAAGGTTGGAAAAATACATTCTATCACTCCAGGAAGTATTGGACTCCTACTGATATGCTCTATTTTTCAGTTACTTAAGTGCCATATGGGATACATGCTTTGGCGATCATGTTTTGAAAGAGACATGACTGACTGAGCAGAAGATTTTTCTGCTGTAGGCTGCCATTATTTTCTAGACTGGTTACTAATAAAAGCTACAGAACATAATCTGTCCAGTTATTTAACCCATAGCTGGGAGGAAAAGACGGGTAAATACCTTTCCTAAGAGTATTTGTTCGTATGTGAATGCAACAAATTCGACTGGAATTCGAACTCTGCTCTTCGATTTCTCGTTCCGAGCCGATATCCACTGCACCACAAGGCACCTCCTCAATTTTAACAAGAGTCAAATGAGAACATAAAGGAAGTTTGCTACACTGGAACTGCCTAATCCTCACTTTTCAACATTGATAGTTAATTATCTAAGCGCCGCTTAAATGTGACACAAGTCCAAAAGTATGGGGTACCAAGTGAGGATCGAACTCACTACACAGACAAGCTTGCTAACCATTACATCATGCCGAGGTGCCCCTATGAAGCATTGATAGAGTGCAAAAGTGTTTCTGCGGCCTTACTGGCGATAAATTAGCTTCGACGTCAGAGTCCATCTCCCAAAGTCTGTAGCTACTCATGACACTATTTACATTGTTAAGACTGTTATCCTCATCTTTGTTGTCAAATTCACGACGTTTCAGCCGTTGTACGCTTAAACCTTCTTCCGGTGATTTGACTTTTGAACTGAACCCTTTATTGATTTCACTGGGGTAGGTTGTTCTAGTTCCATGAGTCATGACTCTTCCGGATGTCTCAATATCAGTTTTTTTTTTCTTAAACTCATCTTAGTTTTTTGTTTTGGTATTAAACTCACATCTCTGTGTGAAGTCACTGGATTCAACCAAAGCTTTATCCACTGAGCTTTGTCCTCAAGGCGTTGGTTGAATGATATAAAAATACAATTTTATAATATTTTTAAAACAATACCTGGCTACAATGTTTTTAAAATGACTGAAAAACTTGTTATTTTAAAATTTTCTAATTTATACTGATTTTAAATAAACGGGAAACTTTAAGAATTTTAAAAAATTATTTTACATTTAGGCTAAAATATTTACAAGAATTTGTGAATTGAAGAAATCATTTATGTTTCTTCGAAATTCCAAAGAATCAGAGTTAAAAAGAGAGGTTTCATCAAGTGAGGTTTTGAAGTTCTGCAGAGTTTGGGATTTGAAGAATTCAGTTTTGGGTCTGAATTGGAATTTTGGTCCAAATTGGATTTCGGAAAAAATAGGTCTTTTGACCCCAAGTAGATTTATGATCTGCGACAAATTCGGCTTTTAAAGTTCCGTGGAGTAAATTCATAAATCCAGAGTTATTTCTTCAAAGTTATTGACTGCTGTTTTCTAAGCTGAACCAGAGGTCACCTTTAGTTCTGGGCCGAAGTCCCAAATAGCCATCCGCAGAAACTCGCTTAAAAGTCAACACGGAGTGCAGCTTTTATGCTAGTTAAATGATAAAATAAAACAAAATAAATAAGTAAACAAATTGGTGAACTCACTGAATATATTTGATTTTCTAAGATTCTTGATAGATACCCTTTTTATAGTACGAAAAAGTATATATATATATATATATATATATATATCGCACATCCCGATTGAGCACTGTGGAGAAATGGTAGACTTTGAAAAAACAGTAGCTACTCACGCATCTACGCATCGTTCATTCAGCAATGGGTTTCTAACACTCTCGGATACTGGCATGTGTTTACATTGTATATAACACGTTAAAGTCCGCTTTCCTCTACCGAACGCCCATAGCTCAGAGTTAGAATCGCAGACTGACGTCAGTTCGATCGGGGTTTAAATCCTGGCTAGAAGCAATCGGATTTCTAACTGTACTGATAAGCTGTGATACAGCGAAACGTCCGTCTGCGGATAACTATATATATATATATATATATATATATATAAATATCTAACATTGATACTGTCACGTTGTGGTGATTTCGAGTCCTAGAATGTCACATGGTTGACAACATAGCGTGTCAATATGACATCTGCTAAATGGTCCTATCAGTTCCTGATAAGTGGCATATCCACAAAACTTTGAAGTTAGCTGGGGATAAATATTGAAAGTTCTTTGATTTAATGATAATATCTAATCTATCTAAACTTATTTAGAAAGGGAACTTTGTCTGTGTGTGCGTGTGTGTCTGTGTGTGTGTGTCCGTAATCTATAGACTCCGAAACGGCTGAACCGTTTTTCTTGAAAATTTACACAGCTGTACTATAAGCGTCTTCGAATGTTCTTAGCTAGGTTTTGTGCCGAGGTACCCCCAATGAATATCGATAATCGATAATCGAAAAAATCGGTTAATAAAAGGTGTTGTCCGATTTTAATCAAATTTGATACACTCATAGACAAAGACATAAGAAACGATATTCAGAAGTTTCAAGGTTGCAGTTTTTACAATAGTACAGAAAATCAATAATATATATATATATATATATATATATATATATATATATATAAAAGGCATGATGTTTGTGTGTGTGTCTGTTTATCTGCCTGTATGTCTGTATTTTTTTCAGCCCTTTTATTTAATTTTTGATTTAGTTTTGGCTCTAAGTAGGTATAATTGTAGTTCTTAGTCTCAGCCATGATACCATTTACTCAGAGGACTTATTTAGCCTTCAAAATTCAGTTTACGACGAAAAAACTTATTTGATATCAGGAAATGAAAATTTGACTTACATCCATTGAGTTTTCTTTCAGTCTACCCTTTCGCTTTAACTGGAAACAACTACTGCTTGTTAGTCTTTCGTGCCAACGTCCAAAGAGTCTGAGCTCCAGGAACATGGATTAGTTTTAAAGCTTTCATTACACCCGAGCAACGCCGGGCTATACTGCTAGTATATATATCGGATATATATATATCATTATGAATTAAATGTGCATTGAAACACGGAACTTTCTATGTTTCGAGATAGAATCTCGTCTTCAGGCAATGTTAGATGTTGGTTGTGAAATTTACATTTCGCTTAAATTCATAAAATATATGTACTACAGAATAAAGTTCCTTAGAACAATGATCATAAAATTACTATGAAAAATCATAGTGAAAAAATTTTAAGGGAGTAGAAAAGTAACTAAAGCCAAGATGTCAGAGGAGGACCAATAATATTGCAGTTTTCTCTTTGGGTTTTGTTAAAAATCTCTAAATATATAGCAAGAGAATCAGAGCAGATGTTGTAGCAATGTTCAAAGCCTAGAATAATAAACTTATAAATATTTGAAATAGATTATGGCGAGAAAAATTGTGTAGCTTGGCATAGTGAACCAACTTTCTTGGCCGCATCATTAGCAGTTGATTCAATATAGTCATGCCACTTCATATCAGCGATAATCTTTAGTCGGAGAAGACACATGAGTTGCTCTCCTGGAGGTTAGTATCACCCATGCTGGTTGAATACAAAAAGGCTTCTTTCAGATTATTAAAAGAGTGCATTTTCGTTTCCTAGGCGTTACGATTAACAAATCACTCTTTACCCCATTTAACAACATATTGTAGGTTAATTTTAGATTAGCTTTTTATTCGTCCTTTATGAAACAAGTCAAGCTTATTACCAAGACAGGATTAAATAGTTATATCAGCATAGATACTGAGTAAGAACTGATGACATCATAAAGATCATTTATGAAAATCAGGAACAGCGTAGGTCCAAGGATAGAGCACCTGCATTAATGCAAAAGATCTAGAAGATTTGCCATTCAAAACAACTTGCATTACACTATTTTGTAAGAAAGAGTGTATCTGTTCACAAATCCGTTCTGAAATACCATTATGCAAAATTCTAACAAATGCCTTCATAGCAATAACTGTCAATTCATTATAAAAATAAACACGGAGAAAATTTAATATACTGAGTTGTAAAAATTCCAGAGCTACAGTTTCATCTTCAAACATAGCAAAAGTATCACCCTCGTACACGAAATAAAGAGTTAATTCCCTTTACTTCCAGTATAAAGAAATAAAAAAATATATTTACGGAATGAAAAAAAAAACATGACTGCTACGTTTTATCTACCTTGCTATAGTTCAGTGAGCACTGGTCAATTTAACCCTCTAGGGCCATTCGTACCATATTTGATACAGTATGAAAACAAGCCTTGAAAGAAATATTTTCCTGAAAAATTTTTTAAGAGAAATATTTTATAAATTTCAAATGAAAGCAGTACTGCTCAGTCAATGAATACCAAATGTTTCCTTATAGGGAAATACCAAATGTTTCCTTATAGGGAAATACTGTATCAAATATGATACGAATGGCCCTAGAGGGTTAAGATAAATATTTTATAAATTTCAAATGAAAGCAGTACTGACTGCTCAGTCAATGAAACCAAATGTTTCCTTATAGGGAAATACCAAATGTTTCCTTATAGGGAAATACTGTATCAAATATGATACGAATGGCCCTAGAGGGTTAATAAGACATGAGAAGAAAAAAGGTTGCGGTTCTACAGATTGATGCTGAGAATACCATAAACCGAACACGTGAACAACGAGGAAGTTTTAACGAAAATGAGAATTAGAAAGATACTTATACTTAAAAAAGATAGTAGAAATTTCTCGGTCACGTTATGAGGAAAGGTGGTTAGATAAATTTAATACTCACAATGGCGTATTAAAATAAAGAGAGATAAAGACAAACAGAGCGTAAAACACCTAATGAGTTTGTGTGGGTGAAAGGCAAAGATGTTGAAGAAGTGTTGTGTATGTCGGCCACTCGTTAATATGATAAACAGTTCAAAGTTGCTTGGATTTATAAGTCATAGGAACTTGAGAAAGGCCAACATCACCTACCTCCCAAAATGACGCGGCAAATAAAGACGAATTTTGATATAAATGCAAAATGTACTGAAAGAGCTAAGTACAATATCAAATATTATCGTAAAATACTTGTAAAATCGAAATCCTTGTATTTGAATTTAATACATTGAACTTTGTCTTCGAGATGCCCAACCTATCGACTTAAGTTTATATTTAAAGTGCTTCTTAATTGAATCTTTATCATTCGTGTGGAATAACCTTTCTGGCTGACATCAACAAGATTTTATTAAATGGCTGGAGAATTTCACGTGGAATTCAAGATTGAAATTCCAGAACAATAAATCACAGAGGGTAGAATTTAATTTTCCGTTTTTAAGTACAAAAAAAAAAATGGTTACATTAAAACCTGTAACTCATTAGCGCTATAAGGAAGTGTGTGTGTGTGTGTATGCGTGTATGTGTGTGTGTGTGTGTGTGTATGTGTGTATGTGTGTGTATGTGTGTATGTGTGTGTGTATGTGTGTGTGTATGTGTGTGTATGTGTGTATGCGTGTGTATGTGTGTATGTGTGTGTATGTGTGTATGTGTGTGTATGTGTGTATGTGTGTATGTGTGTGTATGTGTGTGTGTATGTGTGTATGTGTGTGTATGTGTGTATGCGTGTGTATGTGTGTATGTATGTGTGTGTATGTGTGTATGTGTGTGTATGTGTGTGTATGTATGTATGTATGTGTGTATGTGTGTGTATGTGTGCATGTGTGTATGTGTGTGTATGTGTGTGTATGTGTGTATGTGTGTGTATGTGTGTGTATGTGTGTGCGCGCGCACGCGCGTGTTTAAGTGTGTCGAAAATCGAAATCTGACTGAAATGTATGAAGAGTCGAATATTATTATCCAGCACTGGTCTTTATATCGACTTTAAATGCCTTTGGAGAAACTGTACGTCCCAAATTTCCTTTCGATAAATTTAATCGATTGCCGCTCCTAATTGATACAGTAGTTCACACTTTACACTTATAAATAGACGCAATATAAATCGTCCATGTTCAGAATCAACTAGAATACATCAACCTTTTTGGCTTCATTCATTTGTATATATATATATATATATATATATATATATATATATATATACCTAAACATATCACTCTCTTATATAATACGTACATACTTAAACAAGAAAATAACAAACAGAAACTAAAAATCCTCGAAGCAATCTACATAAAACAATTTAAACCTGGTTTGAATACAATCAATTTTGATATTTCCAATAACGTACTCAAATGCCTGTAATCAGACCAGGGACCACAACACCACTATTTTGTCACTGTCTTCGGCCATCCGCCACGGTAGGGATGGACTTATATTTTTAATTCAATTCTCTTCATTGTTAATAACTTAAATGTTCTATGTTTACTGTGTGTTAATATTTACTCTTTGATAATGGCATATGTGAGCCGAAAGCTTAGACCCGATAAAAAAATCAACACTTATTGTGATTTTTTGTTGTCTTTCAACGACATCACCATCAAGTATATCAGACGGTATGGACGGATCCTACACAAAATTAATAGACAAAACTTGTCTATATTATTCAATGAAACCTGCATTAATATATATATATATATATATATATATATATATATATATATATATATATATATATATATATATCAGAAAAGGAAATAGGGTTGTTCCAACGAGAGAAATTGGTATAGAATAAAACATGTGAGAGGCCGTGAACGTTTTGTTTAAAGGGTATAGTTATTGTTGTCGTTATGATACATGTTATGATACTTTAAATGTTTATAATGGTATTTGTGACGCGTCACAAATACCATTATGGGCACTTAAAGTATCATAACATGTATAAATAACAACAACAATAAATATACGCTATAAATAAAACGTTCACAGCCTCTCACACTTTTTATTCTATATAGTTTTAAGTTATGCTATATTTATGGGTTAAAGTGCGCACACGTGCGTACATATATATATATATATATATATATATATATACAAAGAGAGAGAGATGTGTGTGTGTGTGTGTGTGTGTGTGCATGTGCGTACGAGCATTTGTGGTAATGTTTAGCGTCAATGCTGCTATTTTCAGTGGTTTTACTGATAAAATATATTTTGGCAAGCGTGTTTTTTATCGTAAAGTGCTTGATATAGGGGTGTAGATAGAGCTTTGATAGGTGCAAAGGGTGTACCTTTAATAGAGCAGATCCATGCCAACTTCGAAGTTTCGTGAGAACACGGTTATTATATAACCAGCAGAAAGACTGCCATGTGAGTAAATGTTCCTTAAAATAGAATGGAAATCTACGAGCAACAACTATCAAGAAAGCATCTACTAGAACAGGTAAAATAAACAAATATATATATATTTACTAGCAGTATAGCCCAGCGTTGCTCGGGTGTAATGAAAGCTTTAAAACTAATCCATGGTCCTGGAGCTCAGACTCTTTCGACGTTGGCACTAAAGACTAGAAAGCAATAGTTGTTTCCAGTTAAAGCAATATTGTAGACCGAAAAAAAAATGAATGGATGTAAGTCAAATTTTGATTTCCTGGTATCGATATCAAATAAGTTTTTTGTCGTAAACTGAATTTTGAAGGCTAAATAAGTTCTCTGAGTAAATGGTATCATTGGCTGAGACTAAAAACTACAATTATACCCACTTAGAGCTAAACCCGAAGCAGAAACTAAAATGAAATAGCCGACAAAAATACAGACAATAAGGCAGATAAACAAACACACACACAAACATCTTACTTTTATATATATATATATATATATATATATATATATATTATCGATTTTCTGCACGATTGTAAGAACTGCAACCTTGAAACTTCTGAATATCGTTTCTGTCTTTGTCTATTAGTGTATCAAATTTGATTAAAATTAGACCACTCCTTCTATAACCCGATTTTTTCGATTATCGATTTTCGATATTTATCGGGGGTACCTCGATACAAAACCTAGCTAAGAACACTCGCAGACGCTCATAGTACAACTGTGTAAATTTTCAAGAAAATCGGTTCATCCGTTTCGGAGTCTATAGGTAACGGATATACACACGCACACACAGAAACAAAGTTCTGTTTATAAATAAGTTTATATATATATATATATATATATATATATATATGTATGTATATATGTGTGTGGGGGGGGTGATTTAATTGTTTAAAAATTATTTTTAATGGATACTGGTATTTGAGGACTAAAAGTAACAGAAGTATCCAGCAACTAACGGTAACTTAACCTAGACTGAAATTTTAGGAGCCAGAATAATTAAGGAAGCCTAACATAGAACGTATAAAAATAGGCATATATATATATATATATATATATATATATATATATATTATTTCCATCTTCTAATATATATATATATAAATGAATAAGAACGAAGAAAATAATTGCAACATTCAAAATAATAATATAGAACATTGCTCAATATAAAAAGGGCAATGAATATTCATTATTAACTATGACTTTAGAACATGTACAAACAACAAACATCTTTCAATGTCAAAACAAAATATACAATTTTATAGTAGTTTGTTGTTCTCACATATTCTAAAGCAATAATTATTAATATATATATATATATGGTGTTGTGAAAATTTTTTAATTTTTTTTTTTTTGAGTTGTGATAATTTTTAGCTCAATGAATTTGGCTTTTTCACTAGTTTTACTATTAAAAGATACTTTGAAAAGCAGGTTTTTTGTCACAAAGTGCTCGATATCAGCGTAAAAATAGTGTTGATAGATTTAGTGCAAGGAATTTGCCTCTTTAACTGAACAGGTTCATGCCGACTTTGAAGTTTCGGGATGTCTTCACTCATCAGTGCTGTTTTGCATTTCTGCTAGCCTATATATATATATATATATATATATATATATAGTCATCCACAGACAGATCTGTTTCGCTGTATCACAACGCATCAGTACAGTTAGACATCCGATTGCTTTTTAACCCAGTATTGAAACCCGACCGAATTTGCGTCAGTCGGTGATTCTATCTCTGAGTGGAAGTAAAAGAGAATGAGAAGATTTTAGAAGGAACCAGAAACAAGAGATTAACCTTTACTCCTGTTCAAAAGACCAAGGAGGAGACGTTAACTGTACTTAAATATTTTCATATATATATATATATATATATATATATATATATATATATATATATATACTGTCCTTATATGTTTTCATAAATCTGCTCAGCTAGGCACAAAACCTTTGTACTTTTCAACGCTCTATCTCTACTCTGATAGCGAGCAATTTACGATAAAAAACCTGCTTGCCAAAACAAATTCATCAATAAAATCACTGAAAAAACAATTTTATCACAATTAAACATTATATATATACTAGGTGCGATATATATAATAAAAATTAAAACAGTGATTCATGGTGAATCGGAAGTATAAGCCTATTTCAAGCGAACCATCATCAGCTTCCGTCTTTATTTTACAAAGGATTTGTTTTTATTTTAATCCCCACAAATATTTTTTCTCAGTGCCACTGTTTTGTGTGTATCCCCACATACACTAATAATCTATTCACAAATATATTTTCTCTTTATTTCCTCATCTTTATTTATTCTTGAACCAGATCAGAGTGATTAGAAAATACAGTAAATATTGTATTTTCAATCTGAACTTTGTTCTCTGAGATGAAGCTGCTAACCACTATGCTACGGTTTGGGTTTAAGTTTGAGTTGTTTCTACTTCTGTGGCTTATTTAATGCTAAAAAAGGGGTTTTAAGGTATTTTTTAAATGTTCAGTTATAGTGAGAAGGTTGATTTAGTCCAATTTTAATGAATTTTCTTTTAATATTTTTTTATTTTAGAAAACTGAAAATGTCTTCTAGTTTTGTATTCAAAAATGTTTTGCTTAGTATTTTTTTCCCTTCAAAAATGTGTTATGGCAATAATTTTTCTTCAAAAATGTATTTTTGGTAATATTTTCCTTCAAAAATGTATATTTTTCTATAAATGTCTACTTTTTTTTTTAATCATCTCACCCCAAGCAAGGCATTCCACTGCCACTCTTGCGCATGGGTCTACATAGGGGAAGGTAAAGAGAAGGAGTGGTTAGACATAGGGAATGTCAGGAGGAAGGTGACAGATGAGTAAGGATACCGAGGATGAGGGTTGGGCAGATGGGAAGAGTGTTTGATAGAATGGGAGCAGGTTACTGTGTTAGGAGGTGTCTATTGACCTTACATTTAAACTCCTGGAGATTGTAGCCGTCGGGGAAGCAATCGTTTGGAAGAGAATTCCACAGTCGGGAAGTGAGAGGAAAGAAACTGTTGGAGTAGAAGTTACGGCTGCATTTTATCGGTAAAATTATTATGTATATATTACTATAAAGTCTATTTTTATACTTCCATATTGTTTTGACCCCAGTTTTGGGGGTTAACTATTTGCTCATAGCTGGGACCCTAACAGGTTCTACCACTCCGGCTCAAAGTGGACTTTTGAACAACAGCAATTAAGAGGTGGTTTCATACTTCTCACAACCTTCCAATCAAAGGCCTTGCTGCCGGATGCAGTTTACTGTCATGCCCTGGACCCTACACTACGGTAGGCTTGTTTTTAGTACTGCCAAAACAAACATTATTACTGATATACAAATTGATTTTATGTAGATAATTTCTTTGCTAATTATAATAAAAGCACAGCTTTTGATTATAACTTTATCGACCATTAATTCTCATTAAGTATATTTGAAATTTGTGAAAATGGTAAAAGGCTATTTGGCGTGTCACATTTATTGGCTTCAATTGAAAAGTAGAAAAATTTCAGAGTCTTTCATGATTGGTGAACGTAACTAACGAGGACTTTGAACAAAAAATTATGATTTTGCATCATTAACAGGAACCAAAAAAGGCAGACAAAAGTACATCGTATTCAAATTACGGAAGATTAAACTTGACGTGTCGCCGCTCATTTATTTTAATAATTTGTTCTATTCAGTAAAAACAAAATCGTTCATTATTTTTATGAATCGAATCAGCTTTTAATGTGATTCTATCTTTGACTTTGTGGACTCAATTAACTTTATTGGGTCAATTTTATTTGACAAATCCAGTGATTTATTCTCATAGATTGGCGCATCATTTTAGAGGGTCTGAGTTTGTATTTTTTAATTTCGTATCAGTCGCTGACAGGCAGAAATTGCAAAGATTTTTGATCTCTCAAAAACTTTACACCTTATCCAACTTTTCTGAATTAAAGTTTTGTGCTTCTCAATACAACGTTATCTATATAAGTTATATAATTAACATAAGTTATATAATACCAATTTGGAATACTTGAATGATGTGCTCAAAATAAGCAAAACTTATTTAATAAAATTCACATTATTTAATTGGTCAATATTATGTAAATAGTCAGTTAAGTGCCATACGTGAAACAAACTTGGGCGATCATGTCTCGAAAGAGACATGACTGACTGGGCAGAAGATTATCCCGCAGTAGATTGCCATTGCTTTTTGCGGTAGACTGTCCTGTTATTTAACTCATAACTGGAAGGAAGAGACGGATAAATAACCTTTCCCAAGAGTATTTGTGCGTAAGTGAATGCAACAATATTACGTAAATAGTGCGATGGTTAAATTATTGCCATTTTATATTTTGAATTTCGCGCATGCACGTTGTTTTTTACTTAGTCGACTGCAAATTATAGTAGGGTCAGTTGGGTACCGTCCGTGAGAAAATAAGGACCATCACGCAATTCACTCAACCATAAATTTGAAAACAGCATGCTGTATTGAGTTGGATGAGTTTAACGATGATTACGAATGTGTTTGGAGTGATCACAAGTTTTCATTCATCTAATAGGGCCTCAGAATTAATACAGAGGCCTTCATTTAGCGCCTTATGGAGATAGTGCTGCTCTGGATCAAAACCGAGGGGGTGCTAGAAGGCCCTATGTCTGGCAACAGAACTCTGCACTGTGCCACACAAGAAGGATAACCTAGTGATAGCTGTCAGACAATTAATATGACCACAGCCACCCCTTAAAGCTCACCACACAGCTCTCCAAACTGCAACCAACTTGATTATTATGTGGGTGGATCTACTACACGGACACAGTACGTTGAATTTAAGCAACGTCGAGCCTGCTCAGTACCTAGATGAATGACCGCTTCGGAATATCATGTGCTGTAAGTTTCGATGTGCGAGCGATGTAATGGATAATGGTTCGATTTTTTTTTTTTATCGGAGTGGTGAGTTCCAATTCTAAACCAGTTGGTTGAATTCACTTAAGCGCAAATAAAAATTCAGAGATACATGAATCAGCCTCTTCTACCCATCTATGGGTTAATTAGTAATACTTGTATCACTAAACCGTTATTATCTCCAGAAAAATTCATACAATCTGAAAATATATTCTGGCTTTAAATAATCTGCAGTGGATTGATAAACCGTAGAAAATGAATTAAACCTCCCATTAGCATGGGACAGGCTAGCCTCCCAGAGAGTAAAATACTACGCCTCCTTGGCCTTACACTCTCGGCGGACCTCAAATGGAATGACTATATTGAATCCATTGCCAAATCTGCTGCTATGAAAGTGGGCTCCCTGTGCAGGGCCCGGAAATTTTTCCCACCTGAAACTATTCTGCACATATACAAATCTACCATCCGCCCGTGTATTGAATATTGCTGCCATATCTGGTCGGGTGCCCCTGCTGCTCTCCTTGGGCTTCTTGACAAAATACAAAGGAGGATCTCTAACGTGGTTGATACTGACTTGGCAGACCCGCTGCAGCCGCTCTCACACCGGCGTGATGTAGCTTCCCTGTGCCTCTTCTACAAGTACTTTCATGGCTTCTGCTCCGATGAGCTTAGATCACTGGTGCCGCCTAAGCACGAATTTACACGAGATTCTAGATTAGCAACTAGGTCCCACCCTTTTACAGTTAAACAAATAAGATGTAACCGTAAATTCTACTCCAACAGCTTCTTTTCTCGCGCTTCCCGCCTGTGGAAGTCCCTTCCACAAGTCTGCTTTCCCGACAGTTACAATCTCCAGGTGTTTAAATGTAGGATCAATAGACACCTCCTATCACACTAACTCCAACTATTCTCACAACACTCTCATCTACCCAACCCTCATTCTCGGTATCCTCACCCGCCTATCACCCACCCTCTGTTATTTCCTATATCTAATCAGCCTTTCTCCACTCTACGTAGCCCCCTGCACAGTAGTGGCAGTGACATTCCTTGCTCGGGGTGAAACGCTTATAAAAAAAAAAATCAATCAATCAATCAATTCATTACTAAGAAGAAAGTTCTACTTTGGTAGAACTGCTTCCCAAGCTGATGCTGACATGTCCCGGAAAGGGATATATATATATATATATATATATATAGGCAAATAGAACTGGGTCGGTCAATCTAGTACGTAGACGTAATCGTCGTATGCAGTATCCTGAGACGTAGGCTTAGTTAATAGTGGAAGACCAATAGCTAGATCTCTCTCTCTCTCTCTCTCTCTCTCTCTCTCTCACTCTCTCAATCGTCGTATGCAGTATCCTGAGGCGTAGCCAAAAGTGGAATTCCAATATATATATAGGTCAATCTAGTACGTAGACGTAATCGTCGTATGCAGTATCCTGAGACGTAGGCTTAGTTAATAGTGGAAGACCAATAGCTAGATATCTCTCTCTCTCTCTCTCTCTCACTCTCTCTCAATCGTCGTATGCAGTATCCTGAGGCGTAGCCAAAAGTGGAATTCCAATATATATATAGGTCAATCTAGTACGTAGACGTAATCGTCGTATGCAGTATCCTGAGACGTAGGCTTAGTTAATAGTGGAAGACCAATAGCTAGATCTCTCTCTTTCTCTCACACTCTCTCTCAATCGTTGTATGCAGTATCCTGAGGCGTAGCCAAAAGTGGAATTCCAATATATATATAGGTCAATCTAGTACGTAGACGTAATCGTCGTATGCAGTATCCTGAGACGTAGGCTTAGTTAATAGTGGAAGACCAATAGCTAGATCTCTCTCTTTCTCTCACACTCTCTCTCAATCGTTGTATGCAGTATCCTGAGGCGTAGCCAAAAGTGGAATTCCAATATATATATATATATATATATATATATATATATATATATATATATATATCATGGTTGACACCAGCCAATCACATTCCAGTGAGAGGGGACCAAGGTGTATACATATTAATTACCTATTCATTTCATCAGATGCTTTCTTGGTCCTTACAACTTATTTAACTTTCTTAGCAATGGCAGAGTAACTGAGACCCTCTACCAAATCAAATAGAATTACTTTAATTAAATTGTTTATTTTTTGTCAATATGCCTCATAAAGGATAAAATAGTTCGTGTCCTAATACTTTTGTACAGTACTGTATGCATAATATTATCCCCACCTTTTGCAGCACGTTCACCACTTCTAGATGAGCAATTGTTGAAAACTCGTATTTTTCTTTTTTCTTTGTAGGTTATTTAAAACTAGAAAATATTTTATATAGTAAGATTGTTTTTTAATAAGATTTATCCATACAACTCTTACCAATTAACACATAGCTAAAGTAAAAAGAGGGTTTTATATTTTTCCCAAAGTTATTTGCGAGTAAATAAATATAAGGAACCTAGCTTGAATTAGAACTCGGTTCTCCGTTGAACAATTCTGAACCATTGTCGTTTACACCAGCCGCACTTCAAAACCTACAGAATCTGGTATTCCTAATAACAACCCTCTTATTCACTTGTGTTCTGATGCTATGATGTGACATCGAGTGCAAATCTTACTAGGATATATCTTAGGTTGAGTCTAGTATAATGGGGTCATCACAGATCAATGCCTCTTACGATAAAAGTTTCAATGTGTCGTTAAATTCATTTTACTGCCACTGTTTTACAGGTTATGAGAAAGAGTGACAGGTTATAGGCGGTGTCTGGAAGTGGGTAAGAAAAGGTGATGAGTGGAGTGGACAAAAAAAGGAGCATGAGAGAGAGAGGATGCCGGTTATTGAGATAGGAGATGACTATTTACTTTACATTTAAATTCTTGGAGATTGTACCTGTTGAGAAAGCAAGTAAATGGAAGGGAATTCCACAGGCGGGAAGTGTGAGAAAAGAAGCTGATGGAGTAGAATTTGCGTTTACAGTAAAAAGTGGGACCTAGTTGCTAATCTTGTGGCTCGAGTAAATTCATATATAGAGGGAACCAGTAAGTTAAGTTCATCGGAGCAGATGCCGTGAAAGTATTTGTAGAAGAGACACAGGGAAGCTACATTGTGCTGGTGATGAACATTAACAAGAAAAAAAGAGTATGGCAAAATACTACAGTTTTTCCCTCTGTCGTGAAATCACTACATAACTAGGATGACTTTCACACAGTTGAGAGGCAGTAAAGAGATGAAAGGACAGGGTTTAGGAGAGTCGCTGGCAGAAAAGAAGATAGTACTGGATTTGTGATGTCTGTCTTTCAGTACGTCAGTGAATACTGGACAATCTCATCAAAAATGGAGAAAAGACTTGATTTAACAGAAATGTGGTTCTACAGAAGAATGATGAGGATACTGTGGACGGAACAGGTAAGCAACGACAAGCTTTTGACAAAGAAACGTAAAGAAAACTGATATTTAATATCAAGAAAAGATAGCTAAAGCTTCTGGGACACGTAATGATAAAGGAGGGCTTGGAGAATTTGATACTCACAGGGCTGATAGAAAGAGAGACCGGGAAAAGCGCTGCGTGATATACTTGATGGGTTTGAGTAAATGAATGGTAGAGCAGAGTTTAGGGGTTTTACAAGAGAAAGTTTGTTAAGAGCTACAAGAGCAAGGGAAATGTGAAGGGCCATAATCATCTACAACCTAAAGAAACACGGTACATAGAAGAAGAAAAACCTATAGAGTTATGAAGGACAGGAAATACGAAAAAAACAAATTAAATAAATACTCAATAAAGATGTTAAAATTAGAGAAAAATTACAACTATATCTCCTTTAATTTCTTCTTCTTCTTCTTCTTCTCCTTCTTCTTCTTCTTCTTCTTCTTCTTCTTCTTCTATGTGCGCTGTCCCTTCAGGACGTAGGCGATCATGGTTCTCCACGTCTCCCTATCCTTTGTGGCTCTAAGTATGTTTGCTCCTGTTCCACCTCGCAACCCCTGTTCTGTTATCCACCTGATCAGGCCCTGCAAATATGTTAGACGTTCAAAAAACATTGGCGGGCGGATTTCATTCATTTATTTACATTATTCGGACTATTATCCTCATCTTTGTTGCCATTTGTACGACGTTTCAGCCGTTGTACGGTCTGGCCTCCTTCAGGTGCTAAGAATTTCGAGCCGAACTCTTTATTACAATCCCTTGGGTATATCATTCTCATTTCTTGTGATAAAAGGTTCGGGTATAAAGGGTTAAAACCCCAACTTTTTGGCATTAAATAACCCACAGAGGTGTTGATATGCCGTTAAACAAAACTCAAACTCAAACTCAAACTCAAACTCAAACTCGTAATATAATATAAGCATTGATTCTTTATATAACTTATTGTTTTTACTACGGAATCTGTATTATCCTAATGATGTTGTTAAAACTTTCTGTTTATGTTTATATTTAAACTAGCAGGTGTAATAAAAGCTTTAAAGCTAATCCATGGTCCTGGAGCTCAGACTGTTTGGACGTTGGCATGAAAGACTAAAAAGCAATAGTTGTTTCCATTAAAAGCGAAACCGTAGACTGAAAGAAAAATGAATGGATGTAAGTCAAATTTAGAAGTTTGGTGATATTCGGATAAAAATTGTGGATTTGTATAAAGGACATACAGACAGACAAACAGACACACACACAAACATCTTGCCTTATATATATATATATTATCGATTTTCTGCACGACTGTAAGAACTACAACCTTGAAACTTCTGAATATCGTTTCTTATGTCTTTGTCTATGAGTGTATCAAATTTGATTAAAATCAGGTCACTCCATCTATAACCCAATTTTTTCGATTATCGATTTTCGATATTTATCGGGGGTACCTCAACACAAAACCTAGATAAGAACACTTGCAGACGCTTATAGTACAACTGTGTAAATTTTCAAGAAAATCGGTTCATCCGTTTCGGAGTCTATAGGTAACGGACACACACACAGACACACACACACATACACACACACACAGAGACAAATTTCCATTTATAAAATAAGTTTAGATGGTAAGTCTAAAGTGTTAAATTCAGCTTCTAAAATCGGTTTTATTAGAATATTTTTGCAATAACAAATTTGTTGGCGCAGGTTTTATTTTGCAATACTAGCGTTGTTCATTATGTTTTGCATGAATATCGGGTCAATTTAGTGCCATACGTGATACACGTTTGGGCAATCCTGTTTCTTTCGATCAATTACTGATTTGGCAGAATATTTTCCTGCAGTTGGTTGCCATTTCTTACTCCGGTAGACTGGTTGCCAAACAAGGCTATAGAACACAATCTGCTTCGCTATTCAATCCATAGCTGGAGGGGAAATAGATACATTAATACGTTTCTTACGTGTATGCGACGAATTCGACTGAAATTTGAACTCGGCTCTTCGATTTCCTATTCCGAGTCGATATCTAATTCACCGAGCAAAAGCGATAGACTGGATGTTAGCGCTTTCACGACCAAAAAGCAAATGACCAAAAGTCATTCGTGCGCCGCCGGCTCCGCGCAGATGTTCCGGTTGAAAAATAAAAATTAATTAAATATTAAATTTCCAGTTCGCGAGCCTACGCGAATTTCATTTATAAGCCAATAGGAAACCCATAACCAAATACAAGTGTGAAATCCCAAATGAGCTGCTGTAATCCAAAAAGAAGATATAAAACGCGGCTACAGAAAGTATCGAGAGGCAGACCGACTCGAGGAGAAGAGAGTAATTAGTATCTCCCTTGACCGAAGCCAAGTGGCTTACTACGCTCGTCTCCCTTACCTCTTTACCTTCATTCCTGTCTCAAAAATTACTTACTGATCTAAGGAGCGACTACATCAAAAATATTCCTTACTCATAGCGCTCCTCATGTTTCTAAGCATTAATTCTCTTTCAGCATTTTATTACCATGAACATTTCAACCTCCATTGAACCTATATTTCAAGTATTACTTCAATTGTAAAAACATTAATTGATATGTGTATATATAAAATGTTATTTTTCAACTCAATTTGCTTTTCTTGATTTTATAATCATTTGGTAACTTATAGTAGGTTATCTACAACAAGGCCAAATTCCGTTAATCTGCAACAATATACAACTACCCTTCACTAGAACGGACTCCCACTACAAACGGGAAAAGAATAGATACCCCCACTTTACACCTCAACGCGCATTGAACTAATATGTATTAATTAATATACAGTAGTGTGCAAAAGTATTAAAACAAGAACTTCTTTATTTTTTATGAGGCATCAAAATAAAGTTTAAAATTACCCCTATCCTAACAATAGTCCGAATAATGTAAATGCCGTAAATACTACCTGATCTCAGAAATATAGACAAATCTTTCACAGGTTACATACGACGGGTTTATTATACACCAGTCAGACGTCATGTGATCGCTAAAACACGAGAAAAACGCGAGAAAAAACGGGAAAATATTACATAGAGCTGATAAGTATTAGCGGTTATCTAATTTTTGCATAATTTTAATGCAGGACCCCATCAGCAGATATCAATAGTTTCAAAATGCTAATTCATTTTGCTACCGGCGCCAAGGTATTCGAAGAAATAAAATAAAATAACCAAGGCTGCATAAAGCCGAAAATCTAAAGTCGTATATTCCTTCAGACAGCCGAGGAATTGATCTGAAATATACCGACGTTTAGAATAAACATTGTGGAAAATGTTACCGTACTAGCAATCAAGAGAAAAAGCAAATCGTAAATCGATGCTAGGTCGGAGGTTTGAATAGATCAGAGGAGAATATTTAAAACGATTTATCACTGTGACACTCCCATGAGCGAGTAGATTAATCTCCGCATTCCGAACTGTTTTATATTTTCTTTCCTAATTTTGTTCTTTCTCTTCAACGATCGATGATCCCAAGATATTTATTTCTAAGTCGGAACAGACACCAATGTTACGCGGTAGACAAATTAAATAAAACTTCATAAAGATGTTAATATTAGAGAAAAAAAAATGACGCCTGTATATCCTTTAATTTAGATGTTCAAATAACATACTCACCGGAAGACGGCGATCTTATAACACATCTATCACTGGTTTATTAAATCCACATTAGACGTCACGTGATTGGTAAAACGCGGGAAAAACAGGAAATTATTACACAGACCTGATAAACACGAAATTTTGTTTTGTTTTTGTTTTGTTTTTTTACGTAATCTTTATTATAATAGTTGGTACAGATAAACGTCTGGAAGATCATGGATCGTCTCCCTTTCCTCAGTTTTACAGATTTTTTTTAGTATCACCCCATGAAAGCAGTAGAGCCACTACGTCAGAATGGGTTAGTGGGTGCGAAAGAATAAGAAATAAGAAAAAAAGGAACATTATTAAGTTGTGAGAACAATAAAAGAAGAATAACCAAGAAGGCAGAAGATAACGATTGACATTACATTTAAATTTTTGACTAGAAAATGTTGTAGATCCGGGTGAGGAACCACACAAAATAATGAACAACAGAACAGATATTTGAGAAAGAAAAATAGGTTATATTGAACGTAAATATACAAACTTGAACGCAGGTTAGTAATTCAGGAATACGATTAGTAAGAAATACATATATATAAGTCTTTGAAGTGAAGCCGTGCTGCAAATAGTATATCCGTGTAATATTATTCTAGCTGAGTGGAGCTCAGAGCAATTATGACTCCTGACGCGGTATTCTTTCTGTAACTTTGGTATCTCTCGGTAACTTACGGATCAGTCGTGGCACTCCGACAATGTCTATAACGGATTTCTGTGGTTCTCTCTCTGGCAGGAATATATGTATACTCAAGTCGAGTCCATTATCATAGAAAAAGGGAAAATCCCACAACGGAAAACATGGAGTCGGAAGAGAGTTTCACAAGCGAGAACTACGTGATAATAAACTTACGGTTACATGTAGTCAATTCAACAATGATTTGATGAGACCTTACCGCCAATCTAGTACTTTAATTCGTAAAGTCTATGTATTATAGCGATGAGTTCATTTGAACAATTACCGTAAAAATATTTATAGTGAAAGTACAGAGAAGTTATATTTAAGGCGATGGGAAATTGGCAGAATCTGAGATGCCTGATTGAGACCAATAATATCGCAGATTTTTATTTAGATTTTGTTTAGAATCTCTAAATATGAAGCAGGAACACCGGAGCATATGTGGATTCAATATTTAAAGCATGGACAAATGGTAGACTTATAAATACGTAAGATAGATTCTGGAGAGAAGAATTTTCTTGTCCAACACAGTGAACCAACTTCCCTAGGAGCAAACCTAGCAATGGATTCAATATCATTTGTCTGCTTCATAGCGTTGAAACACCGGTTTCTGTACGACCACCGAAATTAAGCACCGCCGAGCCTAGTGATTACCTAAATGGGTGACCGCTTAGGAATACCAGTAACTCGGATGTGGGGATGGTGTAACTGATAATGGATCGAAATTATTAATAGGAGAACCGAGTTCCAATTTCATTTGGGTTCGTTATATTTACTTACACGCAAATTTCTTTGATAAAGCTTGAAATCACCTCTTCTCCACCTATGGGTTAAATATTAAAACTTGTATTGCTGAATCATTATTATCTCTTTCAAAAAGTTCTTACAATCTAGAAATATTTTCTGGGGGCAAACAGTCTGCAAAACTTTATATGACGTAGAATCAGTTAAGTTAGATACGTAATACACGCTTGGGCAATCATGTCTCAAAAGAGACATGACTGAATGGGCAAAAGATTTTCCCCCAGTAGGTTGTCATTACATTCTGCGGTAGACTGATTGCCAACCAAGGCTATAGAACCCAACCTGTCTTGTTATTTAACCCCTAGCTGGTGGGAAGAGACGGATTAATACCTTTTCCAAAGGTATTTGCGCTTAAGTGAATGCAACTAATTCAACTGGGATTCGAAATGGGCTCTCCGATTGATCGTTCCGAACCGATATCCACTGCACCACAAGGCACGTCAACAAGGCGTAGAATACGAATCAATACAGAGATCCGAAGGCGAATTGGCATGGCGAAGGAAGCATTCCAAAAGTTGAATAAAGTATTAAGAAACAGGACAATTTCACTAGAAACAAAGAGGAGAGTACTGGATTGCAATGTGATGTCAGTTCTTTCATATGGCAGTGAATGTTGGACAATATCATCGAAGATGAAGGAAAAATTTGAAGCCACTGAAATGTGGTTCTACAGAAGGCTGCTGTGAATATTATGGATCGAGCATGTGAGCAATGATGAGATTTTGGAAAGGATGAAAACGAAAAGGAAATTTATATTGAGCATCAGGAAGAGACATCTAAAGTTCCTGGGACATGCAATGAGGAAGAAGGGCTTGGAGAACCTGATACTAACAGGCTAGATAGAGGGGAAAACAGACAGGGGAAAGCAACGGTCCTTATTTAAAGGACCTGATCAGGTGGATGACGGAACGAGGGTTGAGTGGTGTAACAGGAGAAAGCGTGCTAAGAACCACCAGAAATAAGGAGATATGGAAAGCTATGATCGCCTACGTCCTGAAAGGACAGGGCACATGAAAGAAGAAGAATAAGTAATAATAATCAACTCCCTAATTCTTCTTTCTCTAAGTAACTTTTGACTCATTACCATTCCTGTGTACCCTTTTTACAATCTATTCATTAAAATTATTTTTGTACTTGCCATTTCCGTCTGCTTTTGTTGACCAGAGGGTATTAAATTCTCTAAACGCTCTTTCTTTTTTAAGTCTCAGAATTTTCATGGGATTAAAAGTTTTCTTATAGTTCTATACTTTTTAAACCTTCTTTGTCCACGATATTCTAAGTATTCGTTCACTGAAGCATAATTCTGTTGCTTCAAATCTCTTTTTCAACTTTGAAATGATTGTCCAGAATTCACTGCCATATGAAATCTTAGAATTTACAAAGAATTTCGGCACTCTTTTTTATGTTTCTAACAAAAATTCACTATCTTAATATTTTAGTTAAGCTTCGAACTTTAGAGTGGATCAATCCTTAAAGAATTAGAGGTAGGCAAAGGTAACTGATTGATTTGCTACCATGAACATGGTAATGGCGGGTTCGAACCGTGTAGGTCTGAGCTGGAGAGACTAAAGAATATAATACGTTAGAACATTTGCCATAGTAAGAGCGACAGATCAGTGAGAATTTAAGTTTTGTCTGTGCGATAAGCGCAGTTAGGTAGAAGATAACCTATAACCCAAAAAGGTAATTGCTCGCTTCTGAATTCTGACAACTGGGCAGCACCTACCCATATATGGTAGCAACACTCGACTGTTGGACGAATCTGACTTTTGTAAAGATAAAGTGTGGCAGCAGAAATTAATTATTTGCGGAAGCGATACAACGAACCAACCATTTCCCAGTATCTTTAGCAATCGCACAATATACAGTACTGTGCAAAATTATTAGGACAAGAACTATTTTATCTTTTATGAGGCATATTGACAGAAAATAAACAATTTAATTAAAGTAATTTTATTTGATTTACTCAACAAATGTTTTAGCAAGAGAAAAGTACTTGTTACAAAATAAATTTAATATTTTATATAATAGCCTTTCGCTTTGAAATAATAAAATAATTGCGAAAATTTACCAATCGCACACATATATATATAAATATATATACAGTATATATATATATATATATATATATGGAGAGAGAGAGAGAGAGAGAGAGAGAGAGAGAGAGATAGATAGATAGATAGATAGATAGATAGTACTGTGCAAAATTATTATGACAAGAACTTATTTTATCTTTTATGAGGCATATTGACAGAAAATAAACAATTTAATTAAAGTAATTCTATTTTATTTACTCAACAAATGTTTTAACAAGAAAAATACTTGTTACAAAATAAATTTAATATTTTGTATAATAGCCTTTCGCTTTGATCACAGTTTTCATTCTGTCAGTCTTCTTCAATGTATCTAACTGTATCTCCTGCTAAGCAGCTTGTATTTGTTTCCAAAGTGTGTCTTGCGAAATAACATTAGATTTATCAATTTTTTTATTCGAAAGATCCCATAGATGTTCAACAGAGTAGTTTCGAAATAGCTTGTTTAATAAAAAATAGGAAAAATGAAATATAACTTCTTTTTAATACATTTCTTTTACAACTAGTTTTAAATAATCAATATTTATTAACAATTTACTTGGCTTTTCACCCTGTATTTGAATTTCAATGAGATTTTTTAGGAAAATCCCGCCTGTCCTAATACATTTGCACCTTACCGGTAGTGTGCAAAAGCGTTAGAATAGGGGAGGTGATTTTAAATTTTATTTTCATGCCTCATAAAGTTCTTGTCTTCATACGTTTGCATAGAACTGTATGTGTTCTATTTGTGGTAAGGAGTAAACTTGAGACTTAATAGGTGTTCGAGACGATGTCATTGCTGTTTATTGAGAAGTCATTTTCAATTGTCTCGTTGTAAATACAGATATAGTAGAACCTCGGTTCAAGAATTTATTTTGTTCCTGAAGGAAGTTCGCTGCTCGAAATGAATGAAGGTGGAGTTTTGAATTTCCCCGAAATAAAATTGTAAATATTAAATCAAAGATGGATGAAATATATCAGATACTAGCAGTATAGCCCGGCGTTGCTCGGGTGTAATGAAAGCTTTAAAACTAATCCATGGTTCCTGGAGCTCAGACTCTTTGGACGTTGACACGAAAGACTAAAAAAAGCAAAAGTTGTTTCCAGTTAAAGATAACCATAGACTGAAAGAAAAATGAATGGATGTAAGTTAAATTTTAATTTCCTGGTATCGATCAAATAATTTTTTTTTCGTTGTAAACTGAATTTTGAAGGCTAAATAAGTCCTCTGAGTAAATTGTATCATGGCTGAAACTAAGAACTACAATTATACCTACTTAGAGCCAAACTCGAAGCAAAACCTAAAATAAAATGTCTGAAAAAAATACAGACATACAGGCAGATAAACAGACACACACACAAACATCTTGCCTTATATATATATATATATATATATATATATATATATCAGAAGAGAATTTATAATATTTTTACTCATCTGCCTGCATCGATGTCTAAAAGTTTTTATTATTTACTAGCAGTATAGCTCGGCGTTGTTCGGGTGTAATGAAAGCTTTAAAACTAATTCATGGTCCTGGAGCTCAGACCCAGCCTAAAGAATATTTGTGAAAAGTTTGGTGAGAATCGGCTAAAAATTGTGGATTTGTATAAAGGACATACAGACAGATAAACAGACACACACACAAACATATTGCCTTTTATATATATATATATATATATATATATATATATATATATATATATATATATTATCGATTTTCTGCACTATTGTAAGAACTGTAACCTTGAAACTTCTGAATATCGTTTCTTATGCCTTTGTCTATGAGTGTATCAAATTTGATTAAAATCAAACCACTCCTTCTATAACCCGATTTTGATTTTTGATATTTATCGTGGGTACCTCGATACAAAACTTAGCTAAGAACACTCACAGACGCTTATAGTACAACTGTGTAAATTTTCAAGAAAATCGGTTCAGCCGTTTCGGAGTCTATAGGTAACGGAAACACCGACACACATACAGACAAAGTTCCATTTATAAATAAGTTTAGATATTGTCTACCGATATGTGAATTCCTATTACAAGTTATGTTATCACTTTTAATTTTCGCAGCGTTGTTAATTAATTAAAATTTTTTGACATTGTGTAGATAAATTATAAATTCCATCGCCGGAGAAAAACAGATTTAGGATCGAACTTAGCTTACAGTCGCATTCTCATGCTTATTTTTTAAGTATTTGACTGAAGCTTAAATCTTTTTTTTTTTAAGTTTGTTTTTCATCAGTGAAGTGATTGTCTAGAATTCACTGCTATATAAAATCTTAGAATTTACAAAGGCATTCGGGATTCTTTTTTCTATTTCTAACGAAAATTCCATATCTTAATAGTTTGCTTAAGTTCCGAACTTCAATCTTCAGAGTGAATCAATGCAGAAACAATCAGAGGTGGTGGAAGATACTTGGATGATTTGCTAATCTAAGCATGACGAGTTCGAGCTGTGTGAAGGTCTGAGCTGGCGGGATGAAAGAATATAATTCGTTAGAACATTTGCCATAGCAATAGCGATAAATTATTGAGAATTTAACATTTTCGCCTGTGCTATGTAGAACAGGCTATTAAGTGACAACTGGACAGTATCTACCCAGATATTTTTTTTAATCATTTCACCCCGAGCAAGGCGGAAATGCCACTGATGTGCAGGGGGTTACATAACTGTAAAAAGATTAATTAGAAAAGAGTGAGGAATACAAACTAGTTAGAAAGGAACAATAGAAAGCAGGTGCGATGACAGATACACAGGTGGAGAGAAAGGGAAGGTTATACAGGGGAGGGGAGAGAGCTAGAGTCCAGTGGTTAGTAGATGAGTATTGACTTTGCATTTAAATTTCTGGAGGTTGTAGCCGTCAGGAAAGCAAGAATACTGGAGCGAGTTTCACAGGCGGGAAGTGCGAGAGAAGAAGCTGCAGGAGTAGAATTGTCGTCTGCATTTGTCTAACCTGACTGTGAATGGGTGGGACCCAGTTGCCAGTCCGGTTGCACGAGTAAACACCTGTTGATGAGGCATCAGTGACTTAAGCTCGTCTGAGCAGAAGCCATGAAAGTATTTATAGAACAGACAAAGGGAGGCCACATTTCGACGATGGGGAAGTGGCTGCAGTCGAGTCGAGTCGCCAGATCAGTACCTATCACATTACAGACTCTCCTTTGGAGCTTGTCAAGAACACTGAGGAGAACGGCAGGGGCACCTGACCATAAATGGCAGCAGTACTCCATGATGTAGCAATATTCAACTCTTGTGAAAATCTTATTTTTGGAAAAAATAAAGTGTGGCAGCACAAGTTAAGTATTTGATTAAGCTTTAGACTCAATAGTTGTTCAAGGCAAGGGCATTGGTATGACTGCTAATTAGGATCAGAGCAAGTGTGGGTTTTGCTCGGTGGTGATTAAACGTTACTAGCTTTGTTTTGGAGGTATTGATACAAGGCAGTATTTCTTCCACTGAACTGAATTCTTAAATTCCTATTACAAGATATATTTTTATCGCTCAGAAATTTTCAAAATATTTGCGCAGTGAATGAAAGTTAATATGATGAGTTGTATTTATGATCCAAAGTTCCAATGTAACGTAAATGGCTTACGCTCGGCTCTCATATATACGAAAATATAAAATGTTTAATGTACATTTTTTTGTAATTAAACTTGTTCTACGTTGGGTAGGATGTGCGTTGTGGTGCATTAGATATCGGATCGGAACGAAAAAATCGGGGAGCCGAGTTCGAATTCTAGCTGAATTCATTGCATTCACTTACGCGCAAATATCCTTGGGAAATGTATTAATCCGTCTCTTCCTTCCAGTTATGGGTTAAATAATAGGACAGATTGGCTTCTGTAGCCTTGGTCTGCAACCACTCTACTGCAGAAAGCAATGGCAACCTACTGCGGGATAACCTTCTGCCCAGTCAGTCATGTCTCTTTCGAGACATGATCGCCCAAGCGTGTATCACGTATGGCACTTTACTGACTGACTACGTTGGGTAACTCAACTAGTATTTATGGAAAAATACTCAGATTTTTGCTAAAACAGATTCAACCAAGAACTGAATATAGCCAATGAAAGATAAAGTTTAGTTTAGTAGTTTGTTTTATCAGCATATCTACCCTTTTGGGTCATTTAATGCTGAAGAATTTGCTTGGTTTTTGTTTACTACTTGTTGATCTTTTGTGAGTATTGCTGTCGAGATATAAGTAGAGGTGTTGTGATTTGATGTGTGATGGTTATATGCAATCTTCTTTTGCAACTATATTTTGTATATAATTTTGTTGCTTTTAGAAATTTTAAAAGGTCATTTGGGTCAGCTTTGTTGAAGATGTCTTTCAGATTGTTTTCTTGATAGTATCTTAATCGCATTTTTTCAAGATCTATGCAGTTTGTTAATATATGTTTCATTATGTAGAGCTCCTGACATGGAATGCAAATTGGTGCCTACTCACCTTTTAGTTAGGTGTACGCCAGGATTTGTTATTGGAAGCCACAACCTGAACAACATAAGTTATGCGGACGATACAGTGCTGATTGCGGACACGGAAAGGAAACTACAAGACCTCATACAGAAAGTAGCAGTGGAGAGTGACAAGAAGAGACTACAAATAAACTTTAAGAAAACTGAGTGCATGGTCATCAGCAAAAGATACAACCCAAAATGCCAAATACAGGTGGGGGATAACAGAATCAAGCAAGTACAAAAATTTAAGTGCCTAGGAAGTGTTCTAACAGAAGATGGAAAGTGCGACACGGAGATCCGAAGGCGAATTGGCATGACAAAGGACGCGTTCCAGAAGATGAGCAAAATACTAACACACAGGAAAATCTCAACAGAAACGAAGAAAAGAGTGCTAGACTGCTACGTGATGTCAGTTCTTCAATACGGCAGTGAATGCTGGACAATATCATCGAAAATGAGGACAAAACTGGAAGCGGTCGAAATGTGGTTCTACAGAAGGATGCTACGGATATCGTGGACTGAGCATACAAGCAACAACGAGGTGTTAGAAAGAATGGCAATAAAAAGGAAATTGATGCTGAGCATCAGGAAGAGACAACTGAAGTTCCTGGGACATGCAATGAGGAAAGAGAGCCTGGAGAACCTGATACTGACTGGTCAGATAGAAGGAAGGAGAGACAGAGGAAGGCAGCGGATAACATATTTGCAGGGTCTGATCAGGTGGATGACGGAACGGGGGTTGCCAGGAGCAACAGGCTCAAATGGATAGGGAGACGTGGAGAACCATGATCGCCTACGTCCTGAAGGGTCAGGGCACATAGAAGAAGAGGAAGAAATGGGTGACAGTGGTGTGACCTATTTGAAGTCTAGTCATTATTACTTCTTCTCTTTAAAGGTGTATCAAAATAAGAAACACTTGGCAAATATAAATGTTCCTTAAACTTTCCAGATTTTAAAATCAATTAACCTATTTACTTCTAAATAAATTATTTTTGTTTACAGAGCCGTAATGTAAATATTTTTAAAATTATTACTACAAATAAATTGTGAGCAAATGTTTTATAATTGCGATACCAGAGGCTCATTAAGTCGTGAATGTCGCTATAGAATATTGCTCGGGGGAAGCTATTCTGAAACCAAAAAAATCATCTCATGCAAAACCTGTGAAAATAGCCGTCAGGATATAAAGTAAATGAACCCCGTCCTTGAATGGAAGTGAAGAAACAATAGTTTTGAACTTCGTCGAAATTAAAATGTAAATATTAAATCAAAGATGGAGGAAATATATCAGATACATTGTGTACAAATATGTGAATTCTTTTTACAATCTATGTTATTATCACTTAGACAATGTTCACAGCGTTGTTGGTTATAATCTTTTGACATCGCGGAGATAAGTTATAAATTCCATCGCCGCACAAAAGTAGAGGGTTAAGATCGAACCTTGCTTACAGTACCATTCTCATACCTGCTTTTCAAAGCTATAATTCTCCAGGAAATTTTGCATAAATGCATGTGAATATATATTTATATACACACATTTATATGTGAATATATATATATATATATATATATATACACACACACACACACACACACACACACACACACACATATATATATATATATATATATATATATATATATATATATATACAGTCAGTTAAGTGCCATACGTGATACACGCTTGGGCGATCATGTCTCGAAAGAGACATGACTGACTGGGCAGAAGATTATCCCGCAGTAAGTTGCCATTGCTTTCTCCGGTAGATTGGTTGCCAGCCAAGACTATAGAACCCAATCTGTCCTGTTATTTAACCCATAACTGGAGGGAAGAGACGGAATAATACCTTTCCCAAGGGTTTTTGTGCGTAAGTGAACGCAATGGATTCAACTGGAATTCGAACTCGGCATAGAAAAAGAACGAATAGCATACAGAGAAATAAAAGCTGACGTCATATATCGACACAGCGTCTATAGCTACCCATCTGCTTTCTTAGAAAAACATAACGTGGAAATTTAACATTGAAATTTAGTTTTAAATATAATGGGATGTATTTACGGTAAAAAATAAATAAATTGTAAAACATATTTCTTAATTCAAATTAAAATATAACCACTATTAATATTATTTTATAATTCCAGTTAAAATAATTAAAACATATAAAAGAAACAAAAATTATAATTAAATATAGAAAAATAGAAAAACTAGAGAAATTATAAAAGTAAAAAAGAGAAAGGAAAAAGCAAAGAAATAGAATGAACAATATAGATAGAAAAGAATTTAAAATAAACGTCTTAGATCAACACCAACGTTTATTACAATAATCTGCATTCTTAGAAAAGCATGATATAGGAATTTAACATTAAATTTGGTTATACCTTCAATGGGATATATTTACGGTAAAAATAAATTATAAAATATAAATCATACTTCTTAATACAAATTATAGTATAACCACTAGTAGTAATATATTATATAAATACAGTTAAAATAATTAACACTTAATAAGAAGATAAATAAAATATTATAATACAATCTTAAAAATTATTATTATAATAATAAATAATAAAACTAATACTAATAAATATATATATATTTCAGAAAAAATTTTTAGACACCAATAATAATATTGACAAAAATAATAATAATAATAATAATATTAAAAGAGAAAAAGAATCTTGAATATTATGGATCGAGCATGTGAGCAATGATGAGGTTTTGAAAATGATGGAAAAAAAGGAAATTTATACTGAGCATCAGGAAGTGGCAGCTGAAGTTCCTGGGACGTGCAATGAGGAAAAAGGGCTGAGAAAACCTGATACTAGCAGATCAAATAGAGGTGAGGAGAGACAAGGAAAAATAGCGAGTAAGGACTGGCCTGAGTAACTTGGCTAGCCTGAGCAGGTGGATGGCAGAACTGGAGAGAGCGTGCTAAGAGACATTAGGGATACGGAGACGTGGAAAGCCATGATCGCCTACGTCCTGAAAAGACGAGGCCCATGGAAGAAGAATATGAAAATAAGTATTAATTGATAAGAGGCGCATTGAAGTTTATTATTAAAAAATAGATATTTTTATCACTTTAATGTTACTTTATTAGATTACTTTAAATAAGTATATTTATTATCGTCTTCCGGCCTGAATTTTCGAAAAATCGGCGGACCTGAAGCAGACTACCACCACGTTTAATTTCGTTGTTTTTCTTTATTTTTTTATTTTTTTACTTTTTTCGGCGTAGTCCTATCGATTACCCCCTTAGCTTTACGATTGACAAAAGAAATTTTGAAAAAAAATCAATATTTAAACATTTTCTGTTGGGGATCAGTTTCTCATACATCGAGCCTCCATTTTGAAACCAGTCGCCGGTACGACATTACCGCCACCTGTACATTTGTTCATTATCAATATTTTTGTTTTACTTCTTTCAGTGCAATATTATCTTTTACACCTTAAACTTTACGAATTGACAAAAAAAATTGCAAAAATTTCAATATTTAAACAATTTTAGCGTGGTGACCAGTTTCTCATACAACCTTATAGTGGGTTGAAAATGGTGGATCGATTTACTTTAACGTTGTACGAGAAACTGATCTCCCACAAATCTGTTTAAATATTTTAATTTTTACCGCTTTCCCTTGCTTTGGCGAGCTTTTCACAAAAAAATCAGCTTTTGGTTCACTTATAAAAGCAGTGACAGCTTTCATCATCACCCGCTGTCAAATATCAAAATATTTTATCAGTTGCTTTGCAAAACAAAATACCATTACTAGCTGGAAGTTTTAACAACGCATTTCATCATGCTAAGTTCCATCAGGCACAAACACAACATTGTCTTTACGATTTGACTTGCAGGATCGCCGTCTTTCAACGCTCAGTACATGATCCTCGTGTGGTCAGCTTACCTAAAGGAAAATAATCAACCACTACATCCTTAAACCGTTATCTTACTATTATCAAATTAGGAATTACTGGTGTATCCTGGCTTGTAATTTACATGAATGTGATTGTTAACACCATTCAAACCAGATTGAAAAAAGTCTGTACAAAATGCATAGGTTTCACAAAGCAAACATCAGTTGCGTATATCAGTACAGACTCGCCAGGATGTATTTCAAGTTATGCATCATTAACTAGATGTTGCCAGTTCAGTCAGTTAAGTGCCATACGTGAAACACGCTTGGGCGATCATGTCTCGAAAGCGACATGACTGACTGGGCAGAAAATTATCCCGCAGTAGGTTGCCATTGCTTTCTCCGGTAGATTGGTTGCCAGCCAAGGATATAGAACCCAATCTGTCCTGTTATTTAACCCATAACTGGAAGGAAGAGACGGATTAATATATTTCCCAAGGATATTTGCGCGTAAGTGAATGCAAAGAATTCAACTGGAATTCGAACTTGACTCCCCGATTTCTCGTTCCGAGCCGATATCCACTGCACCACAACGCACACCCTCGTTACTAGTTACTAAAAATAAAAAAAATATTTTAATATTTTGTCACTAGTCTTATAATTTCACGACCGCTAATTTTAATGTTATTTTTAAGACAGTAACTATTGAAAGCGTGAATGGCGTGACGTCGCTGATATGAGAATTTTAATTTCATGTGAGCCTGCTTTTGCGCAGAACTGGAACTTTCGTGATACTTCTTAAATCTATTGATTTTCTACAATATTTAACGGGGTTCTACATACTTTTATCAAGGATAATAGCACGTAAGCAAATGTAATAAGCTCAATGCGATTCTTCAATCCGACCCCCTAGACATTTCTCCACCGTGCCTCCAATTTTGTGAAGCTTAGCGAACATTTAAAAATCGTCCGGTCTACCGAAAAACAAATTAAATTCACCATCAATTCCTATAAAATATTACAGTCATTGCTATCATGAAATTTCACAGATGACACGCATAGGATACCTTTATTGCTACCTGCCAGCTAGGTATGAATCATCATCTCTCAGTTCCGTGTCTGTCTTTGGGCAAAGAGCGGCTTAGTTGCGTCTCTGTCCGAGGACAGATTGGCAACTGAGAAAAATAAATACTGAGAGGTACCCGGTCTCAGGGAACAGAGGCTTTAGGCTGAACCATTTAATTGCACTTGAGGGGTGGGTTAGTGGTCACCACCGAAGCCAGCGAAATCGACAGTTGCAGGGGTTTGACGATTTTTGGCTCTGGCCTGAGCGTATGTGTTCGGGTTCCCCACAATAAACTCGAACTTGCATCACATCATGGCTCAATGGGAAAATAAGGTAAATAGCTATACCTAAATGTCTAAATGACCGCCTGAGATAAAAAGCACTTCGGTCAGTGTAATGCGTATTGTATCGACTGTCGGACGTGTTGCATGAAATACTGTTGACAAAATAGTGAATTTGAGTTACTATTTGATTATTTCTTATTAATTTCTAACCCTGCCAAATATTTTCACCAAACACAATTTTTATTGGGATGATGAAGGAAAAACTTGAAGTAATTGAAATGTGGTTCTACAGAAGGATGCTGCGAATATCATAGATCTAGCATGTGAGCAATGATGAGGTCTTAGTGGTGGATTCAAAAAGGAAATTAATACTGAGCATCAGGAAGAGACAACTGAAGTTCCTCGGACATGCAGTGAGGAAGGAGAGCTTGGAGAATCTGATACTAACAGGCCAGATAGAGGGAAAATGAGACAGGGAAAAGTAGCGGATAATATATATGAATGACCTAATCAGGTGGATGATGGAACGAGGGTTGCATGGGGTAACAGGAGAAGGCGTGCTAAAAGCCACCAGGGATAGGGAGATGTGGAAAGCCATGATCGCCTACGTCCTGAAGGGAAAAGGCACATAGAAGAAGAATATCTGTGGCAGCCTGCTAGAGGTACGCTATATGGTGTACAGTAAATGGTGTATAGTAAGTGGCGTTGAGCAATTGCTAGGTGTATTGCCACGTTTGTTTACAACTCAGTTTCATACTCGTCTTAAAAGTCGACCCCTAGATTTGGAAATATTTTTAGGCTTGAAAACTCGACTTGTACAATGTAATTTACGGTAGTTATATACAATTCAAATATTCTGTTTATATGGCATTAATAAAACTTGTACATAAAATGGATTGTTTATTTATATATATATATAGCAAAGTAGAATCCTTGCTACTTGGGAAAGTTAATTCCACATGAGATTAAATCCGATGAGAACTCAATGTTAGAATTTAACAGAGTATTATAATGAAAATAAGTTGGATGTTTTTATAAATCCATTGGTAATAGCTATTTTCGTGGAGCTTCTTGCAGACCGCTCATCAGACCAAATTCATACAACAATGTATGAATTTGGTTTGATGGTCGGTCTGTAAGAGCTCCGCGAAATAAACTATATATATATATATATATATATATATATATATATATATATATATTGATTTGAACAGACAGGAGGTCATCTGTTCTAAAAATCATTAAATATTAAATAGTACCATTTATTCATATATATATGTCTATATATATAAACAAAGACATGTGCCCACAGAAATGAACAATTGATTTAGACAAACAGGATGTCATCTTTTATTTGTTAAATTTAATGATTTTTACAACAATACGTGTACGTAAAAAATAAAGTCACTTGTTTACATTATTTACACTATTCAGACTGCTGTCTTCATTCTCATTCCATGTGTGATGCCACTTTCGGATGCCATGTAGTTTTCTCCCTTTAATTCAACTCCCAAAGTTATTTGTTCACCACTGTAGCCAGGTATATTCACTGGGCTTTCAGGATACATATAAGCGTTCGTTACTTCCAGTGACTTGACCAAAAAGTTGTGAGTTCAGTACCTGGGTTCGGTTCAAATTTCTAAGCCAAAACTTGGAGAAGGCCGGAGCGTACAACGGCCGAAACGTCGTAAACATGGCAATAAAGATTAGGATAAAAGTCCGAGCAGTGTAAATAATATAAATACTATACCTCATCTCAGTATAGACAAATATTTGTATAAATATTCTGTATGTCTGGCAACTTTCAAATATACTGAAAAGATTATATTCACTGCTTGTGATATATAAACAACCATACACATACTACATTAATAAATAGATAAATAGAAAGATAGATAGATATTGATCTTGTATATATATATATATATAATTCTCAAGAGAAAAAGAAAACTTTTACAAATCTCCAAGAGGAAAAGGAAAACTTTATTGCCTCCCCACCCAACAGAAATTTAATTGGGGTCACGGCTTTTATAAATGGGCAGATGTTAGCAGATTCACTTGCACGCCGCTCAACTTCGTTCGGCCGTGATTGCAACAATTGAATTATTGATAAATCTCTCAAGAGTGATTGTCTTAGATGCAAATTAGATAGAGACGTTATTTCGATTGGCTTTGATCTGACTGCGTCCATGCGGGTTAGCCTTGTCGTCGACATTAGTTTGAGCTAAAACTCTTCTCGGGGCGACAAGCAGTCGATGTCCTTCAGAATAATCCGATTGAAGATGACAAGGGAATTTACAGAATGAGGTGGGCGATCGATAAGTAAGATTCAATTGTGCAGATATTTGACCACAAAACTATCGGAATTGTTTTTAATACTTTAAAACTCTTTCCTAATAACTACTACTGCTCACATCTTTATAAACGGTATATATATATATATATATATATATATATATATATATATATATATATATACTGTTAAATATAAGAGACAATGAATGTCTATTATGTTTAATCATGAGCCATTCTAAACATCGTATTTTGGTTTTAATTTCAGGGAAAAATAAAGACAAAATTTATCCAAAATTTGGACATATTTTTATTTTGTTAGTCCTAACCTTTCGGTTCACATAAGCTATCTTCAGAGAAGTTACATGGACGTAAACATAAATATGTCCACCATCAAAGATTATTTTATCTTGTGTTGACATAAAACATTATTATGCGACGATAACAGTCACCGAATAGCAGAGACAGTTCGTAAATTTCTTCCAACAGCTATCCACTTGACCCAAGGAAGTACTACCTCACTAAGGCAGTTGATGTAGGCCTCAGAGTCGAGTCGTCTGAGGCCCTCACCAACAAATTCGGGATTTCTTTTCTTATCAGAACGATGAGTGTGCCTTTACGGAGATGCCTTACCTACATAAGCACCATCAGACCCATCCAACTCTTTCCTAATCCCCTGCACTCTCTTCAGATTAACACCCAGACGTTGGAGCTTTCAATACGGATGCCAAGCAGTACAGCAGGCCTCTACCAAATTTCTGTCGGAATGAATTGTGCCATGGTGCTCATTTTCTCACAGACGGTACACAAATGACCCTTCTATACTGTGCAATCGAGGAAATCAAGATAAAAAAGGCACATGCAGAAAATCATAAGTATAAAATGGCAACAATTTATCCATCGCATCCTGTAGATACACGGCTATATCGTGTTGAATACACCGGTTCCCGTCCGATCACCGAAGTTAAGCAACATCGAGCCTGGTCAGTACTTAAATGGGTGACCATAAACGTAAGGACCAAGAATGGTCCACCGATCCTCAAGGCTTGGAGGTTGGGTGCAGGGCTAACAACCTTGCCCCGTAAAAAAGTTTGTTACAGAAACAGCAACAAAGGGTTGCTGCCCTATGCACCATCTGGGTGTGATGGATAAATGATGATGTGGATGATCCTGTAGATACAGAGACCTTATTAAGTTAATGCTCTTTGCCATATATTATTTTAACGTGTGTGTGTGTGTGTGTGTGTGTGTGTGTGTTGCAGATTATATTATCAGGCCATTCTATAAGTTCTGTCCGATTTTTGGATAAAGAAAACAAGTGACCAAAACGTTGTATTTAATCAAAACTTAATCATCAATATACATTCCCTGATTTTCTATGACTTCCTTCCATCTATTTTTAAGCTGATTAAGCCCATTAATGTAAAACTTTTTTGGTTTTGAATCGAAGAACTCTGCAATGTCAGTTTCGATCTCAAATCATTTTGTAAACTACGAAACAAATGATAGTCTGAAGAAACAAAGTCGGGAGAGTAAAGTGGATGAGGATTTTTTTTTCTAACCCAAGCTCTTCGATCTTCCGTGATGTGATTTTTGCAGTGTGAGGTAAATTGTCCTGATAAAACATCACTTTTTTCGATTCCCTAAAGCGGTTTTTTTCTTCAAATCTTGGTTCAAACGCTCTAATTGCTGACAGTAGACTTGAGCATTGATTGTTGCATTAGGTGGCAACAATTCAAAGTGAATTACTCTTTTGCAATCCCACCAGATACAGAAAAGAACATTTTTCGCATGGAGTTCCTTTCTCGGTTGTGGTTGGGCCTTTTCCCCCTTACCAAGCCACTGTTTACGATTTTTAACATTACGGTAGAAGATCCCTTTTTGATCACCAGTTACAAGTCTATCCAAAAAGGATAAAATGAGTTCGCGAGAATGGAGCGAAGAGCAGATAATGCGGTTGCTTTCAGATAGTTCATGTGGTACCCATTTTCCAAGTTTAGGAGCCTTTCCAAGTTGCTGAAGATGACGATGAACAGTTGTATGATTTGAACTAAGCTTTATTGCCAATTTTTCAACTGATAATGCAGGATTTTCTTCAAGTTTTGCCTCAAGAAGCTTATCATCGAACTCAACTTGATGACTTGTTCGATCACCATCTTCAAGGCTGAATTCACCCCTTCTGAATTTTGTGAACCATCGTCTGCAAGTTTTTTCATTCAAGCACTCATGTCCATCAAAAGATTTCTTATTTCTATTAATCTGTAAAAAAAATTTAGTCAGTTTACATGTATCCAAATACATAAAAATGCTTTTTAATTTCATTTGACATTCTAAAATACTATTAAATTTTATTCAAATTTAATGGAGTTAAATTCGGACAGAACTTATGGGATGACCTGATATAACATATATGTGTGTGAGTGGTATTATAAATAAGATCCATTAATTCCATAGATATTACTTTATTTACATCTCGGATACAAAAATAAAATTTGCAGATATAGGCTTCGTAAGATCTTAACGAGAGATGTGCTTTCTTTCAAATGGGTAATTCGTCCACGCTTTGCCAGAAAAGTCTTTCGTCCTAACCGGTGTAAAAGCTCGCTTGGATATACGGTTGTTTCCTCCCCACCCCGCACGTAATGGAGATGCTGATTCAAATCTTGCAGAAAATTAGATGTAATTATTTTTATTATTTTTAAAGTGTACAGAATTAATAAATATATATGTCTTAAAATGTCTTATATTTATAGGAGAAAGGTGTGCAGTTTCGGAGATAGATCAATTATGCTTATAGAGAGTGTAGACATATGTATCAACACTGAATGACGATCGTCGATGTCATGTCTAAAGCATTTGAAATAACAGCGATTAATATGTCGATCTCATTGGTGTATCCTAATATTGTCTGAGTGCAATCTTTATTAAAAAGATCTAAATGAATCTGACCCATACAAGAGTCAGTTATGAATGACAGTTGTGTATATTTCATTACTGTGCTTACCTCACCAGAAAGAATTATACACCTAGGGACAAAACACACACACACATACATATATATATATATATATATATGTGAAATGAATTGTTTGAACATTATTTTTATCGAAACTCGTATTTAAGTAGATATTCTGTTTTTAACGCAACAGTATTATATATTTATTTCTACCGGCCTGATTATTTACGATAAATTTTTATTACGAAAATATGTGCTATTCGGCAGGATTCGAACCTGCGACCCCTATCTATATAGGGGAAGCTACTATTTGATCTGGTAACGTCTTAGACCTCTCGACCACGAAAATCCTCCAGTCTAAACGAGGTTTTTATCAAGCCTATATAACACAATTTTCGATCCATCGTAAACAAACATATCTGCTCTGAAATGTATCGTAATGTCAACATGTTACGGAAATCAACGAATTTTAACGAAACTTGGTTATAAGCAACCGACAACTTGAAATGAATTGTTTGAACATTATTTTTTATCGATACTCATATTTAAGTAGATATTCTGCTTTTAATTAAACAGTATTATATATTTATTTTTAACGGCCTGATTATATACGATAAATTTTTATTACGAAAATGTGTGCCATTCTAAGACGTTACCAGATCAAATGGTAGCTTCCCCTATATAGATAGGGGTCGCAGGTTCGAATCCTGCCGACTGGCAGACATTTTCGTAATAAAAATTTACGTAAATAATCAGGCCGGTAGATATAAATATATAATACTGTTTCATTAAAAACAGAATATCTACTTAAATACAAGTATCGATAAAAAATAATGTTCAAACAATTCATTTCAAATTATCGGTTGCTTATAACCAAGTTTCGTTAAAATTCGTTGATTTCCGTAATATATATATATATATATATATATATATATATATATAAGGCAAGATGTTCTTGTGTGTATCTGTTTATCTGTCTGTATGTATGTCTTTTATACAAATCCACAACTTTTATCTGATTCTCACCAAACTTCACAAAATTATTCTTTATTCTTCCGGCAGGTCATGGGTTTCTTGTTTTTTTCCGATTTACCCTCGATATTGGAAATCGATACCCCGATATCAGATATGGTCTGATCGAGATCGGGATTTCAGCCCTTTTATTTTGGTTTTTGCTTCTGGTTTTGCTCTAAGTAGGTATAATTGTAGTTCTTAGTCTCATCCATGATACCATTTACTCAGAGAACTTATTTAGCCTTCAAAATTCAGTTTACGACGAAAAAGTTTGTTTAAAAGATAAGAAGAAAATTCTCTAAAGTAGGGTGTAGTGAGAGGAGTGCATTTGCTTTTATACAGAGAGTGAAAACTGAAATCCCGTGGCTACCTTTACCACCCCGGTTTTGTTCCTATTCAATAAAATTTTGCAGAAGACGGTCTGAAATCGGCGAGCTGCAACAGCCAACTAAGGAAGCCACCGCTTCTGAAAACGTTGCTATTGGAGTGTAATACTAAAATACCAACCAACTAGTTTTGCGTCACCCAGATTTGAACTTTGAACTTGCTTATATTTATGTACATAATCGATATATAAATATATAAAAATATACACCATGGTTGTTGCAATGTCGTACTGATAATATTCCGTTCGCCAGCTAGCGAGAACCGGGGATCGCGGTGTATCTGATTTTATATCGATACAGTCCATGTCTTTGTAATTTCACAATAATTTCCCTAATATAAATACCGTCGGCAGTTTTTTGTAATATTATTTCGGCAATGTTTAACAGTCGTACCCGCAAGAAAGGTGTGTCAAGAGACCTATTATTCTCTTATCACCGCAATTATTGTATACACTTTTGACTCCATCGTCAATGTTTATTGCTATAAAAAGTGATGATTAGTGCTTTTATATATATATATATATATATATATATATATATATATATATATATATTGTAAACATTGTGTCTGATCATTTTTGATAAAATCCGTTAATACACACGGATAATCTTTCGAGTACTATAATTGAAAGATGTCAGAAATTAGCTGTAACGTACTTGGGAACATTGAGAAATGAGCGATAATAACAACTGTCAAAGTTACAGCTCATTTCTGACATCTTTCAATTATAATACGCAAAAGATTATCCGTGAGTATGAACACAATGTTTGCAATTTATTTAATCTGACAAGTCTAAAAGAAAATTTGCTGCCTAAATACACAAATTTTAATATATATATATATATATATATATATATATATATATATATATATATATATATATATATATATATATATATATATATATAAAGATATATATATATATACGCACACACATATATATGCGCACACACACATATATGCGCGCGCACACACACACACACACACACACACATATATATATATGTATTACATTAGAACATGTGAAAAACTACTACAAAATTGTACATTTTTTCGACATTGAAAGAACAATGTTTCATTAGATAGTTAACAATGATGGTAATAAGCGCTTTTATATAAATTTTTAATTTTATGATAACAACATTTCATTTTCGTTTATGAAAACAAATTTCGTTCAAGTTAAAAGGATTTAATAAAGAAAGAAGGGGAAAGAAATAGTGGAGAAAAGAGTAGAAAATAAGATAAGAAACCAAGAAAAGGAAAAGAAAGGAGGAAAAGAAAAGAGAAAGATCCAAAAGTAGAAGGTGAAGAGAAAAATAAGTGAGAAAATGTTGAGACGAGAAAGCCAATGAATCCAGCTAAAAAGGAGAATTCAAAATTAGAACGGAAATGGGTTGCTGACAGATAATAACACATAGTTACAATGTTGGAACTCAGACTTTTTGGCATTTTAACAAAATGAAATCCCATACACACGTAGAAATATTATTCATGGAACTTACAATAAAGGATATTTAAAGAAACAAAAGAGAAATGTAAATTCACTCGACCTAATATTTTAAATTATAATAAAAATGAAATAGAATATAAAAATTATAAAAATATATTTTTATAGAGAGATGTATATTTCGCGTTAACGGTTACTATTTATGGCTTTACATTACGTTCTTTGGTTACTGAATCGAACGCAGTTTGGTTCAAGTATCAAATTGAACGCTCCCAGTGTACATCCTGTGAATAATCTGCTGTGAAAGTTGCCTGTCTCTGCCGTTACGCAGATAGCTCAGTGGTACGATGTTCGTCTAATGACAATTTAGTCGGATTCGATCCCGGCTAAACGAATAATCTAGCTCCACTGAAGAGTTGTGATACAGTGAAACAGGCTTGCCTGCAGATAATTATATATATATAATTTTTTTATAATCATATAGCATCAAGCAAAGCATTTTACTGCCACTGTTGTGCAGGGGGTTACATAGGTGGAAAGTTATGAGAAAGACTGACAGGTTATAGGGTGTTTGAGGAAGAGGGTAAGAGAAGGATGAGAATACTAATGAGAGTAGAGTGGACGGTGAAAAGAGCATGGTTGAGAGGATGCAACTTAGTAATAAAGGAGATGACTATTGACTTTACATTTGAATTCTTGGAGATTGTAGCTGAGGGGAAGCAAGTAAACGGAATGGAATTTCACAGGTGGGAGTTTCGAGAAAAGAAGCTGATAGAGTAGAATTTACTTTTACATTTTATTGGTTTCACAGTAAATAGGTGGGACCTGGTTGTTAATCTTGTGGCTCGAGTAAATTCATATATAGGGGGCACCATTTAGATAAGTTCATCGGAGCAGAAGCTGTGAAAGTATTTGCAGAATATATATATATATATATATATATATGTGTGTGTGTGTGTGTGTGTGTGTGTGTGTGTGTAGAATATATATAGTCATGCGCAGACAGATCTTTTCCGCTGTATCACAGCTCATCAGTACGGTTAGACATCCGATTGCTTTTAATCCAGGCTTGAAACCCGACCGAATTGGCGTCAGTCGGCGATTCTAATTCTGAGCTATGGGCGCTCGGTAGAAGAAGGCAGACTTTAGCGTATGATGTATCATATGCCAGTAGTTAGAGTGCTCTAATTCATTACGGAATGGGCGATGCTTAGATGCTAGAGTAGCTATTATTTTTTCAAAGTCTACCACTCTTCCAGAGTGCTCAATCAGGGAGTGAGAGAGTAAATAGTCATCCGCAGACACATCTGTATCACAGCTCATCAGTACGGTTAGACTCTGATTGCTTTTAACCCAGGATTAAAACCCGACCGAACTGTCTGCGGACATATATATATATATATATATATATATATATATATATATATATATATATATGTGTGTGTACATTAGTGATCAACATACAAGCCTGTTTCGCTGCATTCACAGTGTGGCTAGACACATCAACTTGCTTCTCGCCGGGATCGAAATTCGGCCAATTTGGTGTCAGTCGGAGTCGCTACTCCCTAGGCCATAGAATTAGAGAAGAGCAATTTTAACGTGTTGTATATAAGCAGTGTATACACACGACAGTCACCGAAAGAAATCAATTCATTTCTGAAGAGTATATATATATATATATAACTTTCTTTGCACTATTTATATTCGGATTGCTGACATCATCTTTGCTCTTTTTGTCAGTACACCATTTCGGCAGCTGTGCAACCCGGCTTTCATCAGATGTCTCACGATCTGACTACCATACACAAAATTCTGCGAATTCAATGATGTTCTAATCCCGTTGCCCATGTCTAAAGATATCACGTCTAATTCTTATTTAATTTAAGACTGTTCTTTTTCCAATGCCCATGCCAGGGATATCTCAACAAGTTATTATTTCACCTACGACTGATCTCCATCCACTGACCATGCATACGGATATCCTGTCTGGTACTTATCCAATGTAGAACTGTACGCGTTCCCAATGCACATGGCTAAAATATCTCATCTAGTTATGACTTAATCTACGACTGTTATCTTACAGCTCATATCAGGGAATATCTCGAGAAGTTATCTTTTTTTTTCTCTACAAGTGTTCTCGTTCCATTGTCCATGAATGTGGGTATCTCATCTAGTTTTCATTCGATTTACGACTCTTCTCATTTCATTCCCCATTTCTGCGGATATCTCGCCTCGTTTGTGTTCACTCTCCGATTGTTCTGTTTGGGTATACCTCGTCTAGTTATTTAATTTGCGAATGTACATGGTCTAGTGCCCATGTCAATAGATATCTCGAAATATTCTTACTCATCAACGACGGATCTAGTTCCACTGCTCAGGTCTGGGAATATCTCGTTACATTCTTATTTAATCTGCGGCTGTTGTAGTTCCTCTGCTTCTGTCTAGAGATCTCTTTTGTAGTTCTTATTTAATCTACGATGGTTCTCGTTCTATCGCTCACGTCTGGGGATATCACGTCTCATTCTTGTTTAATTTACAGCTGTTGTAGTTATGCTAATTATAGTTTGAGATCTCTTTTCTAGTTCTTATTTAATCTACGATTGTTCTCGTTCTAACGCTCTCGTCTGATAATATCTCGTCTCATTCTTATTTAATTTACGGCTGTTGGAGTTCCTCTGCTTATAGTTTGAGATTTCTTTTCTAGTTCTTATTTAATCTACGATTGTTCTCGTTCTAACGCTCTCGTCTGATAATATCTCGTCTCATTCTTATTTAATTTACGGCTGTTGGAGTTCCTCTGCTTATAGTTTGAGATTTCTTTTCTAGTTCTTATTTAATCTACGATTGTTCTCGTTCTAACGCTCTCGTCTGATAATATCTCGTCTCATTCTTATTTAATTTACGGCTGTTGGAGTTCCTCTGCTTATAGTTTGAGATTTCTTTTCTAGTTCTTTTTTAATCTACGATTGTTCTCGTCTAAATCTCACGTCTGGGGATATCACGTCTCATTTTATTTAATCTACGGCTGTGTAGTTCCACTGCTTATATATCGGTATCTCTTTTCTAGTTCTTTGTTAATCTACTATTGTTGTCGTTCTAACGCTCACGTCCTACATTAAATAAGTACTAGGTAGGATATCCCCATACATGGATACGGATTAGACGTAGATTTAAATATAACTAAATCAGATATTCCCAGAAAGGCAGTGTAACGAGTACAGTCGTAGATTAAATAAGAATTAGGCGAGGTATTCCCAGGCATGATTATTGGAACGGGAACAGTTGTAAATTAAATAATACCTAAACGAGATACCCCCAGATGTTGATATTGAAAGGAGAAAAGTCGGAGATTTAATAAAAATTAGACGAGATTTCCTCAGACATGGGCAGTGGAAAGAGAACAATCATGGTTAAATAAAAAATGTTTGCGATATCTCCAGGTATGGATAGTGGAATGGGTACATTGATAAATTAAATAAGAATTAAATATATGAGATAAAGACAAGGAATGTGTTTGATTTTTTTTGTTTTTTGTTGTTGTTGTTGTTGTTGTTGTTGTTTTTTCAATCATCTCACCCCAAGCAAGGCACTATTGCGCATGGGGCTACATAGGGGAAGGTAAAGAGAAGAAGTGGTTAGACATAGGGAATGTCAGGATGAATGAGAGCAGGTTAGTGTGTTAGGAGGTGTCTATTGACCTTACATTTAAACTCCTGGAGATTGTATCCGTCGGGGAAGCAATCGTGTGAAAGGGAATTCCATAGTCGGGAAGTGCGAGGAAAGAAACTGTTGGAGTAGAAGTTGCGGTTACATTTTATCGGTTTCACTGTAAAAGGGTGGGATCTAGTTGCTAATCTAGTATCTCGTGCAAATTCGGAATTTTAGATTAAAAGTGTAGATTAAATTAAGTGTAGATTAGATTAAGTGTAGATTAGATTAAAAGTGTAGATTAGATTAAGTGTAGATTAGATTAAGTGTAGATTAGATTAAGTGTAGATTAAAAATGTTGCGTTAAATTCATTAACAGTTCCGTCACAAAAATTACCCTGTTAAACGCTGGGCTCTCATCAGTTACCGATACACCACGCTGGATATTTTTGTTAAGTTTCCCTATTTCAAAGAAACGTCCAAGAAAAAGAAAACGGCTTCTTGCTGTATCGCCGAGGTGGCAGTACGATACCAGATGATGTGTGATGAAGTATCTACAGCACAATATATGTGCTAATGGATATTAAGTACAAACAAGATAAACACAGACAAGATAGAACAACAATAATTAGAAAGAGAGGAGAGGTTAAGTTGTTAGAGTCGCAGAGAGCACAGTCCAATAATGATCGTCAAGAACATTCTGAATTCCTGACTGCTATTAATCTTTATATAGCTATTTCGGCCCACACACCATTCCATATTTGAGAACATTAAAGGATTGTCAGCGGCTCTACAACGAGTTGAAATATCAATAAACCTTTAATGCTATGCTAAGAGTTTTTTCTATCACGCTTATCGATTCAGGAGTTTTGCTTCAGATTATTACTTCCCTTGTCAACTTTGGTCTTCACAAATTTAAATGTAATGTCAATCGTTATCATCTGTTTTCTTAATTCCTGTTCTTTAACTCTTCTCTCTCCTTATTAGTGTTTTTCACATACTCTCTACCATTCAGTAACATCTTGCGTCTTAGTGGCTTTATTGTCATTCTTTGGGTAAAATGATAAAAAATGTCATTTTCTTCTCGATTATTAATTAGTTTCTGTTATAAAAACATGTCCAATTATTAGAAACTAGCAGTATAGCCCAGCGTTGCTCGGGTGTAATGAAAGCTTTAAAACTAATCCATGGTCCTGGAGCCCAGACTCTTTGGACGTTGGCACGAAAGACTAAAAAGCAATAGTTTTTTTTAGTTAAAGCAAATCCGTAGACGGGGAGAAAAAATTAATGGATGTAAGTCAAATTTTGATTTCCTGGTATCGATATCAAATTTTCTGCACTATTGTAAGAACTGCAACCTTGAAACTTTCGAATATCGTTTCTTATGTCTTTGTCTATGAGTGTATCAAATTTGATTAAAATCGGACCACTCCTTCAATAACCCCATTTTTTTTGATTATCGATTTTCGATATTTATCGGGGATACCTCAACACAAAACCTAGCTAGGGAACACTCGCAGACGCTTATAGTACAACTGTGTAAATTTTCAAGAAAATCGGTTCAGCAGTTTCGGAGTCTATAGGTAACGGACACACACATAGACAAAGTTCCATTTATAAATAAGTTTAGATTAGATGTGCAAAACTTAATATAAAAATTATTTTAATAAAAAAATGTTGTATCCTTGTATGATACCAGATGATGTGTGCTGAAATATTTGCAGCACAATATCCGTGCTAACGGATATTAATTACAAACAAGACACACAGATTAGACAGAACAACAATAATTAGAAAGAGAGAAGAGGCTAAGTTGTTAGAGTTGCAGAGAGCATAGTCAGATAATAATTGTCAATGGCACTCCGAATTCTTGACTGCTACTAATTTTTATTTATATTGCTATTTTAGCCTACAGACTATTCCATCTTTAAGAGTGCTAGAGGGGTGTCAGCTGCTTTACAACATCTCTCCGTTGAAATGTTTCATCTTTGCTTTTTGGATCAATGTCAATCGTTTCTCTAGCTCTCCTTTTTCGCTTTCCTAAGCATCTTTGTTGTACCTCTGAAGGCATTGACACATCAAACATGTCATATATTACTCCAGTGAGTTCTTGCTTACTCTGTTTAGTAGTGCCTCCTAATAATTCATCTTAGATGTTTTATAAAGTACATAATGTAGCCATTTTGCTTGTCTATAATGCCTTCTTCCCATGACTTTTTACCAAGTGTTTAATTTTTACAATAAACTCAGTCACCGGAGTAGAAGCATTTGTCATCACACGTAGTTCTGTCACTCATAATATTTTTTTCTTTATGTGGTTTCAATTTATCAAAAACTTATTTGATCTTCCTTACAAACATTAATTCTGCAGGAGACATTCTTGCATTAACGTTTACGTTTGTTGTGATATGGTAAACAGATAAGAAATTCTCTAGCTCCTCATTTCTAGTTTCTATTCTTTCCACCTTTCTTATTGACCTTTTAAAAATGTCTATAATAAAAAAAATGTTGTATCGCCGAGGCGACAGTATGATACCAGATGATGTGTACTGAAATATCTGCAACACAATATCCGTGCTAATGGATATTAAGTACAAACAAGACAAACAGATAAGACAGCACAACAATAATTAGAAAGAGAGGAGAGGTTAAGTTGTCAGAGTCGCAGAGAGCACAATCCGATAATAATCGTCAGTGACATTCCGGATTATTTAAAATCTCCCAATGTGGACAGAAGCCAGAGAGAGATACGGCACAAGGTCAATTAGCATAGGTGAAACCGGGCTTGTAAGCTTGGACGAAAATTCTTGTCTGCTTTTCTCTACACGAAACTCTAATCTTCGGCGAAGCCCGTCTGTGTTCCTCTCCACCCGAAGGCAGAAAGTCCGACAAAGTGAACGACAGCCGTACGCACTCGATCTACTCAGATTATCAATGATTGCTATTAATCTCTATTAATCTCTATTTATATAGCTATTTCGGTTCACCGATCATTCCATATTTGAGAGTGCTAGAGGGGTGCCAGCTGCTCTACAACACTTATTTTATTGGTCTTTTCATTGAGGAATAAAAATTAGACTGCCGATGCCTGTATAACTGACTAGTAGCGAAAAAAACAAATAGGTAGTATAAAGATGCTCGTTAATACAGCGTTATTTTAATTGCATGCAATGCAAAACGAACAAGTATTTAACCTTTCGGTGTGCGTTGTGGTGCAGTGGATATCGGCTCGAAACGAGAAATCGGGGAGTCAAGTTCGAATTCCAGTTGAATTCTTTGCATTCACTTACGCGCAAATACACTTGGGAAAGGTATTAATCCGTCTCTTCCCCTCCAGTTATGGGTTAAATAACAGGACAGATTGGGTTCTATAGCCTTGGTAGGCAACCAGTCTACCGCAGAAAGCAATGGCAAACTACTGTGGGATAATCTTCTACCCAGTCAGTCATGTCTCTTTCGAGACATGATCGTCCAAGAGTGTTTCACGTATGGCACTTAACTGATTGATTTAACCTTTCATTTGTTTTTTTCTTTTTTCTTTTCTTTTTTTTTTTTTTTTTTTTTTTGGTGACTTGATCAGCAAAACCCTCAACATTATTGTACGTCGAAACGTCAAGGACCAAAATAAGTATTCATACACATTTTACAAAAAACTAGATATCAAGAACCATGAAAATGAGACTAAATATCATGGAAGATTGAATTTCTTACGGGTGCCTAAACATCGCACTATCTTCAAATAAGCAAGGGAAAACTGCATAAATTGGTTCAGTCGAACACCACCTTTTGAAAATTGGCGTTTGATGGGATTTGTTTACCACAAACCCGCAACTTTATTTGGGTGTTGACCCAAAACAAAAACGCATCTTTTTTTCACATATGAATCATTTGACAGTACTGATTAATCCCGAAACATAGATTTATGTTTGTTGATATTAACTCATTGTTATTTGTCTATGCTTCTGAGATGAGGTAGTATTTACATTATTTACACTGTTCGAACTGCTCATTTTATTGCCATGTTCTCAAGGACACATAGTCAAGTGGATATAGGCATTGGTTAGATCCAGTTACTTGACCCAAAGAATTGTAAGTTCAATACCTGCAGTGGTAAACAAATAACCTAGAGAGTTGAGTTAAAAGGAGATAACATGCCATCCGGAAGTAGCATAGCATATGGAATGAGAATTATATACACCAGTGATCGAAATAAAGGGTTCGGTTCAAAATTCCCAATAACTGAAGAAGACCGGAGCGTACAACAACTGAAGCGTCGTAAATATGGCAATAATAGTGAGGACAACAGCTCGAACTAGATAAATAATGTGATTCTTGTTATTTAAGAAATGCTGATGCGACTAACCAACTAACACGTAATCTTTCCTTTTTTTCTTCGTAAAAAATTCTATGATTGCAGAATTTTGCCCTCTCCTTAAAAGAGACCAAATCGATGGAGACTTCTGTGCCAGTTATGATCCTTTTTACAAGTCGAAGCAAATTATTTATGAATAGAAATTAACTAATAAAATGAGAAACACCGTAAACCGCTGCTGTCGTCAACATGAAAACAAACTCTAGACCAAAAGGAATGCCTCGATACTAATAGTCAGCATTAGTATTTAATTAGTAATCTTGGATTAGAATTTAAATGCAAAGTCAATTCCCATCTCTTATACTAACAATTAAATAATTAATTATTTCCATTAGTTTTGTCTTATAAAAATAAGACTGAAAAATGGACTGAATCCCGGTTGACTTACCACAAGCAGCTAACACGGTACCGCCTTGCTTGGGGTGAAATGATTAAAAAAAACGTATACAGCTAACACTGTAAAGTTGATTTAATTAAATTTCTGAAGACAAAAATAGAAATTAAACCGTTTTTTACAGAATGTAGTCGAGTTATGCTGCTTGCGTTAGTTGAACAACCGTTAAGAATTCAATCTCTCGAAGACAGAAATATTTACAAAAATAGTTATCCACTTAACTCTAGCCCTTTCCACATCACCCTCGTATATCTTGTTCTTTTCCTTTCTCTCTACCTTCGCAACTGTCTTTACTCCTGTGTTCACATCCTTCTCTTACCTTTTCTGTTTCGCCCTCTTTAGTTGGTTCGTCTTCACTCTCCCCCTGTCTAAAACTTTGACTTTCTTATGTAGTCCCCTGCACATCAGTGGCGGTACCGCTTTGCTTGAGGTGAAATGATTAAAAAAAAGGTTTTAGCAAAAGGCATAAGTGTGGTGCAGCAATTAAGGATCGAACTCACATTTAAGCAGTAATAATATGTGAAAGAATAAGAGTAACCTCTCGGTGAGGCGCCCAAAGACAACTAAAATCCTAGAGAGGAATTTGAAAAAAAGTTCAAAACTACAGAATTTAGCAAATCGATTTCCGCGTTAAAATCCAAAAAATCCAAACCCTATAATACAGTAAATAAAATATCGATCAAGGCTAAGTGAAAAGCGTTATTTGAAATTTGATTTTTATTCTTTATTTTTTTTAACTCGATTCAAAGGTGAAATGAAAATAGTTCCGAGCACTTGGCCTAAAACTTATTACAATTTACAATCTTGAAAATTGCTGTTCTAAAGATCGTCTTCAGCCATATTTTAACTTACCCAAATTTGGTAAGAGTTTTTTCGTTGATTTTATTCCTCTTAACTCGAATAACCCACAGCACCAATTTTAAGAAAATATTGATTTTTATTTCGAGAATTAAAATGTATTTAAAATATATTTTTGCTCAAGAAAACACTGGTTTTCACTGATTTTTTACTCGAACTACGTTTTCATTATTTTCCATGGCACCTTCCTTTATACGCGATGTAAAAAAATATCATCTAATAATTCCAAATGGCATACGTTAAAAACTATTCATGTGTTTTTTAGAGTTAATTAAAATTATTCATGTTTAGTCACCTTCTTAATGTGGCTTCCCTTTGTCTTTTCTACAAATACTTTCACGGCTTCTACTCCGATGAGCTTAGCTCACCGATGCCACCTCTGCATTAATTTAGTCAAGCTATTAAAATAAGATGTGCGTGGTGGTCCAGGGGATATCGGCTCGGAACAAGAAATCGTAGAGCCGAGTTCGAATTCCAACTGAATTCATTGCATTCACTTACGCGCAAATACCCTTGGGAAAGGTATTAATCCGTCTCTTCCTTCCAGTTATGAGTTAAATAACAGGACGGATTGGGTTCTATAGCCTTGGCTGGCAACCAGTTTACCGCAGAAAGCAATGGCAACCTTCTGCCCTAGTCAGTCATGTCTCTTTCGAGACATGATCGCCCAAGCGTGTTTCACGTATGGCACTTAACTGACTGACTGACTAAAATAGCGATTAGATCCCACCCTTATCTCCTTAACTCGCATCCTTTCACTGACAACCCTTGTATCATGTTCTTCTCCCTTTCCACTCGACTCACATGCGACTCTCTTTACACCATTCTTCTCATCCATTCTCTGACACCCCGTGTAATTTGTTCCTCTTTCTCGCCACTCACCTCTTATGTAACCCCCAATGCGCACCAGTGGCAGTACTACCTTGCTTGGGGTGAAATTATAATAAAAACAATTATAGAATTTAGAATATCAAAAGTTGGACGTTCCAAGAGGGTCAAGATGATTTTCTGCGATCTTCTTCTTCTATGTACCTTGTCCTTTCAGGACGTAGGCGATCATGGCCTTCCACGTCTCCCTATCCCTGATGACTCTTAGCACGCTTTCTCTTGTAACGTCTCTCAGCACCCGTTCTGTCATCCACCTGCTCAGGGCCTTCAAATATGTTATCCGCTGCTTTCCTCTGTCTCTTTTTCCCTCTATGTGCACTGTTAGCATCAGGTTCTCCAAGCCCCCTCCTTCATTGCACGTCCCAGGAACCTCAGTTGTCTCTTTTCTGATGCTCAATACTAATTTTCTTTTCGTTCCGTTCTTTCCAACACCACGTCATTGATCACATACTCAGTCCACGATATCCGCAGCATCCTTCTGTAGAACCACATTTCAGCTGTTTCAAGCTTTTCCTTCATCTTTCTTGATATTGTCCAACATTCACTGCCATATTGAAGAACTGACATCACATAGCAATCCAGTATACTCTTCTTTGTTTCTAGTGAAAGTTTCCTGCTTCTGGAGCGCGGCTTTCGCCATATCAATTCGCCTTTGAATCTCTGTGTTGCACTTTCCGTCTTCAGTTAGAACACATTCCAGGTATTTAAATTTTCGTACCTGCTTGATTTTAACATCCCCCACCTGTATTTTTCTGCAATACTTGTTTTGTTTCACTTTAATTTGATGTTGAGCCAATTTAGATAATTTTGTCTGAAAAAAATGACTTTAAAATATTTAATGTTCTTCATTTGATTTAAAAACAAAACGCAAAGAAATATATTTTAATTGGATCTTCTTAACTCTCAACATAAAAATGTCTACAATATATATATATATACATATATATATATACATCGATAATACATCCAATTTTCTATACATCACACATGTTTATCTACATATAAAACAGAGAATCTCAAACATTTAAGTAATTTTCTATAAACACAAAATTAAACTAGAATTATTCAATTTTTCAAAAAAAAAGTTGTTTTTTTTGCTGGATTTTGTAATAAGGGTTCGTTTGAGAAAATATGTTTTTCTATGTCTATGAAGAGGTAGTATGAAAGGCTGATGAAGAGGTCCTGATTTAGAGAATTTATCAAAGATTTTTTAAAAAAAGTAATTTTAGGCCTCATATTTTTGGGGTTATTGGGAAGAGGCAACCATAGTGCAGACATTATATCTAATTGTGTAAATTATTTCGTTCAATTTTATCAGTACCAAGAGCGTTTTATGACACTAACTCATCCACAAAACTATATACACATATTTACACATAAAAACTGAAGAGAAACTACAACACATAACTTCACAACTAGTAGTTTGAAAATTAAGAGAAAAGATATAAGCTTGCAAATAAGATGGAGATTCTTCTGTGTTTCTAGAGGTTCTTCTGTGTTTCTGGAGAAACCTTACTTAGGCTTCCAAATTCAAGTGAGCCGGATTTATCTGCTATGTCGATATCGAAGACGTATTCGGCAAACAGGAAACCGTCGAATCTTGTTTTTTATTGTTTTGGCTTTTTTTTTTCCAAAATCAGGACTGCGAGCTCGAAATGTTTTTTTTTTATTATTATTTCATATCTGAGTAAGATATATTTCCATAGGGAAATTGTACCACAGACTTGTAAGCCACATCACGTGCCAGAGCCCGGACCAAAATAAATCGTTTGCTTTGTTTGATTCCTGTAAGCTGACTGACTGCCACTTTCGTCACTAGTCATTTATTTTATTAAGCGTCCATCACGTGATATACTTTTCATTTCCACCAAAGGAAGATAATCACCATTTTTATCCCTACAAAACGATTAGGCACTAAATTTAAATAGAGTTTTGAGTGATGGAAATTAATTTTAAGGTAATAACTGTCGAAATAATGTGTTAATGTGCAAACCCTATAGGTACGTATATAAAATATCTGCATGCAAATAGTGAAGACAATTGGTATTGCACACAAATATTTTTGTTTTTAACATAGTTTCCTTCATTATTGATTAAATCTCGTTTTATCGTGTGTGTTTTTTTCTTTTTATTTCTCGTCTGAAGCCTATGATTCATCCTTATGTACAGTTTTTCATTTTTATTTGTTTACAAATTAGACTCCCTGTGTTTATCGATGTGTGACTTTTTCTGTCTCTGTCTGTCTGTCTGTCTGTCTGTCTGTCTGTCTGTCTCTCTCTCTCTCTCTCTCTCTCTATCAATCTATCTATCTACCTCTGTGCATGTATAAAAATGTTATGTGATTTGTACTTCTATGAAGTCATGTTTTGAATATTTTGTATCTTAATATGAAGAGATTTAAATATTTTCTTTATGTTGACCTTTTGCAAGCTGCTGCTTTATTTGTCCTTTTGCGAACTGTTCTTTGTTCACACTTTGTGCGAATCGTTTTTACCGTGTCTTTGGGCGAATCACTTTTTATATTTCTTGCACGAAACTTTTCTTTTTACTCGATACTATGTGTATCTCTGATTTTTTGTCATTCTTTCGAAAATCGCGTGTATGTGTGTGAGCGCATGCGTGAGCGAGTTTCTGCGTGTGTGTGTGTGTGTGTGTGTGTGTGTGTGTGTGTGTGTGTGTGTGTGTGTACGCGAGATATTTTTGGAGGCAAATCTTTTCTTCTCTAATTTTTGTTTTTGAGTCGTTTTTTTTTTTCCATAAGAAAATCGCTGGTACTTTTTTTTATCTCATGCGAAGCGTTTTTCTTGTCTTTGTGGGAATCAATTTTTGTTTATGCCCTGAAAATAGATTTCTTTATTTTCTTTGTGTGACGCTTTGTTATTTGCAATCTTGTTTTGTTTTTTGTTTTGTTTTTTGTTTTTTTATCGGGATTTTCTTCTTTTCTTGATATTTTTATTTTCTTAACTTTTTTCCTATATTTTATTTATTTATTTATTTTTTGCCTTCATGCACAAACAAACGAAACAAAATTGTGACACTGGTATAATTCGGTTTCTTTCATTACATGTAAATAAAACTTCTTTGTCAAAACATAACAATCAGAAAACACTTTTATATAGGAATCATACTTTTCTATATTTAGCTTAAATTTTCGGATATACTCTCTTGGAAAAAAAAACATTTGACGTTATAAACGACGGAAAATCAGTTATTTTCCTGACAACCATCTTTCAAATTAGAGTCATGATTGCATTACTTTCAATATCGAAAAGGTTTCAAAGAGGGCTTTAAAAGTTCCCTATAATTAAAATTATATACATTTGGCCCCTGTTCCTTTTCAACTCTCAAAGCTCTCATCAAAAAACCGCTAATTTCTATCGAGTGGCAAAAACCGCGTTACTGACCTCGCAACGATGAAATAAAGGCTCAAGTTTTACATGAGGATCCCATGGCTGATTCCATGTTAGATTCCACTCATGTAATGGAGTAAAGGATTTTGTTGGTGAACTGACTGATTTTCTTTCATATATTATCAAGTACTTTTTTTCTCGTGTGTGATCATTCTGAACGCTCATCATCTCGAACTGATACTCGATCGGCCTTAAAACACTCGTGCCTCTGAAAAACTTCTGTTCAATCTAACGTATGTTTAGCAAAATCTTGGCGAAATATTTTATTCCGTTTTCGAAAGCAAATATTTGGTAAAATACGATGCATGTCTGTTGCTCGAATTTGTCAGCTACTGCCAAGATTACAGAGCCGTTCCAACTGAACGCTACAAAAACATCATGTAATAAGTAAAAATAGGGAGATAATAGAAGCAGATTGAGTAAATAAACAGAATATCAATTAGTTTAGATAAGAATACCGTCGTAGATTTTAGTTTGAAATGCTTTGATCCTGAAGATATGGCGACAATCGAAAAAATAATAAAAAGATAATGTTATCTCTGTTTGAACTTCTGCGATAAAGAGTGATAATTATTTACACAATTTACACGTGGACAATTGTCACCATCTTTGTTGTTGTTGTTATCACATTTCGGCCAGTCTACCTTCCGGCCTTCATGAGGTGTATGTTGATGCTATAAAATTTCGAACTGAACCCTTTATCTAATTTACCGGGGTAGATTGTCCTCCTTTCAATTTCCATTGTTACTTCGTCTTGTTATTATTTTTAGTACGACCCAGTTATTGTTCATCCTATTTCGACTGAGTTCAAGTGCACAATGTCCTTACTCAGGGATTGAATTCACAATTACTTTGTCAAGAAATTTACGAACCAACACGTACTGTATTAAAACATTAGTTCGTTTATTTGGTTCAATCCCCTTAACTTTTTTCATCAGTCTAAACGAAGTTAAATCAAGCTTCTATAACACAATATTCGATTCATCGTAATAACTATATCTGCTCTGAAATTAATCGTAATGTCAACAACTGTAAACTGATGGTCATTCGTATTTGAGAGGTCTAAGACACGCCAGACCAATTGGTGGCTTCCCCTATGTGGATAGGGGTCGCAATTTCGAATCCTGTCGAATGACACACATTTTTGTAATATTAGGTTGTCCCAAAAGTTCGTAAACACTTGCAAAAAATTGAAATTTTACTCGCCAAGTAATTTAAGGTTACCAGAAAATACTTGCAAAAAACTGAAAATTTACTCGCAAAAACAACAAATATTATTGCTCAAAATAAAGACCATCATTTTCCAAAACTTTCTACCATCGATCTGCAAGCTTTTGAATCTAGTCAAAGTACCATTCTGCCGACTTCGAATTAAAGAATTCTTGACACGCTTCCTCGACTTCATCACACGAATCGAATCGGCGACCCTTCAGAAAGTGTTGCATTGAGAGGAAAAGGCTGTAATCTGATGGAGCACAGTCAGGACTGTAGGCTGGATGTGGCAGAACCTCAACGCCGTCCAGCTCTTCAAATTTGTCTTTGGTCTTCCTGGCGGTGTGTGGCTTGGCATTGTCCTGCTGCATCAAAGCACGCTTTCGGTTGATCAGAGGCGAGTACTTTTGCTTCAACTTTACATACACCCGCTCAAGTTGCTGACAGTAATGTTCGGCACTGATGGCACGACCATTCGTAACCAACTCAAAATGCATGAGTCCTTCAAAGTTCCACCAAACGCACAACATGACTTTCTCGCCGAATCGATCTTGTTTTGGAACCGACGGTGTCTCTTGCCCTTTCTGAACCCATCGCTTGTCTCGATTGTGCTGGACCAGATAGACCCATTTCGCAAGTGTTTACGAACTTTTGGGACAACCTAATAAGAATTTATCGTAAATAATCAGGCCGGAAGAAATAAATCTATAATAGTGTTTGATTATAATCAGAATATCTACTTAAATACCAGTATCGATCAAAAGTAATGCTCAAACAAATCCGAACCCTTTATTACAATCACTGGGTATGTCATCCGTAAAGCCTCGAGTGCAAGTCATGAGTTATCTCCCTCTAACCTTGCAAGTTACTTGTTCACTGCTGTAGCCTGGTATTGAACTCACAACTCTAAGAGTCAAGTCAGGAACTAACCAACGTCTATATCCATGTGTCCTTAAGGACAAGAACAACAGAATTTTGGGGGACTTATAAACCTAATGTCCCGTTCCTTTTTTACCGGAGTTCATATTGCAGGTTTTTATGTTAATGGATTTCTCTGGTATTTTTAATGTAAATACTGTAAATACTACCTCCTTTCAGAAATATAGAGATAATGAATTTAAATTTGTAGATACATTTTAATGAATGAATTAAAATTTGTAGATACATTTTAATGAATGAATTAAAATTTTTAGATACATTTTAATGAATGAATTAAAATTCCGAACTCCCACATTATAGTCGTTTTTGTAGTTGATGTTGCTATGCGTTGTTTGTATTTTTGTTGTTTTTTTTTATGATGAAGGTTTCGCCTCTATTATTAATAAATGGTTTTACAGTTTCAGCCGTATATTTTATTACTGTTTATGGGTTAAATAGCAGGGTAGACGTGGCTCTTTTGCTTTCACGGACAATCAGTCAAAAAGGACCACTCTTAATTCGAAACCGTAGTTTGGAGACGTTGTAGCAGACGATGTGTACCAGTTCTATGTATTCGGCTCATTCAGTATATACACTCCTGATCAAAAATTTTAAGAGCACTTAAAAATCTTTAAAAAGAATTTTCTTTTTTTACAGATAGATTTTATACCCCTCCCACTTAAGGTTACCAATACTAAAATCTAAAAGGTTATGGAAACAAAAAGCTACATTCCAAACATTTTATTTAGAAATTTACATTTTTATAAAATGAGGCAATTTACACATGATCAAAATTATAAGACCAGGGGTATAAATTGTTAGATCTATGGTAATTCCAATGTTTTTAGTTCAGTTAGAGATTAGCATTCACTGCGTAAAGGTGTTACCATACCTAAAGCAAGCAAACTTACCACAGTTGAGCGTTCTCGAATTCTAGAATTCCATAAGCAGGGTTTGTCACTGCAGGCGATCGCAGCTAAGGTAAATTGCAGTAAAACTGTGATTTGCAACTTTCTAGTGAGAACAGTGAGAATTATGGAAAAGCAAAATCCTCTGGTAGGCCCCAAAGAATTTCTCCTGCATTGAGTAAGAGAATGAGACGGGTTGTTATGAAAGAGGGGGACTTTCTTCTAGTCAAATTAAGGCAGTCACAGATGCTGATTGCAGTCCCGTAACCATCAGACGACACTTACGACAAAAAGGCATGGTAAATAAAAAGCGTAAACAAATTCCTCGGCTGCTTCCACGTCACAAGGTGGGCCGCTTAAATTTTTGGTTGTGAATACCAAACATGGGACGTTGAGAAGTGGAAGAAAGTCCTGTTTTCTGATGAGAAAAAATTCAGTCTAGATGGTCCTGATGCCTTCCAACGATATTGGCATAACAAAAACATGCCTCCTGAAATTTTCTCCACACGTCATAGTGGTGGAGGGTCCCTAATGGTATGGGGTGCCTTTTCTTACAGAGGGACGATGGAGCTCCAGGTGGTGCAGGGTTGTCAAACAGCGGTTGGTTATGTTAGCATGCTACAAAAAGCATAACCTTTTAGATTGTAGTATTGGTAACCTTAAGTGGGAGGAGTTTAAAATCTCTCCTTAAAAATATTTCTTTTTAAAGATTTTTAAGTGGTCTTAAAATTTTGATCAGGAGGGTATGTTACCAAAGATGTGTGTAAGTCAATAAAAAAAATCATACGCCACTTTTTTCATTCTTAATTTTCAATCCTGAATTACCGCCGCTTCAGAGAGGTCCATCATTGTATCGCTTTGAAAACAGATTTTCAATTTAAAATATGATTTGTTCACCGTCTCTAATGGGAAACCATTTTTATTTATTTATTTTACTGTTAATGGTTTTGCTTTAACAGTATCTTGATATTTGTCGCTGAAGCCATTATCTGCTAACTCAGATATCAGAAGGTAGGTTCAGTTGTATAATCACGGCACTCACATTGAATAATGGTTGATCTGAGTCACATATCAAATGGTCTTGCTCATTCCAAACTTTTACAAGCGCAACCAGTTCAAGAACTAGAATACAGTGCTACTCATTAAAAACTTTGTTATAGTTTAACATTAGATGTTTAAACGGCACTTGATACTACAGTTAGGATTTATTGAAAAGATAGCTCAAGATTTTAATTGAACTTCAATAGAGGACAATATACAACGATTTGACATTACTGTTTGGGCGCAATTAATTCTTGGTCAAATTCATTCCATTTTTTGCGCCAATAAACGTTTATATTCGGAAAAAAGGGCTTTATTCTCCATATTTTTAAATTTAAAAGGGTGTTTTTTAAATAAAAATTGAGTGTTATATGGCTAAAATTACATTAATTTTCAAAGGTAATTTAACATACTCAAGTCGAGAGAAAAACAAATTTTAATGAAGTACTTCCGGAAATTTTAATACCTTGTGATATGACCCGGAAATGGATATATATATATCATTCTAGATAGCTAAGCGGTTTGGGCAAATGCGACTGGGTAGGTCAATCTAGTAAGTAGACGTAATAGACGATACTCGTCGTATGTAGTATCCTGAGACGTCGGCGTAGCCAATAAACGTAGACCAATAGTCAAAGACCTGTAGACCGGTAGACCTAGGGATGTAGACCTCTAGTGGTAGACTATGCGTCCTCGCCTTCGCCTGTATTTATGGCTGACACCAGCCAATCACATTACTGTGAGAGGGAACCAAAGTGTATGCATATTCATTACATATTCATGACATCACTTTGTTTATTTGAATTTGGATTAGCAGAGTACTTTTAGGGCCTTTGATTATTTAAACATTCAAAAAAATATGTTCCTTAATAATTACCAAGTGGCAGTTCATTTTCTTGATGGCTCGCCTAACAACTTCCGCTAGGCCGCCACTATAGTATATTTCATTTATTATTTCCGTAATATTGTCGATGCCGAAAATCGCCAAAAGTTGATAAAATTTATATTATAATCCTATTTGGATTTGCTGCTTTGTTTCTGTTCATCTTGACCAGTGCCGAGATTACCACAGAGTTTAATATTCCATGTTCATCTTTATTTGTTTCCCTCTTTCGTCGCAGAATTCGTTCCATATTTGAAGTAGTTTTCATTTATCTATAATGAATATTCCCTCATTTGATTTTATGCATCTTGACAATGAATGTGTCTTTCATCTTTTTATTTATTTTATTTTTTATGTGTACCTACTGTAGTTTTTTTTTTTATTATTATTATTATTCTTTCTATCTTTGCACACTTTTCGTTTGAGCCATCCAGTTTTTTGTTACTAATACTTCTGTCTAATGTTCTGGATCTCTGTTAACATTTCGTGGCTTCTTTATGAATGTATTCCACTGTGAATTTCCAGTCCAATCCAATTTATTATGCTTGCTTTACAAATATTCACAAATCTTGCATTGTAGGCTTAATGTTTCTTTTGATTTTTTTTTATTTTGAGTTTACATTTAACTGGAAGGCGGTCGCTCCGAAACTTACCAAACAGGTGTTTTACAGTGTAAAGCTCTTTCTAAAAAAAATGACATGTTACAGCTTCGAACAACGTATAAAAGATGTATAGTGTTCGGTAAAGATTCGTGGCCTGTTTTAACCTCAAGCGCCTTATATACTGAGACATTATCCCGCTAGTTTCTGAATATAATTCTACAAAAATGTAAAGCAAAAAGTGAAATGACCGAGTTTATGGCGATTATGAATACTAATACTGCATTGCCTTCTGTTCGGCTTCATATAAAAGAAAGAATTTTGCTGGCTTGCAAAAATTCGATAAGATTTATCAAGTCGCCGTTGGGGTGTTGACAGTCGCGTCTTCATAAGTAGCTTTTCTACGCTTTCCACTGACTTTGCTACTACACCCCACCATTTGGCTTGATTGATTTTCGGAACCAACAAAACAAATATATTTGGCAGAAGATAAAATTGATGATCAAGTAACAATTCTGGCGATTTTAGATGCAAGATTTGACCAAGTTTCAATATTCGAGTGTTGTGCGTTGATAATGTTGAAGAAAGGAAAGTATAGTAGTTAGTTAATAATAAATGTTTTCACAACAGAATCAGTTAAGTACCATACTTGAGCGATCATGTCTCGAAAGAGACATGACTGACTGGGCAGAAGATTATCCCACAGTAGGTTGCCATTGCTTTCTGCGGTAAACTGGTTGCCAGCCAAGGCTATAGAACCCAATCTGTCCTGTTATTTAACCCATAACTGGAAGGCAGAGACGGATTAATACCTTTCCTAAGGGTATTTGTGCGTAAGTGAGTCCAATGAATTCAACTGGAATTTGAACTCGGCTCCTCGATTTCTCGTTCCGAGCCGATATCCACTGTACCACAACGCACATCAGAATAAGCTTATTAAATATGTAGATATTATTACAGACACGTATATATAAATATGTGTGTGCGTGAGTGCGGATTCGTTTTAGTGGAAGTGAGTAATAAGTTATCTGATGTTTCTGGGACACGTAATGCGGAAAGAAGACTTAGAGAATCTGATACTCTCAGGACGGATAGAGGGAAAGAGATGGAAACCAAGGTGTCATATACTAGATTGGTTTGAACAAGTAGATAGCAGAACAGGGTTTGGGAGAAATAAAAAGTGAAAAGGCGTTAAGAGCTACAAGGAATGGAAAATATGGAGGGTCATGACCGCCTACGTTCCGAAAGGAGAAGGCACATAAAAGAAGAAAGAATATATATAAGTCTGTTTCATGTTCGAATGTTATATATATTACCAGCAGAATATCTTACTGCTATGAAAAGGCCAGACTGGGATTTGTTCCGCGATTTTCCTTTGATGTCCCTTGGAACAAAGTTTTTAGTCTCCCTGTTGAAGATTGCTCCTTTGAGATATTCTCCTGGGTAAAAGTTGCCATCGATACTATCATCCTAACTAAGAAGTTCCGGCTTAAACCTCATACACCCTCTTGGTTCTCTTCTCCTTACTCGGTCACCACTGCCAACAGGAATCACTTCTTCCGGTTTTACCGGAAAGACGCGTCTGACTACAATAGGCGTCTTTTCGTCTCTGCTCGTAATGAATGCTAAGCTGTAGTTTGCTGATAGAACAAAGCAGCGTATACCGTCCCGCAAGTTTGGCTCCAAAGACTACTGGCAGCACTGTAAAAGTGTGCTAAACAACAGCAATCACTCAATCCTTTCTCTATTCAATAATTCTGATGTCCTTACATCCACAGTGGACAAGGCTGAGTGCTTTGCTCGCAAATTCCAACTTCACAATTGGCTCGTCTAGAGTTCTTATATCCGACTTCCCACCTAGAAGTGAGGCCCAACTGAATCATATATATATATATATATATATATATATATATATAGGTGTGAGTTTGTAACCCTGGGTTTCACGCTCTTGCGATCGTCAGACAAACACTCAAGTATGTCTGACGATCGCAAGAGCGTGAAACCCAGGGTTACAAACTCACACCTATCTATATGAATATGTCAGCTCTATCACTGATATTAAGGGCTTTCAAATAAGTACCACGCATATATAATATATAAATAATAGAATATATATAACAAATTGCATATATATATATTGATATTTATAATTATATACATACATTTTCACACACACACACACACACACACACACACACACACACACATATATATATATATATATCCTCGTCTCTGGTCTCTAACATTATTTCTAACATTGACTCTCATAAAGGTGATCGTCTTATATGCCCCTGAACTCTCTTCTATCCTCTCCATTGCCTTGCTGCTTCTTCCTTCTCTGCTTGTTGGAATACCTCCTCTGTAGCTCCTGTTTCTAAAAACTCTGCAGAGCCCTCCGGAGCCTCTAACTATAGTTCTATCAGCTTCTTATCGCTTGTTGGGAAAGTTTTCTAGTCTATTATCAATGCTGAAATGATTTATCATCTCAAATCCAACAACCTATTCTCTGACGAGCGGTATGGCATTCACAGATCTACCGCTGATGTGTTAACGGCTCTCATCGAATGTCTATATATATGCCAGCTGTATAGCCCGGCGTTGCTCGGGGTTTTTAGCCTTTATGTTGAAATGGTAAGCGTCAAGTGCTTATACAAAAAGTTCGATAAAAAGTACAGCTTAATATTGTAATAGTTTTATTACAATGGTTTATAAAAGCATTATACACTGCACAAAATGTTTCATGTTTCTAAACAATACTGTTCTTCAGGTGATATTTTTTTTAAATTGTGAAAATGATTTATTTAGAAAGTATAAAATACATCCATGGTTATTTAGAAATTAAAGGGGTTGTAGTTGGAGAAAATGCTTGTAAGTGTCTCAATAGTGTCCAATCAAAAATGAGAATTAGGTTACTCTGAAGTCGAAAATTTGGGTCGCGAATGGCAAGATAGTATTCTGATGTCATGGAATGACACTTTTTAATTTTGTCTGGGTCAGGTAAATAATGGGACCAAACATTATTTAAATGGGTAGACAATAATTTTTAAGAGCAGCTTGTGTTTTTTAATTAGATTTTGTATTACTCCATGAGTAAAGGGGCTTGAATGTTTAAGTTAAAATTAGAATTAAATAATTATATATATATATATATACGCTCTCATAATATTAATTATCTTCCGTAAAACAAGTCTACAACAATTCAAAACAAAAGCTTGTAATAGAAAGGGTATAGATGTAACTTATATCTTAAAAAACAAACTTATCACCTTAAATAAATAAAAATAACCCTAATTTATTAAACTAAAAACGAACATCCAATGAACTTAAAATCAAATCTCTTAAACGGTCAGTTTGTAATATGCACCTGAGGATTGCATAATGCATAAAACTCCTAATGGTGCCAATGACATAGGATAATATATATATACATCATCTCACCGCCCACAAACTGTTCTCCAACAGGCAATATGGATTCCGCTTCGACAGGTCCACGGCCGACCTGCTAATAACTGTAACGGAGTACCTGCTACAGGCCCTTGATGAGTCTGACGAGGCTCGAGCGGTTGCTCTGGACATCTCCAAGGCTTTCGACAGGGTTTGGCACCCTGGCCTCCTATGCAAAACTACGCGGTTATGGTATTACCGGTCGCCTGCTTGACCTAATCCAATCTTTCTTAAATAACCGCAAATTGAAGGTCGTTCTGAATGGGCATGCCTCTTTGTCCTACAGCACGAATGCTGGTGTCCCACAGGGCTCTATCCTGGGCCCAACGCTCTTCCTTATTTTCATCAACGACCTCCCAGATGAGATCAAGTCCCAAGTAGGCATCTACGCAGATGACACTACAATATACTCCCGCTCCAGTAAGAAACCTGTCGTGGCGGACAGACATAATCTCGCTGCTGACCTTGAGCGGGATCTACACTCTGTGGTGAACTGGGGTAAGAAGTGGCTTGTCAACTTCAATTCCTCTAAGACCAAGCTCTTGTCTGTCTCCCACCCATTCACAATCAGGTTAGCCAAATGCAGACGACAATTCTACTCCTGCAACTTCCTCTCTCGCACTTCCCGCCTGTGGAACTCACTCCCGTATTCTTGCTTTCCTGACGGCTACAACCTCCAGAAATTTAAATTCAAAGTTAATACTCATTTACTAACCACTGGCTTCTAGTTATCTCCCCTCCCCTGTATAACCTTCCCTTTCTCTCCACGTATGTATCTGTCATTGCACCTGCTTTCTCAGCTTTCTATTCTTCCTTTCTAACTAGCTTGTACTCCTCACTCTTTTCTAATTAATCTTTTTACATTTATGTAACCCCCTGCACATCAGTGGCGTTTCCGCCTTGCTCGGGGTGAAATGATTAAAAAAAAAAAAATATGCGGATAACTATTTACGCTCTCACACCCCGATTGAGCACTATGAAGGAATGGTAGACTTTGAAAAAACAGTAGTTACTAACGCATCTACGCATCGTTCATTCAGTAATGAATTAGAACACTCCCGACTACTGGCGTATATTTACATTTGTTATATAGCAAGAAACAGACAAACATGTATATATAAAAATATATTAATATTTTTATTAACGAACGCTGGACCGTGTCGCCTAGGAACAAAGAGTGAGGGAGCGCTCTTCCAAGGGTTGACGTGGGTGACGACGTGAGTGTATACTCTCTCTTAACTCGTCTAACTTCTTCTTCGACTTCTCGAGACTCGTCTGTCGAGACTGACTTCTTCGACTTCTCTGTTTCGACTTCTGACTTCGACTGTGACTCGACTTCTCTTCTACTGTCGACTTCTGGAGACTGTCAAAACTGATTCCCAAGACTGTGTTTTTCGCAGTCTTTATATATCTTCCAAAACCGGAAATTGTTTCTTCCGGTTTTTTCTTGATCACGCGACGCCTACGCGACGCCTACGTAAATTCTCAGAGACCCTGTCTATTTCCGCTCTGCCGGAAATAAGGTCAAACAACCATCCGTTCCTTTCAACGGCCGGAAAACGCCCACGCTTGTATCAGCTTCCTTCTTCGGGCGGGCCAGATTATTATATTACACATTGTATATAACACGCTAAAGTCCGCCTTCCTCTACCGAGCGCCCATAGCTCAGAGAATCATAAGCTGATCATAGGCGATCATGTCTCGAAAGAGACATGACTGACTGGGCAGAAGATTATCCCGCAGTAAGTTGCCATTGCTTTCTGCGGTAGACTAGTTGCCGACCAAGGCTATAGAACCCATTCTGTCCTATTATTTGATTCATAGATAGCAGTAGGAGAGATGTATTATATTATTAAGTAGCAATTATTGGAGACTCAGTTCCTTACTTCATAGCAATAGAACCCAATCTGTCCTGTTTTTTAACCCATAACTGGAAGGAAGAGACGGATTAATAGCTTTCCCAAAGGTATTTGCGCGTAAGTGAATACAATGGATTCAACTGGAATTCGAACTCGGCTCCCCGGTTTCTCGTTCCGAGCCGATATCCACTGTACCACAACTCACCCCAGACTTTAAACGGAACTCATACATACGCTCCATCATAAAAGGTGCTGGGAAAAGAGTCAGTTCCGTGTAACGCTTTATTAAGTATCTGATTCCTCCTGTTTTTTTTTTTTCATTACCTTTACAAGAGCAAGACCAGACCGAAAATTAAATAACGCAATAATGCTACCATATATGGGTAGGAGCAACCGACTCTGATTTTCAGCCTCAAATATTTTTTTCATTATTATTTAATCGTTTCACCCCAAGCAAGGCGGTAATGCCACTGATGTGCAGAGGGTTACATAAGCGTAAGCGATTAGATAGGAGGAGAGTGAAGAAAAAAACAAACCAGTTAGGAAGGAGCAAAAGAAGGATGGGAATACAGATGTCATGACAGTTGCAAAGGTAGAGAGAAAAGAAAATATATACAGGGAGATGTAGAAAGAACTAGCGTCAAGTGGTCAAGAGATAGGTATTAAACATTGCATTTAAATTCCTGGAGGTTGTAACCGTCAGGAAAGCAAAAATATGGAAGCGAGTTCCACAGGCGGGAAGTAGGAGAAAAGAAGATTCTGGAGTAGAATTGTCGTCTGCATTTGGTTGATCTAACTATGAATAGGTGGGTCTGGTTGCACGAGTAAACGTCTGTGGCAGGGGCAACAGTGACTTAAGTTCGTCGGACAGAAGCCATGAAAGTACTTATAGAATATGACAGAGGTAAGCCACATCCCGTCGGTGAGAAAGTGGCTGGAGTCGAGCAGCCAAGTCGGTATCTATCACATTACTGATTCTCTTTCGGAGTCTGTCAAGAACACTGAGATAAACAGCGATAGAATTTAAAAGCGACTATGCATCGTTGTGAGTGATGAATTCTTTTTCAACCTACAATCCCTGTTACTCAGATGAAAGGTCGCAAGCCTCACGAAGCTTTTTCACTATTTCCATGGAAAGTATTTAGACGAACTACATTGCTTAGTTCCACCAGTTCTAACCTACACGTCTAAGACCCGCTGTTACTCGCAACTTTCAGAGACCCACCCTAAATCCCTTCATATTTATTCCCTTAAACAGCTGCTTTGTGGAATCGACTTCCCTGTGGATGTTTCCCCCGATTACCACAATCATGACCTGTTCATGGTTAACCGTTATCTTCCCTAAACCTTGCCTCTTACTTTGTAGCCCCCTACCTCGAGTGACTCTCGGAACTTGCTGATAAACTGTAAAAAACAATAAATCAAAAACAAATAAAAGCCAGGAAATAATGCCTTCATATTACAAAAGGTATTACATTATAAAATATACAGGTTTCCATAAAGTTCGGATATTTGTCCTACTCCCTCACTGGAGCGAGATGTGACACAAGGTTTTTTTTAAGGTGGTGAACTCAATCGCGTACGGACGGAAACAAGAACAGAAATTCCCCAGTCCCCTCAACCGCTAGCTGAGCTGGTCCCGGTGATGAGCACCTGGTCCACTCCTCTGCTGAAATGGGGTGGCGCGGCCGCGAGACACTGTTCCCCGGGACCGAGCGTCTACTCAGTGTGATTTTTCTCAGATGCAACCCTGCTCTCGCGGTCGGAGCTACAACTGAGCCGCACTCTGTTTGGGTGTCCATAAAGTTCGTGTGCACTTTAAAAACATGGTATCTTTATTTAAGTTAGAAATTCTTTAAAGTGCACATGGACTTTATGGACACCTTTGTAAAATAAGAATAAATTTTAAAATATAAAATATTAGCTGCTGTTGATATTTTAGTGCTAATATGCTTTGTTTCAACTTTAATAACAAACATACATAAATATACAAAAAGAGGATTATTATTACTCCTCCCCATCAAAAGCCACACTCTTTTCTTATTAAGTGTAAACATTATTGGAGTAGATAGATCTATCTATCGCCCGGTTCACACTCAACCCATGTCTATTGAACAGGTTAAGAGGCTCATCCCTTGTTCCCTGCTTAGCATGTGGTTTCCGGCTTTCTCTTTTCCAATCTTCTCACTTTGTTTTTTGTTTTTTTTTCAATTGGAGTAGATAGATCTATCTATTGCCCGGTTCACACTCCACCCACGTCTATTGAACAGGTTAAGAGGCTCATCCCTTGTTCCCTGCTAAGGATGTGGTTTCCGGCTTTATCTTTTTCAATCTTTTCACTATTATGTAGCCCTCTGCACATCAGTGGCGTTACCGTCTTGCTCGGGGTGATACGATTAAAAAAAAAAGAACTAGAAATGATTTTATTGTTTATGTAGTTATTATTAGTTATTAGTTAATGGTTTTATCTTGATATATATCACGCTACGATGTACCGTTTTCACTGTATCATGTTAACAAACAAGCACATCCAGAAAACGGACTATGTTAAAATAGAAATAAGTATTTGACTGAATGTGTGCTGATACCGAGCAAGCGAGGTACCGGATGTTTGCCCTCAGAGATCCAGATAGCAAATGACCAAAACTATTCTTTGTGCATCTGGGCTCCACGCAGATGTTCCGGTGGAAAACTAAAAATAAATAAATATCAAATTCCTTTTACGGATCCTTTTCGCGAGCCGAGGTAAAATTTGTTTATTG